>PISW01001633.1:0-187232 GCA_004023785.1 Mungos mungo | reverse complement strand
CGTGACTGAACTGGTAAGAGCAATGCTTTCTTAAAAAAAGTGCTAACATTTAGCAATGAAGAACATCCTGGTTTACATATGTCTTTTCTGTATAGATTCTTTATCCTATTAGATACATTCTAGGAATTTGAATCACTTTGATTTTGAACTGTCTGATGATCATATCCATTAAAATTTTTTAAATGTTTATTTATTTTTGAGAGAGAGGGAGAGACAGAGTGTGAGCAAGGGAAGGACAGAGAGAAAGGCAGACACAGAATCAGAAGCAGCTCCAGGTTCTGAGCTGTCATCACAGAGCCTGACATGGGGCTGGAACCCATGGACCATGAGATCATAACTTGAACCAAAGTCAGACGCTTAATCTACTGAGCCAGCCAGGCGCCCGTAATAACCACATCCTAATATTTATTTCACCCTATGTATTCTTCAAAGTCCCAGAAAGATATATATTTTGGCCTCGAATGTATTTCTACCCAGCCCTGAACAAATGCAAGATCCTGATTGCGCTCCAAATCAAATCTTTACTATAAAAATAAATTACTACTTTGTTGATATTTACTTGAATGTTTTAATAGACATTGTATTTCTCCACCAAAATACCACACAGGTGCAATTGGCATGCAAGGCTCGCCTTGTGTGGAAAATATGCCGTCATCTGTGTCTTCTTTGTTTTGCCAAGGTAAGTAGGTTGCTTCCATCGAAAACAATAAACAATGAAGCCTCATCTGCTTAGGGAATGGCAAAAATGAATTCTGAATTCAATTATGTATTATAGTTATTAATCGTCTAGTTAATTGGCTGAGGAATACCGTTGCCTACAGCAGTGCATATTATTTTGACCAAACGGTATTTGCTTAATCAGATTACACAAATGCACTAATAGAACAATCAGCACATGTATACGGGGCTCTGTACTAGGATCTGATGGGAGAATCCCATGCTCGTGTTGAGGAGCTTACCGTCTAGGGATAACACGCTGGCTGGTGATCTGAGCGAGATGGCGGCCATGCTTCTCCTTTAAAGAACCACGACAGAAGCCCCCTCGGACCATTTCTGAACCAAGCATATATGTCTGTATCGCTAGTGCATCTCTAAAATCATTAAAAAGAAGCACTATGTATCTTCATTGCCAAATTATATTAAAATTTAGCCCCATCCCAGAATCCATAGGGAATTTCTGAAAATATAGGGTTGACAGAACACACACTGATCTCTGAGAGATGCTTCACATGCCTGATAAGAAGTGTGGTCGGCCCGGACAGTGCTCTCCCGCCTCTTCAGATTAAGAGCACGGGCTCTTGGGAGATGGACTCAAGGTGGGGTTCTCTGAAGCCTGACTTGACTTCGCTTCCCATCTACCCAGCGGAAGCCCGGAAACTCCACCAGGGCATGGACTCCCTCCTGATGGGCTGGCGTCTCAGCCAGGGAGCCAGGGGTGTGTGTGTGTGTGCGCGTGCGCAGTATGCATGAGTGTGCATGTGAGTGTGCAGGCCTGTGACTGTGTGCAGGCATATGTCTGAGTGTGCACGTGTTTGTGAGTGTGTAGGAACGTGTGTGTGAGCGTGCTGGCACGTGGGGCTATGTGTGTGTGAGTGTGCGTGCTCACACAGACGTCTAGTGGGCATGCGCACTTCCCATGAAGTTTCCACCAGCTTCTCTTTCGGGAATCACACGTTGGCCAGGATGCACTGAGGCTCCAGGCTGCCTCCACCGCCCAGTCTGTCTCCGCTGACCCCCACCCCCACCCCAGGGTGCCGCAGCCTCCAGGACTCGGGGTCTCCCAGCGTCAATCCGGGGCCCACAGCTCTCGTGCCCAGCACAGCCAGAGAAAACACAAGACACCCAGTTAAATTTCGGACAAACAACAAAAATTTTCAAGTAAAAGCAGGTCCCAAATATTCCATAGGACATACTTATACCAAAACTTTCTGCTGTTTGTGAGATGCCCGTTTAACTGGGAATCCTATTAAAATGTAAACAGATAAAATCTTCCAAGAAGCTGGCAGAATTGGAGCCCCCACATGGAAAAATGTTAATGGGAAAATAGCAGGTGCACGCTCACTGCGTCAGTCCCCACATGCGGTCCTGCTGGTGACTTGGCAAACCACGCTGGAAATTGGGAACATGACTGACATGTCTATTTGCACATGTTTGTCTGCCAAGAACGAGAGGAGGCTCAAACAGTGGGGTTTTTTCGCTGCGGGACCTGGTTGCCCAGTGCTGAGAGAGAACCGAGGCGGGGAGATGGTGCTGGAGGCTGGTCTGACCCGCCGCACTGACCGGGCACGTCTCCCTTCCCAGACCGGGCCACCCCGGAGGATACAGATCTTGCCTCAAGTCCATTTCGAATCTCTGAACATGTGTTTAGAAGTCTTGCCGCCTCCTCCATTTCTCCTTCCCGAACAGGGACATGGGTTCAAAAGCCAGGAAACTGAGAATCAAGGGCCAAATGGTGTTGAAAGCACAGTTGGTATCCCTGAGTGATGACCATGACTGAGGAGTGGGCCGGAAGCAACACTCAATTCATTCAACACAAAATGATTTCTTGATCGAACCTCTACCGCGTGCGGGAGCTGTGTTACCTTCTATTCTCCTGGGAGAGGCGCTGAGCCGGGCATGGCGGCTGGAGGGGAAGGGGCTGCCTCTCAGAAAAGCTCACCAGTGGCCTTCACACATACTTTCCTTTCAAAAGCGAACAAGGGTTTGTGTACGATGCATTACTGTAATGTGACCAGATTGTCATTGTCACTTGCAGCTCCTACCATCAGCCTCAAAGCCACACACCACCCAGGGAGCCCTTCCATGCTCACGCTCCACAGTGATGACGCACGCTCTGCATTCAGCAGTGGCCCTACCCATTTCACACCATCGTTCTCTGTTTCACGTCTTAGCACTTTTCAGAGAGGTTTCTCATAATTGATGAAGCGTTATGCTTCCTTGAATCTTGAGGCCATGAATCAGGTGTTTTCTCTAAGATTATTCTTTGTCTTCTTTTTGAAGAAAAGTTAGTTCAAAGTTCTGGGGCTTTCAGAACTCTTCAGAACTTTCTGAAAGAAAGTTTCTCTTTCTGGAAGAGTGTAATTGCCATGGGCTTGAGGATTCTCTGGTCAACCTGCCGGAGCAAGTCCTGTGTTTGGCCAGCACCTGCTGGGGCGCTCAGCTGGACTCTGCCAGAGGTCACTGGGCATTCTGCTCAAGTCCTTCAAGAAGGAGCCCCCAGGTCAGGCCAGGAAGGCAGGGAGGGTGGGGGTGACCCGTCAGTTCCGGGTGAGCCTCCTCGATTTGGAGCCTCATCCTTGGCTCTTGAGGTGGCCAGGATTCCAGGGAAAGCTGACTCTCACTGAGCGCATCTCCTGGATCAGATGTCAGGCCTTGGTCATCTTCTGCATCAGATCCATCAACTTGAACAGTAAGAGTTGAATTGACAGTAGAAGGGCTGAGAGCGACAGTCTGACGTGACTCATGAAATCGAACTCACTCGTAAGGCATCCAGGACCCACCAGCCCCAGGGCTATAGTCTGTTAGTCTGTGATTCACTCTCCCCTTATGGCTGTTAGAAATGTGTCTCCTTGTGGAATGCCTGTCACATGCCGGGGCTGAGTCCTTTCCTCTAAATAGTTGAGGGATGAGTTGCCAGCTTAAAAAAAAAAAAAAAAAAAGGCTTAATGAATAGAATTGCTGTTACACGACTTCACATTTTAAAATATGGTGGCATCTCTTGTTTCCAATCAGGTGACAGAGGGAAGGTAGTAAACTGGACAGAAAGAGCATGGAACCTTGTCACCCGAGTGACATCCTTGTATACATGCTCAGAGGCAGCATCTGTTCAGCAGTGAACCTCTTCCCTGCAGCCATCACCACCGCACACGCCCTCCAGTCTGTCTGCTGTATATTTGGGGGAAACTGCTTCCTCACTGTGGTCCCAGGAGGGGCAGGGAGCAGCCCAGAGCCCTCTGTATGGTGGAGACAAGTGGAACTGCCAGGACCCCAAGGTGGAAGGAAGAAATCCTTTGAAGGAGACAGGGAGGCTGGAGGTGCTTGGAGCGGTTGACCAAGAGCTTGGCACCATAGAGACCTTTCCAGGTTCAGGAGACAGAGCTGGAAAGAGCAAGAACAAGATGTCTAGGAAAGCCGGGGCACTGGGTCCCCGAGTGCTGCTCAACCAGGGACCAGGAGTTGCAGGAGGGAGGCGCACACAGATGGCCGACTGCTTCCGGAGCTAAGGTGAGATCTGGTCTCAGACGCTTTCATGGGTTGTGAACTCTGATAAGACCTGTTTTAACTTCGATAAGCCTGGATCGTGAACATTTTGTACGTCTTGAACTAGCGCCCTTCTTAAAGTTCTTTGAGCTCTTTTTTTAAAGTTATTTATTTATTTATTTATTTATTTATTTATTTATTTATTTATGTTTGAGAGAGAGAGAGAGAGAGAGACAGAGTGCGAGCAGAGGAGGGGCAGAGAGAGAGGGAGACACAGAATCCCAAGCAGGGTCCAGGCTCCGAGCTGTCAGCACAGAGCCCCATGTGGGGCTCAAACTCACAAACCAGGAGATCATGACCTGAGCTGAAGTCAGAGGCTTGACCAACTGAGCCCCCCAGGCGCCCCCCCCTTTGAGTTCTTATAAAGCCTTCAGTGTGTTGTAACATAGCCCCACCTTACTTAAAACCAGTTTACAGGACTTCCATTAAAGATGCATCTCTGAAGAAAAAATGAAAAAAGAAACAGAAGGTATTTAAAAGAAAAATAATACATCTTTTGCCTGCTGACTTACCTTGCCGTAGAAAATGTGGAAAATACAGGAAAGCATAAAAAATATAAAGCAAGCCTACACACCAAACACGCACACACACGTCGACCAATACAATGGAATTTTATACTGTCCAGTCAATTTAATGTAGTTCTTATCATATTAAAACTATTGTTTATATCCTTAAGCCATATTTGACTTAATATTGGAATATATGCATTTTCCGTTGCCATTGAGAATCTTTTTCAAAAACACAATTTTTCATGACTATAGACCATTCCATTCTACTGAGGTACCAAATTGTCTTATCTTTGCCTATTTTTGAACATTTAAGTCCTTTTCAATAATTTGGCATCCTAAACAGTTTTGTAGTAAACAGATTTATACAGAAGCTTCAAATAATATAAAGATTGGGGCACCTACCTGGCTCAATAGGGTCTGACTGCTGATTTTGGCTCAGGTCATGTTCTCCTGATTCATGAGATCGAGCCCCACATCAGGCTCTGCACTGTCCGTGTGGAGCCTGCTTGGGATTCTTTCTCTACTCCTCTCTATTTGCCCCTCCCCACTTCTTAAAAATGAATAAATAAAAATTTAAAGATAAATTAGATAAGGATTGTTTCTGTGGGGAAATTCTCAAGGAGAGTCATAAACTATAAACAATGTATTTTGAAACAATTCACTAATACGCCCATGGGAATGTGATTTCCTCCCCACCATCACTCTCCGCTATAAATACAACACAAATTGACCATATACATCAATCTTTCAAACAGGTTAGAAAATAGCTACCCAAGGCAGGCTTTTCATATCACTTAGAAATTCTGTTCAGATACAATATAAAGGAAAATCGTTTATTAGTGGCTTAGGAGAGGTTCTGTTTCGGGTATTGAGAACATGGAGGGTAGGACATCCAAGGGGGTAGGGCAGCGCCACAGCCATTAGGACCGCAGGGCCACTTCTACTTTTCTGCTTTGTCCTTGTTAGTTTGCGCCTTTCCGTCTCTTGATCACAATATGGCTGCTGTGCCTCACCTGTCATCATATGTTCCGGGCACACTGAGGGCAAAGGGACTCCCCTTCAAACCTTTGTTTCTTATGGGGCACCTGGGGGGCTTAGTCGGTTGAAGTTCTGACTTCGGCTCAGGTCATGATCTCACAGTTTGTGGGTTCGAGCCCCGCATCGGGCTCTGTGCTGACCTCTAGCTCAGAGCCTGGAACCTGCTTCAGATTCTGTGTCTCTTTCTCTCTCTGCCCCTCCCCTGTTCACGCTCTGTCTCTCTCTGTTTCTCAAAAATAAATAAATGTAAAAAAAAAAAAGCCTTTGTTTCTTACACAAGGTGAACCCTTCCCGGGGACTCTTGTTTGCTTTGCGTGACCAGAACTGTGTCGCAGGGACACCCTCAGCAGCAAAAAAAGCTGAGGAGGTTCACAAGCACACTGCCATTCTGAGTAGAATCCGTTGGAAGGAAAGAAGGGGCCTGTGTACACTGGGGAGACCCCAGTAGTATCAGCCACATGTACAGTTATGTTGTGTTAAAAACTAACAGATTTCCCCCCAAAGCTGGTTAAACAGAAAGAAATGCACAGTTTCTGTAGATGTTTTGGAAAATGGATCTAAAGCTACGGGTGGTCCCTGGCAGGAAGGGACCAGCTTTGAGTGAATCAGATACAGGATCTCCTGCTTTTTTGCAAGTCCATGTTACACTCCTTCATTTTTACAAACCACCTAGTGTTAGTACCTGCCTTCAGTGACGGCAAGAAATCAGGGGTGCGGGGCCCCTGCCTGCCCCTTCCCGGGAACACGCTCCTCGGACAGAGCCTTGAGCTGTGTCTGTGCATCTGTGCGCGATCCAGACTCGTTCTGTGCATCCATCAGCAGGCCGTGTCCTAAGGTATCAGAAAAGCCAAAGGAAGATGATCTGGGGGCCCGGGGGTGCTCTCAAACTTTTCCATGTGAATTAATGCCAACGACTTCTGTGCCGTGGGCCATTTCAGTTATGGAAGTTTTCACAGGAATGCTCCACTTTTGGGTGTGGGGAAAACATGGGTTAAGAATTTGGGGAGCCATGGGGCTCCTGGGTGGCTCAGTCGGTTAAGCATCTGACTTCAGCTCAGGTCATGATTTCATGGTGTGAGTTTGAGCCCCACATGGGGCTCTGTGCTGACAGCTCAGAGCCTGGAGCCTGCTCGGATTCTGTGTCTCCCTCTCTCTCTGCCCCACCCCTGTTCATGTTCTGTCTCTGTCTCTCTCAAAAATAAACATTAAAAAATAAAAAAATAAGAATTTGGGGAACCAGGAAATGACTTGGAAGAAACATAGAAGACAGGAGATATTAGGGCAGCACCTAAAGATGTGAGGACCTACGCTGGAAGGAACCTTCCGTCCCCAGACAGAGGCCGTGCAAGGCTCCCCCACGGCCCTGTGCTCTCTGCCTCTCCCTTTTTTGTTAGTTTGTTTGTTTAATTTTTTTATGTTTTTATTTATTATTGAGACAGAGAGAAACAGAGCATGAGTGGGGGAGGGCAGAGAGAGAGGGAGACACAGAATCTGAAGCAGGTTCCAGGCTCCAAGCTGCCAGCACAGAGCCTGATGCAGGGCTCGACCCCACGAACCGTGAGATCACGACCTGAGCTGAAGCCACCTTAACCGGCCTGAGCCACCCAGGTGCCCCCTTTTTTTTTGTTTGTTTTTAATGCTTTTTTAAATTTATTTTTGAGAGACAGAGAGACAGTGTGAGCAGGGGAGGGTCAGAGAGAGAGGAAGACACAGAATCTGAAGCAGGCTCCAGGCTCTGAGCTAACTGTCAGCAGAGCCCGACACGGGGCTTGAACCCATGAACTGTGAGATCATGACCAGAGCCGAAGCCAGACGCTCCACCGACCGAGCCCCCAGGCGCCCCTGCCTCTCACTGGCTCCGCCCTCTGGATGGAGGACACTTTCAGCAGAGCGCTGTCTCCGTGAAGCGAAGCATAGCCCACTCCGTAGTCTTAGCCAGATGAGAGCGCTCCCTACAGCGAGTTTCTAAGAAACAAAAATTTATTTTAAAAAATCCTCCCTCCATTTCTGACTTTTCTCTCATGATCTCCACATCCAAGTGTTTCAAAAAATTGTGACATATTGTATCACCTACCCAGGCATCTAATACAGTCTAAACCATCAGCAAAAACAGCACGCACCCTCAAATACAACCTCATGGAGATTTTCTAAGCTGTGGTTTTACAGAAATGGAGGGGTTTTGCGTCACGGACAGCACCAAACACAAGAGGGTCCCTATGGTCTAAAGAGTGTGATTTTTGCATACTTAAAATGTGTATCAGGGGCGCCTGGGGGGCTCAGTCGGTTAAGCCTCCGACTTCAGCTCAGGTCATGATCTCACATTCGTGAGTTCAAGCCCCGTCTGTGCCGACAGCTCAGAGCCTGGAGCCTGCTTCCAAATCTGTGTCTCTTTCTCTCTTTCTCTACCCCTCCCCCTCTCGTGCTCTGTCTCTCTCTGTCTCAATAATAAATAAAACATTAAAAAAAATTTTTTTAAATGTATATCAGTGCCTGCCAATAAGGGTTGAGGTCTTTATTCTTAAGTCATCTCTACACCCAACATGGGGCTCGAACTCACAACCCTGAGCTCAAGAGCCACACGCTTCACCCACTGAGCCAGCCAGGGGTCCCTGAAGGTCAACTTTATATAAACACTTTGTATAACCTTAAATACAGTTACTCCCTCTTCTTCCCCTCTTTCCTTCCTCCCTTCCCCTCCCTGTTTCCCTCATTTCTTTCTAGCAAAATCGCTCCAACCTCTGTGTGACGTGGTTCACAACCAGCTCGGGAACTTGAAACGCGCCACTCACAGGATCCCAAAGTCGGGATTCCGTGAGATACAAAATTTAAAGTTGGGGGCCAATCTTTAGTGCTCCTTGTACTTGCACAAGCAGTGCGAATGTATCAAAAAATCTTGCCGTTCCCAGGCTGGGAGAAGCCCTAGGGAGCCCCTCTTCAGAGCTGAGCAAACTGGGATCCAGGAAGCAGGCGTGACCTTCCAACAGCACGAGACAGTCCTGCGGCGGAGCTGAGATCGGACCGCGGACTCCATCTCCGGCATCAGGTCTAGGACTTGATTTTAACAGCAACAAAATTCAGTTTGTCATTAACATTCCTCATCTCTACTGGGTTCGTTATTCAAATAGGAAAAAAATCACCCCGTGCCTCAAGCTGCCCGGCACCAACAGAAATGACACGTCTCGTTGTGTTATTAGATCTAATGTGATTGGATTTAAATATTCATGGCACATGACGTTGTCTCTCGGAGTGCAATGGTTTATAATACATTTCTGAGGTCTTCTTGAGTGATTAGATAATATTAGGTTTAACTTCGCCGGAAACTTTCGAGGCTCCCCATTGCATATCGGTTTCTCTCAGTAACGCTCCTGGGAGCAACGGTAGTTGGTGAGTCAGGCCGTTACTAAGCCATCGCACACGGAGAATGCTGCTGTGTGTGCCTTCACCGGACGGGACGTGGGGCTTTGGGCTTCCTCTCCCCGGGGCTCGATCAGGGAGTGCAGCCCTCCCAGCACTCGCGGGGCTCGGCCCAGACTCTAAGTGTCCTGGGCACCAAATCCAGTGACGTCTCGTGAAAGCCGCAGAGAACCACTGAACACTCTGGGGGAAATTTGTTCAAAGACCAGTTGGCTCTTGTTTGCACGTTCTCAGCTTCTTGTCCTAGGGACTTGCTCTGCGGGAGTGGGGGTGGGGAGTGGACCAGGGGGGGCTCCAGGATGCCTGGAGCTCAGGAACTGGGGGTGCACAAGGCCCAAAGCCCCAGGCTCCCTGCAGAAGCAAATCTTCAAAGACAAAGGCAGCCTCCTTGCACATCCCTGGGTCTGCCTCGGCGAGCACGCAGGTGGATATGAATTCAAAATTCCACAACATGCAAAGAAATAAGCCACAGTGGGGGTGCCTGGGTGGCTCAGTCAGATAAGCGTCCAACTTTGGCTCAGATCATGATCTCATGGTTTGTGAGTTCGAGCCCCTGGGTGGCTCAGTTGGTTAAGCTTCCCACTGCAGCTGAGGTCATGTTCTCATAGCTTGTGAGTTCGAGTCCCGCATCAGGCTCTGTGCTGACAGCTGGGACCCTGGAGCCTGCTTTGGAATCTGTGTCTCCCTCTCTCTCTGCCCCTTCCCCACTAGTACTGTGTCTCTCTTTCTCTGAAAAATAAATAAACATTAAAAAATTTAAAAAACAAAGGAAGAAGCCACAATGAAGAAAAGCGGCAAATCACAACTACTTCAATTATTGTAATTTTAATATGCAGACTATAACAGAACTGTTTTATTTGAAGAAATGAAAGACTATAAATGACCACAAAGAACAGTTTCTACGAATATTTTTATATAATCAAATTTTCTAATTAAATTAATAAAACAATTACTGAAACAAGAAACTCAACAGATGAGTTCCAAGTAGATTAAATACAGCGAGAGAAAGAAACCAAAAGTGGATTTGAAGGAATGAGCCAATATCGAGCACGGAGAAATAAGACAGAAACTATGAAAGAGAGGTGGATAAAGACAAAGTAGGGAGCGAGGAAGTGTGACGTGTGGCTAAGCAGAAATCCAGAACGGAGAAAATGAAAGAGGAGAGGTGTGTAAAGAGCTAATGGCTCAGAACTTCCCAGAACTGATGAGAATATCAATCTCCAGTTATGGAGAATCAGTGAGTCCCAAGCTGGTTAAATAAATAGACATCCACACCATGCTGGATTACTGTGAAATCACAGAAAATCCAACGAAAAATAAAAGATCCTGAAAGCAACCAAAGGGAAAACATAGCTGAGCTACTGTGAAAACTGGATTTACCACAGACTCGTGGTTCTGGCCTCGGTGAGGTCAGAGACTCACTGTCGTGATCCTTCCGTGTAGTCATACTTTCCAAGCACTGACGTAAGATTGCTAATCCTGTAAACTGACTTTTCAAAACAATGGCAAATTGAATAAAATTTTATGGATGCACAATAATTGTGCTGCTAAGAGATTTTAACAAAAAGGACTCCAAAATATGCTCCCCAGGAAGAGAAAATGATTCCAGAAAAATATCTGATGTTGAAGACATAGTGAGTAAAATAATTTTCAAACAAGTGGATAAATTTTTAAATGTCTCTATAGGGGCTCCGGGGTGGTTCAGTCGGTTGAGTGTTGGACTTCGGCTCAGGTCATGATCTAGCTGTTCGTGAACTTGAGTCCCGTGTCGGGCTCTGTGCTGACAGCTTGGACCCTGGAGCCTCCTTTAGATTCTGTCTCCCTCTCTCTGCCCCTTTCCTACTCACACTCCGTCCATCTCTCTCCCCAAAATAAGTAAACATTAAAAAAATTTTACAAAGTCTATATAAAATAGTACCAATAATATAAACAAAGAACAAAATACTGGAAAGCTATAGCAGCTAAGTCTGGAGGTGAAATGGTTGCTCAGGAGTGGTCACGTTATTAACTTTAGATTTGAGGCTTGGATTCCAGATGTGACAGAGAGAGAGAGAGAGAGAGAGAGAGAGAGAAAGAGAGGGATGGAGGGGGAGGGAGGAAAGATGCGGATGAGATGGAAGAGAGTATCCTTCTCAGGTTGGCAGAGGGGAAAATGCAATCAACAACAACACATCAACTTATTCAAACAGAAGAAAAAACAGAATTAGCAAAGCAAATAAAAAGCACCCAGTAAGGTGAAGATGGAAAAGAAGGGTTAGAATGTACTAATGACAATAGATTAAAATGAACTTTCCACTGAAAGTACAGAGTTCCAGTTTCGAGTAAGAAAAGACATCTCCGACGCGCTATTTCAGCTCGACGCTCCTGATGCATGAAGATTCTGCAAGTGAAGAGTAAGGGCTACGAAGCAAGTACTACAGAAATCTGGAGCGTTTATAATAATAACAGGCAAAATAAATCGTTACCAGGGATAATAATGGTCACTCGATACTGGTGCGGCGATTCCGAGTTTGTGTTATCCCAGAGAGCCACAGAACACACAGAGCAAACCCTGAGAGACGGCAGGGAGACGTGGAGACATTCTTGTCCAGAATGAAAGACTGTGACATTGCCTCTCTCCGTAACGAATGGGTCAGATGGACAAACACATGACTGTATATAGACAAGATCTGCCCAACGCTCCTTCACCAAGGTGGATGAGTAGATGTTCAGACACGCTGACACATACATGGGGAAACACACGCGGTTCTTGCACACGGACGGAAAAGCTACAGAAACTGAACATCCACATGTCAGACCATAAAGAAAATCTCAAAACCTAAAAAATAGGGGCGCCTGGGCGGCTCAGTTGGATAAGCGTCTGACTGACTTCAGCTCAGGTCATGATCTCATGGTTCGTGGGTTCGAGCCCTGCATCGGGCTCTGTGCTGACAGCTCAGAGCCTGGAGCCTGCTTCGGATTCTGTGTCTCCCTCTTTCTCTGACCCTCCCCTGCTCATGCTGTCTCTATCTCTCTCTCAAAAATAAATTTTTAAAAAACATTAAGAAGTTTTTAAAAAATTAAAATAGAAAACACACACTCACAGGTCATGTTCTTTGATAACAATGCAAATCAGTTGGAAATGACCTGAAACATGTATTTTTCTAAAATCAAAATCCCATGTGTTCCATGGACACAGATATCTGGGAAACACTGGGTGAAATCCAGTTTAATAATAATAAGGAGAAGGAGGAGGAGAAGGAAAAGGACTTTTTGGCTGCAGGACTTTTCATGTGCCTTCACGGACTAACGTGGGTCACGCGCTTCTAAGTGACGGTGTTAGAGGCGACGTTCTATATGTTCATTTTACCATACAATTTTGTACTCATGCGGTAACTCACAGGACCAGTGTTCTGTGGGAGACACTTTGGGAAACATACCCCGAGCTACACTTCACATAAACCATATTAGCATTCATCTTATTTCCTGTCCTCTGGCAACCGCATGGCTGGACATGATGTCTGGATGAGGTCTGATGAAACCACGTGCTGAAGCTCCTGTTGAAAATCATCATCAGACCTTACACAGCATCGCAACCCCCGGGACAGAACCAACCTTACACAGCATCACAACGGCCAGGACGGAATCACTTCGGTGGGAGGGAGCCATGTGCGGGCAGGAATATTTGTGTTTTAAATCATCCTCATCTTTCAAGACACTTGAGCTGCTCAAATATATGTCAAAGCCCTGAGACCCAGTATTAGGACTCCTAGAAGTACCTGTCAGACGTGTAAGACGGCCATGACTCTCTTGGGTTTGACTCTCGTCCAAAAAGCCCTGCTCTCTGGACGGTTAGGAGACCTGACTCTTTCCAGCTCAGTGAGTCGGTGACAGGGCGATGAATCACTCCCCGGATGAAGAGTTAATCCACTATGTTGCCTGCGGCGGTAAACCATTTCTGCCCCTTCCCCGGTCTTTCTCACATCCTCTCCCTTGTGCATTGAGATAATTCATTAGTCCTGCTTTGTCAGAGGCCCACCTGTGCCGTGTTAATGAGCAGCCAGATGGATCAGAGGGACGGAAAAGCAGTGACACCCTCACACACACACACACACACACACACACACACACAACCGGGCTGGGGCAGCTCTGAGGAGTGGGGATTTTTTTTCTACAGGAATCTTACATCCAGGATAAAAAAATAAGTTCTCACATTATGAGTTGACTTAACTGTACTTCAGACGTCTGAGGAGATGTGTGTGTTAACTCTGTGGTGATTTTTCAAATGCGTCCCAGAACTCTTGATGTTCCTCCACTCAAGAGAGAGCTTATTGCCTCTCCTGTGAGTGTGGGCTGGACTTAGTGACTCACTGCTGATGAATAGAATACGGGGGAAGTCAAGGGATGTCACTTTCTGAGATTGTTACAAAAGACACTTTGGCCCCTTCTTGGGTATGTGCTCTCTCTCTCTCTCTCTCTCTCTCTCTCTCTCTCTCCTGTGCATCTTACTCTGGGGGGAGCTGTGTCATGAGCACTCTGTGGAGAAGCCCACATGACAAAAATCTTCCTACAACTGCCACAGGAGGGACTTGAAAGTGAGCCCACCGGCCCCAGTCAGCCTCCAGAGACCACCGTCCATCCGCGGCTTTCCTGCAGTCTCGTGAAAGGCCCTGAGCCAGAACCGCCCTGCTAAGCCACTCCTGGATTTCTGACCCTCAGAAACTGTGTTCCTAAGCACCTCTTGTTTGAACATGTTACGGTTGGGGTCCTCTGAGCTCCTCAGGGCAAGACACCACAGGTGACGCGTATCGACTCATGTGGCTGGTCTTCGTTGGTCTGGTGGGGAAAGGAATTCCTCTATCTGGAAGGTTCAGTTGCTGGAGAGGAGGTGAGGGTAGAAAGAAGCTCTCTAGATGCAGCAGTGTTCCTGCAGTTCAGCTCTGCACCCAGAGCAGACAAGAAGGGGTGAGATCCTGAGCACGCGGACACAGCTGTGGGGTCGGCAAAGCGTCAGACACCGAGGTAGTGCTGGCATAGGGGTCAGTGGGGACTGTCTTACTTGCAGCAGTAGGGAAAGATCCTGGTGTGGAAAGCATATGGAGAAACTGGAGTCGCCGTGTGAGGCTTGGTTGGCGGGTGACAGAGGCCACGATGGTCATGGGAAAACGAGAATAATTTCAACGGGCTCCACCGAAGCCTTGCCCGGGGGAGCTGGTGTCAGGGGTGCAAAAAGCCAAACCTTTGCAGAGCATGGGAAGGATCGGGCTCATCAATGCCTAGGGTTTTCAGACGGATGGATTAAACTCTGCTGGTAAGAGATCTTGCTTTTTCCTGCCTACAGACGATGGAAAGTTCCCATTTGGACATTTGGATTGGAATTTCGAAATTAACACCTAAGGTGTACCTATCCTTTCAAGGCTGGGATTTACTCAAACTTTAAGGAACTAGATGAAAAGGGCTTTTCTTTTTTATTTCCAAGACTTATTTTTAAGTAATCTCTACACCCAATGTAGGGCTTGAACTCACAACCCCGAGCTCAACAGTCACGTGCTCCACCGACTGAGCGAGGCAGGCCGAGAGGGGCTTTTCTTTACCATCTTTCCAATGATTTATTTTGAGAATTAATGAAAGAAAAATAAAACAAGCTAAAAAATGTTCGAAAAATCCTAAAGAATAAAATTTTAACAATCGACTGCCATGAGCCCGGCCCCCCAGTTTCCTGTGTCATGAAAACAAACTCTAATGGGGTCTTGCTGTCATGTGTGTGTGAATACAAATTCAACAAGGACTCGGTTTTCCATTCTTGGTGCGTTCGTTGGTGAAGCCCCCCATCAAGGTAACATGGGAACAATAGTTTTCTGGGGAAAGTGACTGATTCGCTGTTTTAAAACCTGTTCCAGGAATAGATTCTCATTAATTAATTGAGTTTCGTTGACAACAAAAATATAGGGATGCTACACTATAATGTCAGAGTATACGGTGAAAATAAAGGAACGAATTTATCTGTTTCTTTAACAGATGTCCGCTGGACGTCCGCCATGTGTCAGCCCATGTACGAAAGACCTAGAAGGCAAATAGTGAAGAGCTTGAAACCAAATAGTTGTCAGGAGGCTCTGGGATGAGGTGGGTAGGGCTGCTCTTGCTGCTGTAGGCTAATAATTATGCAGTAGTTTATGCCTGGAGCTGGGCTAAGTATTGTGTAAGCATTGTCTCACAAAAGTGTTACAATAACACCACGAAGTTGTCACGATGAAGATCCTCATTTTGCAGATTTAAAAAAGAGGCTGATTAAATTTAATTTGCCAGAAGCCATACATGTAGGCTGGGGCCTCTATTGACAAAAAAGATCTGATTCCAAAGCCTGTGATTTTCTTTTCCGGATCAGCAGGTAAAATAGAAAGGGGGCTGTGCGTACTCAGATGGTATCACTAAACACCGGATAAATTTCAGAATTAAAGTTGGCACACGGACACGGCAAAGAGAAGCAGCCTCTGGGATGTGAAGAAGCGGCTTAGAGTTTCTCTCTGAACATCAGTAAGGAGGACAAAAGGTGGAGCCTTGGAGAATGTGAAAAATATCAGGGTGATTGGAATTTCTGGTGATGGGAAAAGATCAGAATCCATGGGGGGAAAGGAATAGATTATAGAATAAAAATTCCTTGATTTAAGAAAAAACCTGATTCTGAACCTTGAAAAGATTCATTAAGTATAAAGTAGAATGGCCAGAAAATAGAAACAACAAATATGTCCTGTGTATTTTTATCTGTAGTGAAATAGAAGAAAATACACAGGCCCTAAGTGCTTGCTTCTAGAAGTTTCAATGCACAAATAGGATAGAAAATCATTCCCAAGACTTAGTAAATTTCTTTATGCTGCCTTTTAATCATTATTTATTTTAATTTTTTAAATTTTTAAATGTTTATTTATTTTTGAGAGAGAGAAAGAACTCAAGCAGGTGAGGGGCAAAGAAAGAGAGGGAGACACAGAATCCAAAGCAGGCTCTAGGCTCTGAGCTGTCAGCACAGAGCCCAATGTGGGACCCGAACTCACAAGCTGTGAAAACGTGACCACAGCTGCAGTGGGAAACTTAACCAACTGAGCCACCCAGGTGTCCTTCATTTTTTGAATGTTTACTTATTTATTTTGAGAGAGAGAGAGTGAGAGAACACAAGGAGTGTGCAAGCAAGTGGGGTTGGGGCAGAGAGAGAATCCCAAGCAGGCTCTACACTCACAGCCGGATGCGGGACTCACGAACCTCGAGATCATGACCTTAGCTGAAATCAAGAGTTGGATTCCTAACCAACTGAGCCACCCAAGGTCCTTGCCTTCTAACCATTCTTACTCCCGGAGGTACCCACCATTCTGATCTCTCTCACCGTCGATCACCATTGCCTGCACTTGAACTTCATATACCTGGAACTGTACAGTATGTAAGTGTCTGGCTTCTTTTGCTCGCCATATGTCTTCACAATCCATCACTGGTTTATTTCTTTCTATTGCGGAGACACACTCCATTGTATGAATAAACAACAATCTGTTTGTCATTTCTCTTGCTAAATGAACATTTGGAGTGCTTCCAGTTTGGGGCTATAATAAATAAAGTTGCTATGAACATTCTCGTACGAGGCTTCTTGTAGACATATGTTCTCACTTCTCTCGGGTAAATACCTAGAAGAGGATTTGCTCGGAGCGCACTTGTGTTCTATTTCACAGGAAACCACCACAGAGCTCTCTATAAGGCGATTGTATTGTCTTCTGCTCTCACATACAATGTGCCAGACTTTTGACGCTCTACACTCTGGCCGACTTTTGGTGCTCTCCGTATCTTTGATTTTCATGTAGTTACGGAGTGATATCTTGTTCTTAGAGACCAGCGACACTGGACATCGTTTCATGTGTTGGCTGGTCATTGTCTTCTTTGGTGACGTGTCTGCTCAAATCCCTGGCCCGTTTTTAATGTAGTAAGAAGTTATGAAGACCTGAGCTAAGGTAGTCATAGTGGCGCAACAGAATGGTGTGAAGATGGGAGAGAGCACAGAGAGGGCTGACCATTGGGTTCTGGTGTGGAGGATAATGGCGGTAATGGTGAGTTCATTCAGACACAAGCAGCTGTGGTCCTAACCATTTCAACACTCTTAACACGACTCAGCAGAAATCTCAAAGGAAGACTTCTTTACACTTGGTCTTCACCCAACACCCACCCTCAGCCTCTACTCTTTATATCACTTCTACATCCAGTACCATCTCAGGAACACACCTAGAACTAAAACAACTGTAGTAAATCATAAGCTTATAAGTGCATCAATTATACCCCCATTAATCTGAAGTAACCTATGTGTTTCTTTGGTTCAGAAGTTTCTAGGAGTCTCTCCATGGGAGTTTTTTTAATGTTTTATTTATTTTTGAGAGAGAGAGCAGAGGAGGGGTAGGGGAGGAGACAGAGGATCCAAAGTGGGCTCTGCACTGAAAGCTGGGAGCCCAATGTGGGCTCGAACTCATAAACTGTGAGACCATGAGCTGAGCCAAAACCAGGCACTTAACCTACTGAGTTAAAAATCTCCACAGGAGATTTTTTTTCAGTATTAAGTTTTCAAAATCAACCAAAGCTACACTACAGTTTTGTGTAATGTGTGTGTCCACTGACTCCTGTGTTTAATTCGGTTTGGATTTCCGTAAGAAACATTTTCCTCATGAAATCCCCCAACAACCTTGTCCCAGAACACGGCTTACTCTGGGCTGTTGAAGTCATGACTCTTCTATATTCCAAATAAACCCAAGTGGCTTTTTCTTGGTGTTGTTCGTTATACACACAACGATGTTTTCACCTAGCTTTAATGGAGGCCAACCTCCGGATACAGTACGTCCATTCCTCAGTTACCCAGAATCCCTGTCTCATGCAAGTGCTTATGCCTCGTTAGAACGAATTTAGTCACAGGATGCTCACACTTCATGAAGCCATGACAAAAACCTCTATTTAAAAGCCTTTTCTGAGTCATTTCCAGAAAAATCCTGATGCTCTGTTGGTTTCCACTTTCCATTATTCCCCTTCACTTGAGTGTGGTTTTGAACCCATGACTCATTATAAATGCTTTTAGAAGGAAGTTCGCAACACAGGAAGCATGAAATGAGCTCAGTCAGCTCTATTATATATACTGTTGTTTTCACTTAGCCATTAACATGCAAATGATGGAATCAGGTTTCTAGTAACCACATTGGTTAGACCCAAGACTCACGCTTGCACAGAGTGAAATGATTATGAAGTGCATAAGGATGATGTGATCATTTAGACTGTTGCACGTACATCATGGGCTCCGGAGTTGTGATCTCAGTGTGCTGTTATTTCTGTGATAGCTTGTTTCCTTTCGCCCTGAGAAGTAAAAGTCCTGTATTACCAAACTGTGATAAAATATTATATTATAGCAGTTGATTGACAAAAACAAAAACCAATAGCATGAGATTTTGACAACTTTAATAGTTACTATAAAAGGAATTCTCAGCAGCAGAAAATGTTGTAGAGGGAGCAGAAACACTGCTTACAGAAATAATTTTGAAAGTAACGTAAAAACGGTCAGATTGGCTTCAAACTTATCTTCTGCAGGACAGCGTGCTAAGAATCAACGTAGGAAGATCTCCACAAATTCGAGGGAAAATGACTGTAACCCAGTTCTTTAACTTATCAAGCCATCCGTTAGGTGTGAGAGTAATAGACAGGTTCTCAGGTACAGAGGACTTTAGAAAGTATAATGTTTTAGTTTCTATTGCTCTCGTAAAAAAAACACCATGAACGTAGTGGTTGAACAAACCAGATTTATCCTCTCACGGTTCTGGAGGGGAGGCATCCTGAACTCAAGGGGTGCTGGGGGAAGTTCCATTCCTTTGCCTTTTCCAGCTCCGGGAGCTCATCCACATTTCCGGTCTTGTGGTTCCTTCTTCCATCTTCCAAGCCAGCACAGTTGTGCCTCCCTGACCACTCCCCCATCCTCCCAGATCCCTCTGACACCCGCCTTCTGCCTCTCTTCCACTTAGAAAGGACCCTTGTGATTACACTGGGCCCACCCAGATGACCCATAATCTCTCCACCTCAAGATCCTTAAAGTTAATGACATCAACAAAGTCCTTTTGCCATGTAAGCTAACAAGTTCACGGCTTCTGGGAATTAGGGCAGGAATATCTCTTGGGGGTGGGGGGCATTATTCTGATGACCACATATACCAACCAAACAGGGCCCTTCTTGAAAAAAGGGAAAGATCATGCAAATTTAAAATTCAGTTGTAAGAAATCATATAGAATAGCCACCCCCCCAAAATTGAAAAACAGAAAAATAATGATTGGGACATATCCTAATAATCTCTATAATTGTAGAGCTATAGTATAATTGACATCAGAGCAGATACACAGATTCAAAGTCCTCTATTAAGTCCACACATCATATGGATTTAAGCTAATGAGAAAATGAGAAAGAAATCCAATGCATATTGTTAGGAAAACTAACACATCATTTGGGGCAGGGAGAGGTTAAAACCTGAACTCATATCTTATGTCCACAGAAAATAAAGATTTATACACACACACACACACACACACACACACACACATATAACATATATATATTTAAAAATAAAAATATGAAACTATTGGGAAAAAATTTTATTTTATGCTTTTAAAGATTTTATTTTTAAGTGATCTCTATACCCAGGCTGGGGTCCAAACTCACAACCCCAAGATCAAGAGTCGCATGCTCCACCGACTGAGCCACCCAGGCACCCTCTACTGTGAGAAAATTTTAGTGAATGATTCTGTAATTTTAAAATGAACCTGGGGGCACCTGGGTGGCTCAGTCAGTTAAGCATCCGACTTCGGCTCAGGTCATGATCTCAGGATTCATGGGTTCGAGCCCCACGTCGGGCTCTGTGCTGACAGCTCAGAGCCTGGACCCTGCTTCTGATTCTGTGTATCCCTCTCTCTCTGCCCCTCCCCTGCTTGTGCTCTGTCTCTCTCAAAAATAAACATTAAACATTTTTTAATTAAGTAAATAAAATGAACATTAATTTCTAACTATAACTCCCAAGCCAGAACCTCTTAAAGGAAAATAATGGAGACATATGAAGACATAAACAGCTAAATAATAATAGCAATGATTTCTATGTAACCAGAATAGTTGAAAGACCTATGATAAATTATTTATAACAAAATTGACAAAAGCTAATGTCCTTCTTATATAAAAAGCTTTTACCAATCAATAATTAAGAGATAATCACCACAGGAGAAAAGTGGGCAAAGGTTACAAGTAGACACTTTGGAAAAAAGAACGGAACAGGAGGCGCAAACAGGAAAAGAACTTTACCTGTCACAGTAGCCACTGTTGTTGGTTTTTTCCCAGGAAGAATCAAATAGTCTCAATCAGTGTGTCTGAAGTCCTGATCGTATAATCCCAAATCATGCAAATGTCAGTCATCATGTTCTAATCTGCCCTCCAAGAAGAGGGGCAGGTCAAGATTATCCTACCTGACAATCCCAATGATTTTTTTTTTAATTCAGACGGTATTCCATTTTGGTGTGTGCGGTTGTTTTTTTTGTTTGTTTGTTTTGGTTTTTAGTTTACTTATTTGTTTTGAGAGAGAAAAAGAGAGAGAGCATGATCAGGGGAGAGACAGAGAAACAGACAGAGAAAAAGAGAAAGAATCCCAAGCAGACTGAATGCATCAGCGTGGAGTCTGGTATGAGGCTTGACCTCAGGAACCGTGAGATCATGACCTGAGCTGAAACCAAGAGTCGGAGGCCTAACTGACTGAGCCCCCCCCCAGGAGCCCCTGGTGTGAGTGGTTTTAATGGCTTCAAACTTTCTGCAAGCCGACCACATTTAAGAGAATTTCAAATGTGTACATTCTTTGTTAACAGCAAGTGCAGTTCTCCCACAGGTGGCTGGAATAACGCCTTGGCCAGCAGAGCCAGGTGATTCGGCTCCCCTGGGCCCTCCCCTCCCTCCCCCTCCCTTCCTTTCCAGCCCCTCATAAGCGCTGTCCCAGCAGGTGCCGTGAAGTCCTACTCAACCATTGCAAATTCCCGGGGCCGGGGAGGCCAGGCGTGGCCCTGGGGAAACAGCCTGAGTGCGGGCCATCCCAATACATCCGTTCCTATGGCCCTCGTCGCGGGCTGGGACCAATGGAGTGTGACACAGCTGAGACCCTCCGTTAATTCTGCACTCTTGTTAGATCCTGAACAACAGCACGGTTTTCTTTTTTCCCCCCGCAGAGTCTGAGAGATGTATGGCAGATGAGTCCCACTCTTTTCTCTCTCTCTCGGGAATATTTTGGAAGTTTCTCTCTCCTTGGCCATCATGGGAAAGAAGAGGGCTGAGGGAGGTGTGGCTTTCTTAGTTAAACTTGAAATTCAAAACAAATACTCCTTTTTAAAAAACAGTATAACTGATTGTCAAATTGGCTGACAAATAGTGTGTCAAGTGCTCTCTTGGTCTTGGGGGTAGATTCCCATGGTTCGTCGCTTACATACAACACCCAGTGCTCATCCCAACAAGCGCCCTCCTCCAGGCCCCTCACCCATTCTCCCCTGTCCCCGATCCCCCCATCAGCCCCCAGTTTGTTCTCTGTATTTAGGAGTCTCTCATGGTTTGCCTCCCTCCCTCTCTCTTTGTAACTATTTTCAAAACAAATACTCCCAGAGTCTAAATCTTCACAGCATTTGACATTCTAATAGCCTGTGTATGGTTTTTTACCTCTGTGATTAGAATTTTACACTTTGAGGCGCACCTGGGTGGCTCAGTTGGTTGAGCGTCCCACTTCAGCTCGGGTCATGATCACACAGTTCGGGAGTTCGAGCCCCATGTTGGGCTCTGTGCTGACAGCTCAGAGCCTGGAGCTGCTTCGGATTCTGTGTCTCCCCCTCTTTCTGCCCCTCCCATGATCATGCTTTGTCTATCTCTGTCTCCCAATGGTAAACAAACACTAAATTTTTTTTAAAAGTTGTTTACACTTTGAAGATACAGGTCTGTGGCTCCCCTGTGGAAAACGGAGACTGGCCTCTTAAAAATGGGATTAACTGCTTGCTTAGCCAGCACACACCAAGGGCAGAAAATACATTTGAAATAAATGAATCCCTTATATGATTAAAATATTTATGCCAACTCTGAGGCCTGTGCCTTCACTTACACACACATTCAGTTTCTCTTCCAGAGATCAGACATTCTTTACGAACAATATTTTAACTTCAGACGGGCACGAGAAGTCGTATTTGCAGATTCCAGGTTGGAAACATCAGGAGGCTCTAACCCACCGTCTTCTATTGTCCACTCTTCCCCCCACACCAGTCCCGACAACTGACGAGCCAGATGGGCACCTGTGACTTCTAAGGTGAAGGCAGGAAAGGCATGAATGTGAACCAACACTATTCCTAGCAGAGCCAAGTAAGGGTAGTGGAGGTTCTGGAATTGTCTTCCATCATTCTTCAGGGTCTTGTCTAAGTCAGGCTCTGGGTTGTCGACCTGAAGGGGTGTGTGCCCAGAGAGGTGAGTGCCGGATGGCCTCGCCCTGGACTGACCCCGCTGTCTGCCTGGGCTCCGCCCGTTTCCTCCCGACTCTTCAGGTTTCGTGTGTTCTGTTCCCCAGAAAGTGGAAACTGATACTGCATCAGGAGAGCCATTTCTGGTCCTCACGAGGGCGGCAGGAAAGCTTTAGGGTATTTTCATATAACTGTTCACCAAAATCGAGAGAAAGACTCACTGCTGTTGCACACTTGTCTGTAATTGATCTAGCCCTGTGTTCTCATTAGAATAAAATCAGCCTGTTTTTCATGCAGAGAAGCTGCCGTCTCTGCGTTTCCATTGTGAGGGGCGGGGAAGGCTTGATTACCGCTCCAGTGTAAGATGTGTAATTTTCCTAAAAAGGCTACTTACACAGATGCATTTTCAATCAGGGCTCCAGAGCCCAGAACAAAATTTTGATTAATATTCCGTCGAGGGCTTCAACATATGGTTCGGTGGTTAAAGGATTTTAGATAAATCCATCGACGAGGAGGCAGCTCTGGGGATGGATACAGGAGTCTCTGGAAGGGTAGCTGGTTTAATAGAAAGACACCGGACGCCCTTCATTACACAGGCTCTCAGTGCTTTGCAGGCAGGAGCCGATGTGATTCAGAAGTGATCTCTAACGTGTCGCTGAGCGCCCCGGACACAGCAAGGACAATAAGCATTAAATGAAAAGGTTTTCCAGATGAACACAGGGGAAGGGAAGGAAAAAGAAGATAAAAACAGAAAGGGAGGCCAACCACAGAGACTCTTAAATTCAGAGAACCAACGGAGGGCTGCTGGAGGGGAGGTGGGGGGGCGGTGGGGATGGGTTAAATGGGGGATGGGCATTCAGGAGGGCTCTCGGGATGAGCACTGGGTGTCATACGTCAGCGATGGACCCCTGGGCTGTACTGCTGAAGCCAATACTACACTGTATGTTAACCAACTTAAATTTAAGTAAATACATTTTAAAAATAAATGAGGCAGTTTTCAGCCTGATGAAGTACATGGAGACGGTGGGCAGAAAATCAACGACTTTTGGCAAGGTCTCTGCAGACCCCGTGCCTGCTGGCACTGCCGCCGCCCCTGCACACACGTTGGCCTCCTCACCGGGCCCATCCAGTCGGCGGGCATGCGCTGGGCACTTGCTGTCTACCAGAGCCCGTCCCTGGAGGTTGGCAGACAGCTGTTACCAAAATGCATTTTCTCTTCTTCTGGGTCATTTCACAGTCACCCTCGCAGCGACCGAGGCCACGTGGCTGGTTCCAGCCGGTGGGAAGTGAAGAAAAGTGTCTCTCTTCAGGCCTGTCCTTTGGAGTCCCTAGGTGCCCTGCTCTGCGGCCTCCCTTTCAGTTGGCTGGGTCGGACACAACATGGTGGCCAGGGGAGCTGTGTGTGCCAAGGATGGGGGCGCCTGCTTCAGCCGGACTCCCCCAGAGTCCCCACCAACCTGGACCCCTGCCCGGGGCTGTTAGGTGAGCCAGCCCCACCCCCACTAAAACTTCGGAGATGTAGAGTCAGAGGAGGCGTGGCTCTGCCTGTGGGGGACGACCCACCCCAGCCTGGACCTCAGCAGGCAGACGACCACCATGTGGCCCTTTGTGCCTCCACAGAAGAGAGTCCCTCCATGATGCCCTCTCCAAGGTCAGCAGGCTGTTCAGAAACTTCCACGAGAAGGCTCTGGATGGAATGAACCAAGTACGGCAACCGGCCGGATATAGAGTCTGCGCCTCAAGGGACAGGTTTGTGAGAGGCCAGAAGATGGCTCCAACCTCACCTCTGTCACCAAAGTGAATCAGCAGGTACTTGCTGGGGGACCCTCACCAACGGAGCATCTGACTGAGTCCGGCTCCGAACCTACGGCCTGCCGTCTGCCAGCAGGGGAAACGTTGCCAGTATGTTCATCGGAAGGGCTTCGCTCTCCTCCACTTTTAAAGTATTTGTGTATGTGTTTCTCATTTGGTCCTCAAACCGACCTTGCCAAGCAGCAAGGCAAGTTGGCTCAAGGTCATGCAGACAGAGGAGATGTTGGAATTCCCATGTTCTGACTCCGAATTCATTCGGTGTCCTTCCCCAGTTTACACCAAGGCTTAGGACACACTCTCCTCCACAGCCCTAGTATTTCTTAACATCCTCTGTAAATTCACAAACCCGCAGTGGATGTTAGCTGGACCAGAGGGCCCACCCCAACCACTGCGGCGCCCTGGAGGCAGGCCTCACGAAAGTGCCACGGGAAAGATTTAAATGTCATGGTGTCAGTCTGGGCCTCCTGTTCACTTCCCCAGGCAGAACACAAGCGAGGTGGACATAAGGATCGTAAAGGGACATTTATAAAAAGCTGGGCTACTGGCTAAGAACGTCAGGGCATTACCACAGCTGAAGTTGAACCTGAATTTCAGTTTCTGCAGAAGTTAGGTCCTCAGCCATTATGTCCCCTCCCCTTTGCACCTCACACACATTCCATCATATTGCTTATTTCAGTTCAGTAAGTATTTACTGAGCATCTACTAAGGGAAAGGCTTGGTGCCGCCCACCTGCCACCCATTTCTGTGGTGACACATCAAATGTGGGAGGTAATCCCTTAGAGGCATGGAGGCGGATTGCTCCTGAGTTCTTCAGTCTTCTGGAAGTCCTTTCTGTTAATATCCAAATGAAACTCCTTGGGTCCCCACCATTGACGGAGGGAAGCCAGCGCTGTGGCTGGGATGGGACAGCAACAAGTGTCCTGTCACCGCTCCCTACAAAGAATGCTATCAGCCCAGCTCTCAGCCCAGAAGGCTCTCTCCCCTCCTGCAGCTCCATTCATGTGCATCCTCTGCAAGGATTTAAGGAACTCCTGTTCATTCCCAAGCACTGTTCTGCGTGAGGAGTAAGACAGAGCCCTGCTCTTAGCACCGTGCTCCTTATGGTCTAGGAAGAGACCCAATGTGCTAACCACCAGTGACATAGCAGAACAGCTACCCTCCCTTGACTGAACATGGGCACCTGTCCCTTTGTCTTTCCCCCAAGCTCCGCCAGCCCAAGGCTGCTGTGCACAAACCTTTCACTGCAAGTCTGGGGAAAATAAAGTGTGATTGTAGATTAGGACTAAGAATACCTTGCAATTTAATGTCAGGCTTCACTATTATCAACAATTCCCTGCCCGTTCCCCACCAAAGAGCTTACTTTCCTGAGACCCCATCTGGACCTCCACCCTCTTGAGCATTTCCTTCCATTTTGGCCTTGTTATTGGATAAGTTGTGGCCCCCTTCGCCCCCCAAAAAGATTTGATGTTGAGGTCCTAACTTCCAATACCTCAGACCGTGACTCTATTTAGAAAGAGTGTTTTCAAAGATACGTTAGTTGAAATGAGGTCATTCAGGGGTGACGGGGTGTCCTTATGAAAAGAGGAAAATTGGACACAGACACAGACATGCAGAGGTGTGAAGACGCACAGGGGATTGGAGCGATGTGCCCACAAGCCAAGGGGCACCGAACACTGCTGGCCGGACCTCAGGGCTGGAGGAGGCGAGGAAGGTTCTCCTCTGCAGGTTTCAGAGGAGCCTAGCCCTGCCCACAGCTTGACTTGGGACTTCTAGTCTCCAGAACTGTGAGACAACACATGTTTTTTGGCTTTAAACCACCAGTTTGTGGGGAGACCCCACCCCGGGAACGCCCATCCATCAGGCTCCCTGCAGAAAACTCAAACACTTTGCTATTTCACCACTTTAAAGTGCCTCACTTTAATCTCCTACAGCCTGACCCCTGCAAGGCTTTCCAAAAGCAAAAAAGTCACTTATACCCCACCCCCCCCATGAATTTTGCCACTTCCCTACAAGGAGGGATCTGCTGGCAAATTATTCCAAAAAGATGGAAGTGTACAAGCCCCGGGTGACATGAGGGCTGGGGGTCTCCTGGCCCCTTCGTGCCCCTGAGGCACCCAGTTGGGAAACCCTGGATGAACAGCTGACCACTGAGTAGCCACCCTGTCCATGCAAGTTGGGACACAGTCGGGCTTCCGGATTTGATACCCAGTTTCCTGGGAACCTGAGCGCACAACGGTGCCCAACCCCCGGGTCTCTCAGGACAGCAAGAGATATGCTGCCGCCCCTTGCATTCTTGCCAACTCTTTTTCCTTAAGGATCTGAATCAGAGTAGTAGAAATGGGCTGGTTGAACGGGGCACGATGTCTCAGTTCTGCAGCCTAGAAGAAGCATGAAGAGAATTTTCATGACAAACTGATAGAGTGGGGGTCGGGGAAAGAACTTGAAGACAAAGATGGCGTCCAGGCTGGCATGCTGGGGGAAGAGTACCAGTAGACGCCCTTCATGAGTCCAGAGCCTGGATTGGAGAGGAAAGGCGGCATGCCCCATGCCGGGTCCGTAGGGTTCCTTTTCCTTCCCCGTCCTAGAGTTTTGACACCTGACCCAAAGCAGGAGGATGATCCACATCCTTAGTCATGTCTATGGCCGTCAAGGTTGTGGAAACACATCTCTCCTCCTGGAAATTCCATTTTCACTTACAGAAATAAGCCAGAACCCTTGATTTCTGCATTTAACACCTAGTGGAGGATTTGAGAGTAGAGTAACACCAAGTGTTTTAGAAAACTCACAAAGACTAATGAGCTGCCCACAAAATCGATCTCTGTGGCCCAACACAGGTCGATGACAGTTCACTTAAAGGTCATTAACAAATACAAATCACGATCAATTATTTAAATATAATTTAAGACCAACGTAGTGCAAAGCCTTTCCAAACCAGACATAATCGATTTACTGAGAATAATGTTGTACTTCCAAGAGGCCAGCCAGGCCCGAATCAATAAAATTACCTCTAACTATAAACCTTTTATCCAAGGCCAATTCATCATTATCAATATCTTTTAACAAAACAAGGTTTTGATGTGCCACTTAGAGGATCCTCAGTGGTGACTTCCCTAAAAAAGCTTATAAGCAAACAGTGATTTATCTCTTTGTTCACACACGCTGCCCCTCCGGGGGAGGTTTTTGTCCAAAGGAATCCATTTTGTTATCTCTATGCTTCCGTTCTGAATAGACACTGCAGAATTCGGTGTTCAATCCAACCTGACCATCGAGTATTGACATCTAAATGGTGGATCTCAACCTTTGTACTCCCCAGAGCAAGACAAAAGTCATACGGGGATCATATATACAAAATCTTCCCCAGGGTGGGCCAGGACCCTTAGAAACATGTGTCAGAATGCAAGAAAAAATGACTGTGACAATTTACAAGGATAATCTTAACTACATGCTAATTCTTGCCAATAAATATAAAACTCATAAACTTCGGAGCCCTAACTACATCAGAGCTACTATAATGACACATTAGTGGTTGGAAACCACAGATGTACAAGACGCTCAGTGTTTGTGATCAAACCCTCTTCCATGAAATATTATTTTAATGACTTTTAAAAGAGATATGCATTCATGGAGAAGAAAGGAGCGTCACCTTGAAACCTGTTAATTAGACAAATGAGGGTCTGGTTCTTCCGCTAATGGCTCGAAACCCATTCTGCCTCCACGGTGTGGCTTCGCAAATCTCCACTCTGAGATCAGGCAGCAAATTTAACACTTCGTGGGCTCATCTGACTTTCCCAACTGCTAAGTCCTTGGAAGGACCCTTGGAGGGGGTCGCCCTAGAGTGAAGAGAGATTAGGTTACAGGCATAGGAGCAAGAAGAGGTCTGGCACCCAGATCCATTTCTCCTCTGGCCATTTCATCAAGGTGGGAAGTTGGGGTAGTTGGGGCTGGGCTGCAGGCAGACGGCTGGGTTTGTGCCCCCATCGCACTGAGAGCTTGTCCTCAACTAGAATGCATAGGTGGGGAGGCTTCTGGGAATTTTCAGTGTGCACCTGCTCAACCAACTCCTGCAGTGCCCTCCCCTAATCACGAGATCAACACATTTTTACACTTTTATTATGGAAATTTGCAAACACGGATGAAGGTGGAGAGAGAAGTGAGCCCATCTGCCAGCACCAGCCTTCGACAGTCATCAACTCATGGCCAGTCCTGTTCATCGATGCCCCCAGTTTCCCTCCTCAGCTGGACTATTTACCCTAGGGGTGCCTGGCTCAGACGGTTAGGTTTTCAACTCTTGATTTTGGCTCAGGTCCTAATCTCGCGGTTCATGAGATGGAGCCCTGCGTCAGGCTCTGTGCTGACAGTGTGGAGCCTGCTTGGGATTCTCTCTCTCTCTCTCTCTCTCTCTCTCTCTGCCCTTCCCCTACTCACGTGCGCACACGCACACACACACACACACTCTCAAAATAATAAACAAACATTAAAAAAAGAAAAAGGAAAATTGTAATTTACCCCAGACGCACCCATTACACACCTGATAGACTTTGGCAAGTTCCTTCATCTCTGTGATGCTCAGTCTCCTTGTTTGGAAGATAAGAGCATTTCTTCCCAGTCGATGGTGGAAATTAAGTGCGAAGATGCACGTGGAAGCCCCAAGAGCAGAGCTCGAAAGGTGGCTAATGCAATATTAGCTTATCCCTGCGTCCTCTCCTGGAATTCTAAACACAAGCTGCGTATCAAACCAGAGGACGCGCCGCATAGAAGGGTCTAACAACTCTGTCTTCCAATGAGTGCTGCAGCACTGAGTTTTCCCTGCCCCCGTGAAAAGCCGGGACGTCTCTAATGTTTTCTGGCCATTCGCAGGCATCATGCAGTCAGTCCCCTGCTGGTCGTCAGAATGTCCAGTTCACGTAGGGGTCAGGCTGTGCTTCGTTCAGACATGCAGCTTCCTCCTCTCCCAGCCCAGGCCTGCAGCTAGGAGGCTGCCCACGGGCTGCACACTGGTCCTTCTTTGTTTCCTCTCCTTCCTGTCCCCCCAGTCACTCACCCCCTCTACACACACACACACACACACACACACACACACTCTCACACTCACACTCACACACACTACACAGCATCTGCTACAGAGCCGTGGGAAAAGAGGTGGTCACTGAGCAAGGACGTTCTGAGTTGAACAGCAGATGTCTATGCTGCCTGCTTGTGGGGGGATTTCTAGGGACCTGTTGTTCCCGTCACGTGGATAAATCCCAGCCAGCCTCTTAGGGACCCAGGAGGACCTCAGGCTTGTCTCTGATGGGCTTTCGCACAGGACCCGGCATCTTCTACCGAGGGTTTACCTGTGTGCTCCCAAATCAGGAAAGGCTCCTGAATGCTTTGCCCCCAACAAACTGGGCGCACACGTAAGCCGACAACTCCTGCCTATCATATTTGCTCTGGGAAGTCATCTGCCAGGTCGCTGTGTCCCCAGACTGCACGGGCTTGCCTCAAGCTCTCCAAGGGGCCCTGGCAGAAACCCTCAAACCAATTTTCTCAGAATGCAGTTGTTCATTAATATTGGAGGTGGGGAGTTTTGTTTTCAGATATGCTCTCCATCAAATGGAGAGAAAGCTAGTGATGTTTTATTACAGAAACTATAAAGTTTTTGTGAAAACCACCAAAACCAAAACTAAGATAAATGACAATCTGAGGGGAATATTTTTAATTTATATGAGCTTTACTATATAAAGAGCTCTTCAAAATCAATCAGAAAAAATACTCAAAGAGGAAAATAAAGAATATATTTAATTCAAAAAGCAAAAAAATAGAGAGAGGTTTAATCTCAGCATTGATCAACAAAATGAAAATTAAAAGAAGCATGTAAGGGGCACCTGGGTGGCTCAATCAGTTAAGTGTCTAACTTCAGTTGAGGTCATAATCTCACAGGTTCATGAGTTCGAGGCCAGCATCAGGTTCTGTGCTGACAGCTCAGAGCCTGGGACCTGCTTCAGGTTCTGTGTCTCCCCCCAATCCCCCGACTTGCTTGCACTCTGTCTTTCCCTCTCAAAAATAAATAAACATTAAAAAAACCTAAAAATAACCATGTGATAGTACTTTTCTAAGCCCAAGGATAAAAAGAACCATCCCTTGTTAGCAAAGACTGGAGAACTTTCATATATTTCTGCTAAGAATATAATTTATTATAACTTTCCCTGAAAGGTAATTTCTTCTTTGTTAATTAAAAATTTTTTTAATGTTTATTTATTTTTGAGACAGAGAGAGACAGAGCGTGAGTGGGGGAAGGGCAGAGAGAGAGGGAGGCACAGAATCTGAAGCAGGTTCCAGGTTCGAGCTGTCGGCACAGAGCCTGACGCGGGGCTTGATCTCGTGAACCTCAAGATCATGAATAGAGCCAAAGTTGGACGCTTAACTGACTGGCCCACCCAGGTGCCATGAAAGGGAATTTCTTCTCTATGAATGAAGATGCCTAAGCAAAACACATGCCATCTGATTCAGTAGTGTCTGCTCTGGTTTGGGGTAAGAGCAGCGTTCCAGGCCAGGCTGTGTGCTGAGTCCACAGTGAGGTCTGGGTTGGGGACAGCCACCTCAAGCACTAGGACACAGTGGCAGGTGCTCTCTAACAACATCTGCACGTGTGGCGAGGCCAGATTCTCTTAGCAAATCCCAGTGGTACAATCACATCTAAGACCCCAGGGCTCCATCCTAATTTGCCTTTCTGTAGTCATCACCTTTTGCTTCTCCCCAAATATGTATTTGTTTGTCATCTCCAGAGGGTTAACTTAGAACCTAGAATTTTAAAAAGGGAATACACAGCACGTGTTTATTATAATGAGGAGGACTTTGATTTGCTTCTATAATTATTCATTACAAATATGACATTCTTGAAATATCCAAAGTATCCCGTACACCCCCCCCCCACAGTGAGAGGAGCATACGCCAAGCAAACAGACTTCACCTGGGGGAGAGGGCATGAGTACACAGCGCCCCTCTCCATGCTCCGCGTTCTGGACCCGAGATGGAGAAAGAGATGCCAGGCAAGAGATGAGCATCCTGGCTTGATCACTGGCCAAAGCTCGTTGGAGATACGGCTTGAGACCTCGGCCGGGTGGGCTCCTAACACTTTGCCCCTGAATTAGTAGACACCCTTCTGGCCACAAGCAGAGCTGGACACCCACAGGGCTTTGCCTTTAGGGGCTCTGACCACGGGGCACATCCACAGACCAGAACACACTTGTCTGCAGGCAGGGGAGCAGAGTCAAGAGGGAGGGGGAGAAGGAGCAGAGCTGAAGAGCCCACATCATTCCACGGGGGCCACCCCGGGGCCGCTGCTCCCCTCCCTCCCAGGGCGATGAGTGACAGGTGGGAAGGAGGGAGGCTGGCGGCTCTCAGTCCTCTCCTACGGGCACTTGAGAATCGCCTGGGCCTCCTACAAAGCACAGAGGCCCACACACTGGGTGGATGGAGGTGGAAACAAGGCCCCGGCACATTCAAAGCCCCCGGGGGACTCTGAGGTGCAGCCGGCACCAAGAATGTGCTCAGGCTGAAGCTCACCCGTGAGGAAGCCCCAAGTTGGGGACCGAAGAGCCAGAGAAGGCGGGGACCCGGTGGTGGTCCTGGAGAAGGCTCTGGGGGCTCTCACAGACAGTCCAGCCAGGACCACCCACCCTCTGACCCTTCTGTGGACCAGGCGGGGACCTCCCCACCGGATGCCCTGTCAGGGTCCCCGTCCAACCCTGCGGTCCCGGCACGCCTGGGCGATGGCGGCACGCCTGAACAGCAGGGCCAAAGACAGGAAGAAGCCCGTTGGAACGCGTGTTTTTCCAGCTCATCCAAGTCCAGGCGGCGGCAGCAAAATCCAGCAGGCCTGAGTCCTGACGCTGACACGTCACAGAGACACCCCGGCTGTCCCTCCTCCCACTGCGGGGCTTCGAGTCAGCGGGGCCTTGTGGGAGCTGCTCCCCTAAGGTTTCTGATCATGCGGTACTTCGATTAAAAGGCAATAAACGCAAAGACATCATCGTGTGACAATCTGTGGGTTGTCGATCGCGGATGCGGATCTGCGCAAGCGCAGTGAGAATCCTTGGGAGGCATTGGCCACAAAGCCAAGGCTCTTCATCCGAATCCCTTGCTGCCACCAAACCAAAGAAATCGGTGAAGCTGGGGCGCCTGGGTGGCTCAGTGGATTGAGCCTCTGACTCAGGTTACGATCTCACATTCGTGGGTTCGAGCCCCGCGTCAGGCTCTGTGCTGACAGCTCAGAGCCTGGAGCCTGCTTCCGATTCTGTGTCTCCCTCTCTCTCCCCCTCTCTCTTTCATGCTCTGTCTCTCTCTGTATCAAAAATAAATAGGACATTTAAAAAAAAAAGAAATAGCTAAAGCTGATCCCTCTACACGTTCACGCACCTGTGGATCAGGGCGACAGTCACGCCTTCGCTCACGTGAGCAAACGTACCTAGGGCCCCTTTGCATCACTGTCCCCTGTGATGTGAAAATCCCTCCACTGGGACTTGAGAGGTGGCCAGGCAAGCAGAGGGAATCATCCATGCAAGTTCCCTGCTGAAGGGTGTGCCAGGCCCTTTTTCTGCCATTCTTGCCCCTCCTCCCAGCAGGATTCTGTCTGGGGAGAGAGGAAACTGGACGTGGCCTCCCAGCATGGGGGCAGGCATGGTCTTCAGTCCCGGGCTGCTCCCTGTGCTGCCCCTGGGTGTTGTCCTTCAGGGGCATGTCTGTCCTCCCCAGGCCACTCTGGGCCCTGAGAAGCTGGCCTGTAGGGACCCTCCTCCATAGGTCTCCATGTCCTGTGGCTACTGGTCGGGTCTAGTAAGTGGGGATGTTAGCGGGAGATGAAGAGGAGGAGCAGAGTGAGGCTGGGGAATGTACTTCCCTGCTTTCTTCCCTGCGGAGTCACGGAGGGCTGCCTGGTGCGTTGGCTGAAGGTCTCAGCCTGGGAGCCAGCCCCCTCCACGCAGCCCTCTCTGCCTCTGGGTTCAGCAAGTCCCCTCTCTCCAGGCCCAGGGTGCTGCACTGTCATCCCCGCCCCCCAACCCGGTCCTACACTGATTCTCATGGGAGCTGACGATCCTCAGGGTCCCAGCCACCTCCAGCAGCCTTGGCAACAGGGGCAGCCCCGGGGTCCCCGTGGGACCCTGCAGAACCCCCAGCTTCCTTCCTCTGGAATCCCCTGGATCCCAGGCCCACAGTCTCTGACCCTGGACCCCCCCGGACCCCAGGCCCACAGCCTCTGACCCTGGACCCCCCCGGACCCCAGGCCCACAGCCTCTGACCCTGGACCCCCCCGGACCCCAGGCCCACAGCCTCTGACCCTGGACCCCCCCGGACCCCAGGCCCACAGCCTCTGACCCTGGTTGGTTTGATGGAACAGGCCAGTTGGTCTCCATGAGCTCCCAGCAGGAAATGGGACAAAAGACTCCCTGCTTTCACCTTTACTTCTTGTTTGTCCCTCTAGGGTCACTATCCTTTCTATCCCTGGAGAGCTCAGCCCTAGGGGGAGGCAGGATTCCGGCTTTCACCTCTTCCCCCTCATCCCCACCCCCTCCTCCTCTTCCCTCCCAATCTGAAGACTCTCCACCCCTGCATGCCCCCTGGGGACCTCCTGTAGGTCAGACGCATCTCCTTCCATACCCTGTGAACATGTTTGCTCCAGAGTCCTCACCACTCTCTTCCTAGGGGCATGAGGCCACATGGCTGAGTTCCTAAGGACACGTGGGGTATAGGGAGAGAAATGGATCAATACTGCCAGTTTCCCCACTGTACCAGGATAGGTTCAGAAATTCATACTTGACTGACGTTTGGGGAAATATCTTCTTGAGGTCCTCAAGCCATGATAGTGGAATAAGCCCTCCTAAAAAAGTAACTTGGGAGAAAGGCAAAGACATGCACCGCAGGACTTATCAGAGCATTTTCTGTCCTGTTGTACTTTAAGACTCTGGGGGTACATTGCAAGCCTCCTTCCTCATGAGGTTTGACCATAGATCTTTTTCCCACAGAGCATCTCACAGGGCCAGTGCCCTGCCGACGCACGGGAAAGCCCTGCTCTGTTGGGATTAGATTTAGAATGTCAAAGTTCAGAACCATTTCAGACGATAAGAGCAAGTGGAATGCGTTTCTCTACGGCAAAGGGCAGATGAGAAAGGGAGCGCCAGGGAGCTTTAAGGCCGAGAGCAGGGAACACAAAAGCAGGCAGGACGAGAAATGGATTAACCCACTTATTAAAATACCAAGATTCCCCCTGACATGCTACTTACAAAAATATACCCCAAGGGGGAAAATCAGGGAGATAAAAATATAAAAGAATGAGCAAATACACAACATGCCAATGTTAACACATTAAAAAAAAAAAAAAGAAAGAAAGAGAATTGCAGAGAAATTGAATTCTAAGCAAATATTATTTAATGGGGCAAATAGGGCCATTTTTAATGGACATAAAACCCAGATCCAAGGGGAGAGGATAATGGTGTTAGAGGTTTATATACACACTGACTCAAACCCGATACGGCAGAAATTATTACAGTCGCCAAAGACATTTGCCGGAGAAACAACGGTAAGAATTTTAAAACAATATTCTCAGCCCAAAAGAGAGAGAACGGGCACACAAAAAGCAAATGGGCATCAGGGACTTGATCAATGTAATTAATAAGAAGAAATGTACACGTATGTTGTGATTTCTCCTACAAATAAATAGGCTTTCCTCCTTCGTTTGTGTCCATGAAGATCTGGGAAGGTGGGCGCGTGCTCACCTTGCCAGATCTCTTATGGTCCCCAAACTGGAAATTGCCCAAAAAACATTTTTTTACCGCAGCACAATAAACTTACAAATTAAAATTTTTTTAATGTTTTATTTATTTTTGAGAGTGAGAGAGAGAAGAAGACAGAGTATGAACAGGGGAGGGTAGAGAGAGAGGGAAACAGAATCCGAAACAGGCTCCAGGCTCTGAGCTGTCAGCACAGAGCCCGACGGGGGCTTGAACCCACTGACTGTGAGATCATGACCTGAGCCGAAGTCGGAACCTAACCGACTGAGCCACCCAGGGACCCCCAATAAACTTAAAACTTAATACAATAAACTTACAAATTAACAAGTGGGCTTCAAAGAAAGCACCAAAATTAGTCAGAAACGTAAAAATAAGTGAAAATGAAAGTCACATACCTAAAAACTGGTAGGATTAAAAAGTAAATGAAAATATACGATGGTCAGTTACTTAGATGGGAATAGAAATGAGGTCATGCTATTTCAAAACACACCCGCCACTGCCAGCAATAAGGCCATCAGGGAGAAAGGTGCACTTTTTAAAACAGGAGTAACAGAAAGCACATGTACTAAAATTCCCCTCAGGCTTCATTTTTTAAATTTTGGGTTTTTAAAATTTTTTAAATATTTTTTATTTATTTTTGAGAGACAGAGAGAGACAGCGCAAGCAGGGGAGGGTCAGAGAGAGAGAGAGAGAGAGAGAGACAGAATCTGAAGCAGGCTCCAGACTCTGAGCTGTCAGCACAGAGCCCAATGAGGGACTCGAACCCACGGACAGTGAGATCATGACCTGAGCTGAAGCCGGACAGTTAACCGACTGAGCCACCCAGGCACCCCTAAATTTTGTTTTTAAATCAAATTAGTCATAAAGAAAGCTGGGGAGAGGAATAAGAGAAATAATGGCAGAAATTAATTAGAAGAAGAATGGAATCCATAAATTCAGCTAAAGGTTGCTTCCTTTCCTAATCAGTAAAACAGGCAATCCTTTGTTAAATCAGATTTTTAAAATTCCAAAATACAAAGAAATGAAATTAGAAACTTATAAGTTGTTATAAGAAAAGATGACTCCATTTTTTAAAGATATGAGTCTACTTAGTGAAACTGTTCAGTAAAAAATTGAAAATGTCAATAAAGAGAAATATTTTGTGCAAATTTTTAAATAGAAATTTTTAAATGATAAGGCCGATAACCAAAAAATATTGTAGAAGTTTTTGAATAATTACTTAAGGTTCTGATTTCAGTTACCTCTTTAAGCAAACTGAATTGATAATTTAACAGAAAATGCATTTTTCCATGCTAGCATAAACCTGATTTCTACATTTAACCAGCACAGCACAGATATGGCCATTGTAAATCAGTCTCCTCTGAACTGGAATGTAAAGATCCTAGGGGCGCCTGGGGGCTCAGTCAGTTAAACTTCCGACTTCAGCTCAGGTCATGATCTCACAGTTCGTGGGTTCAAGCCCGCGTCGGGCTCTGTGCTGACAGCTCAGAGCCTGGAGCTGCTTCGGATTCTGTGTCTCCCTCTTTCTCTCTGCCCCTCCCCTGCTCACACTCTGTGTGTGTCTCTCTCTCAAAATAAATAAATAAATAAATAAACATTTAAAACATTTTGTTAGAATGTAAAGATCCTAATCAGAACCCCATCACGCTCCTCTGGACTAAAAATGAACATGTCCATACACATACACACAAACACAGAATTTATACCCAGGATTGGAAAGACATTGTAACATTTAAACAATACATTATATTGATACTTTTGAAAAGAAAGTGATAGAAGCGTCTCAGAGGTGTTGCAAATACATTTAATACGTTTAATTCCTTTTTCAGCCATCGCTCTTTGAAAACTGGAACGGGAAGGATTCCGCCTCGCAGATTAAGGATAGTTGTTCGAAAACAATGGTTGTCCGTGCAGTCAGTGATTCCCTCAGTAAAACTGGGGGAAATGAGGATTGTGACTATGGACGCTGATTTATTCATTTATCCAGGAAATACTTACCGCGGGCCCACGAGGCTCCAGATGTTGGAGACAGCGTCATGCCCCCACCGCCACGTGGTTGCTGTGGTTGTTGCTATGAACGTGCTGTCGGAAGTGTAATCAGCCGTGGCGATGGGCGCCGCGTGCCTAACGTGCCAACATGCGCTGCGGTGTAGCACGTGTCAGCAGTAATTCACGCAAGCGTGTGGACAAAATCAAAACCCGAGGGGGGTTTCCTGGACAGCCCAAATCCCGAGGAGGATGATATGGTAGAAAAAGATACCGCTCACTACTGTGACACAAAATACCTCGAGTCATCTTGAAGACAAACGAAAGCCACGCCGAGAGCCTTAGGAGGCCCTTGCAGAAGGGAAGGAAGGACGGGGACCGTACACGCGGAGCGGTCACGCACAGCACGGTGATAATGGTGTCTGCCTCCCGGTTACTTGTTAAGTGTAGACGCTTTCAAAGAATAATCCAAATAGAGGTGGTTTTTGATTTTTGTTTATTTATTTTAGAATTTGGAAATGGGGGTCCTAACTTTTATTTTTCCTGAAAAAAAAGCAGACAAAAGAAACAAATGAACATTTAAAAAGAAAACATGGCGGAAAAGACTAGGTCCATTGGATGTGAAGACGCCGTAGGGGGCGAAAGCTCACTCGTTCGTGAATTTGGTGGATGCGGATTGTGTCCTGCTGGGCGGCAGACCTGTCACGAGTGGGACAGGCCCCAACAACACATGAAGAGAATCTGAGCCAGTGCGTCAGGCCACGTCAGGCGGCGGTAAGCGCCACGAAGGAAAGGATGCAGGCAGAGTGACCGAGACTGGAGGGCAGAGTTCCTCCGCACTGGGTGGCTGAGGAGGTGACTTTGAGCAGAGGCCCCAGGGAAGGGTGGATGGAGCCAATGACTGTCGGGGACAGTGGACTTCAGGTGCAGGGACCGCCCATGCTATGGGTGAGGGAGGGCCTGACAAGTCCGAGGAAGAGCAAGGACATCAGAGCATGGGGACACCCGTAGGCACCAAAGGTCTGGAAGTGGCCAGCAAGCAACGCATATCATCAGTGGGTCTCAGGGCTCCTGGTGGGCATCATCCCACTTTCCCCAGGACAGTTCTGATTTGTGCCCTCTGGTCCTATGTAATCAACTGTGCCCCACGTCGTTCTCGGGTTCTGTTTCTTCTACTGACAGTTCATCACAGCTCCAGAAACAAATGACATTCAAGCAGGACCGCATGTCCACACATGGAAGGTGAAATACTGAAGCCCATAGAAGAAGTCATGGGAACAACGATACTGAGCTAAGTGAGGATTTCCTGATCAGAAGAGAGAGTGATAACCTTAAAAGACTTCATTAAGAAAATGGAATCATCAAATGACTCTACTAATGAGCCTAGAATGTCTTGTGCCATAAGCAAGGAAGCATTCAAAGATGGATTCCAAACATGATGTGTCCTAATTGACATGAAGGACCTCCCACTGGTCAGATTTAGGATGAGTTGAGTCTCCAAAAGAATAATGACCAAAATGAATAACACACAGTTAAAGTGAATGCAGGCGTCCACATCATAGTAAAAAATAGAAATAATGAAACACAAAGGAAAGAAGGGAAAGCTCATTTTTTAATGGCAAAATGCCAGCTAACAGGTATAGAAGGCATCATAGAATCAGAAAATCACCATTTTGTGACTACCACAGTGACAATTATTTCAGACAAGAACTTGGGTGAATGTTTTTGGGGAACCTGATATCAAAATGGCATCATTTCTCCATAGATTAATAACATAGGAGGAAAGGGTAACTTTCTGGTGGAGAAATCTGAAGGAAATCACTTTATTTGGGTGACCAAAGTGAAGTCATGGTCTCCTGAAGTGATACACTGGAGACACAGCATCAATTATGAAATCCCCTGGAAGGAATAGAAACTCTGACTTAAATATCAGAAATAGCCATCATACTAGAGCGCATTCTACAAAATGACTAGTCCAGGGGCACCTGGGTGACTCCGTCTATTGAGCGTCCAACTTTGGCTCAAGTCATGATCTCACAGTTTGTGAGTTCAAGCCTCACATTGGGTTTTGTGCTGTCAGTGCAAAGCTTGGTTCTTCAGATCTTCTGCCCCCCTCCTTTCATCCCTCCCCCACTTGCACTTTCTCAAAAATAAATAAACACTAAGAAACCAAAAACAAACCAAAATGGCTAGTCTGTATTCTTCAAAAATGTCCATATCATGAAAAACAAAGACAGATTAAGAGCCTATTTTGATTAAAGGAGGCTTCAGATCTGTGACAACCAACGGCAGTGTGTGGTCCTGGTCCAGGGAAAATGCTAGTGCAGGTTCCTGGGGACACCTGCCACATTTCTCCCATAGATCACATGTCATATAAATGCAGTATGAAAATGCTAAATTTGTCCCCTTTGATAATAATATTGTGGTTTTGAAAGAAAATGTCCTAGTGTTGAAGGGATCCCTCCTCAAGTATTTAGAGACGGTGGGTGTCAGTGTCTATAACTTACTCTCAAATGATTCACAAAACACTGATAGATAAGTAGACAGATACGTACATAAATAGGTAGGTAGATAAAACAAATGTGGCAAGTTGTTAATAACTGATGAATCTAGATGAAGAGACATAGGATGAACTATCATGAGATAGTTCTTGCAACTTCTCGGTAGATTGCAAGCTAAAGTAAAAACTTAAAAAATCTGTAGAAAACAAAATAAAGTTTTAAAAGTCCAAAGAAGACATGATAGAGAAATGGACAAAAGTTGTTAGATAAATATTATTTAAATATTATCAGCTGATAAATATTTGAAGTGAGAGTCCACATCATTAGTCACCAGGGACCGAATCCACAGTAGAAGAAGTTGTGATTTGATGTGGAATGCTATAGAGCAATAAAATGAAAAAATAGTGCTAGACTCGAAAATACTGATGAAACTCAAACTCACTATCCTAGCAGGGTGTGAAAAAAAGGAAAGCAGACAAATGAATATATAGGCTGATTCCATTTATATAAAGTTCAAGGCAAGGAAATCTTCAAGGAGTTAGAAATCAGGGAGCACATGGCCCGGCAATCACACCTCTGGGTACATCTCCAACGGATATGACGTCAGTGTCTCGAAGAGATGTCTGCACCCCCATGTTCAGTGCAGGAGAGACAGAAATAACCTAGATGTCCATCACTGGATAAATTGATAAATTAAATGTGAGATATGTGTGTGTATGTATATATATGTGTATATATATATATACACACGCACTTTATACACACACATATATACATTATACATACACATATATATGCATTACATATATACACACAATATATATAATATGGAATATTAATGAGCCTTTAAAAAGAAGGAAATTCTGTGGTTTGTGACAGCATAGGTGAACCTGGAGGACATCACGCTAAGTGAAAAAAGCCAGACACAGAAAGACAAATACTACATGATCCTATTTGTATGTATGTGAATCTTAAAGAGATTACCCAGAAGCAGAGATTAGAATGGTGTTTGCCGGAGGCTGGAGGGTGGTCAAGATGCGGTGCAGGAGAAATACGTCCAGAAGGTCTAACATGCAGCACGGTGGCTGGACTTAGTGACGCTGTGTGACATAATCGAGCTCTGCTAAGAGACTAGATCGTAAGTGTCCTCACGCACGCACATTGCGAGCGACAGTTAACGTTAATTACTCCTTGCTTGGGGTGACCATTTTACAACGCATATGTATTTTTAAAAACCGCGTTGTGCACCACATAAATATGTGCCATTTTTCCTTGATTATACCTCACACAGGAGGTCGGGGGTACTGGGGTGCCCGGAGTGCTGATAACGTTCTGATTCCTGCTCGGGTGCTGGAAACACCGGTGGGTTTATACTGCTAAAATCTATCGGGCTGCACACTTCTTACTGACTTATGTTTTCTTCCATAGGCTAGACTTCATTAAAAAGTTTTTTCAAAAGAAAAGCAAATATAGCAGGCCTCTTTTGCAGAAACCAAAAACAGAAAAACAAAGATTTAGGGGGAAAAAAAACCTTTTCGTTTCGAACTCGAAAGAAGAGAAGTCGAAGGAGCTTGCCAGCTTACGTCACTCTCACTCATTTCCTGAAGTGCCGACCGCATAATCCCTGTTATTAGCTCTGGAATTGTGAAAAGGTGAGTCACACTGATGAATGGGGCACGGTTTGGAGAAGAGCCTTGAGTAATTCCCACATGAATAGGAACCTGCAATTAATCACGGACGGTGAAAGCAGCACCAGTGTTTGAATTAGCAGCCGACAAAATAAAACAAAACCTATTAAGACATGTTTTTCCAGCAGAAAATGTATACTTCAGAGCGTGTTCCAGACAAAACAAGTGTGTCATCTGCGGCACCGAGCGGGAGTTCCTCCGAGCATGCGCACGCGGACGCCAAGCCCATCTCTTCTGTGCAGACAGCACCAGGTTCCACACACAGGAATCTCCGAATTTCATTCTTGGGGATTTGTAACTGTGATACAATGGATTACCTTAAAAAAAAAACTCTATTAGTATCCTATGTTTTGATGTTTACCCTAGGCATTGGAAGCTGACGACAGTAGAAAATATTAATGCATCACCAAAGCATGGTGCTATTAACCCAAGAAGAGAGGGTGGAGTTTAAGAACACACCCTCCATTAATGAGCCCACTAGCCCGGTCTTGCCATTTTGTGTCACAGTTGAAAGACATGAGGCCTGAGCAGTGCTGTCCAGGAAGGTCACCCCAAATCTGGCTGAGCAGCAGCTCTTGGGCAGGTCCCCAAGTTTGAGGCCCATTCCATGTCCAGAATCCTGGTCAGTAAACCCGGAGCTACCAAGTCTTATCCTAACAGCAACGAGGGCTAGAGTACGCTCAGGAATGCCAACCTACAAATTCACAGTAAGGATCGCAGAATAAACCTCATAGAGTTGGATACACGTAAGGTCATCCCACCGACAAGTCTACAAGAGAAAGCAAAACAGAAACAGAAAGTTACCTTGTGAGTTTGGAACCAAAGTAAAAGGAACTTACTGGATATTCTTAACAACTAAAATAAAAAAACAAAAAACAAAAGCATCACAGCCGGGAGAACAGAGCTCAGCTGTGTGTGATGGACGCAAGCTCCCCTAAAGAGGGCGGAATTCAGAAGTGATGGGTTTGGACCTTGGTTTTGCCTCTTTCCGTTTACATGACCTGGAGTGAAACCACTTGGTTTATATAACCTCGAGTCCTGATCCGTCAGATGTGGATGTTATTGCCTACTTCTAGGATGATGGGGAAGAGTCAGGAGATGATATGTGTGACGGTACCTCAGGCATGTAGAATTCTATTCTTTCCATCTGCATGCCCCCTGCCGCATCTCAGACCCTGAAGATCTCACCTGGAGGCCGAGTCCCCCAAAGGTCTTGATCCATCCTTGGCAGTGCTGCGTGTGCACCTGCCCCAGAGGATGACCTGTTTGAATCGGTGTTGTTCCTATGGGCAAGTTCCTCTCCAGGGTGCCAAGCTCTTCCCCAGGGCACACAAGCCAAGAAGTTCTGGTTTTCCTCCAACATCTTCTATTCTATTCCAGTTAATGTAGCAGGCTTCCCACAGGGTCCCTGGATTTACTCCTGTTTCTTTGTTAAGTTGGTTTTGCTGATTTCCATTCCCCTCTGGATCCTGATGGCCTTTCTACAGTTTACCAGTTCCTTCTTCCTAGGATCCCACTGGACTTCGTTGCCTTAACCCAAGTCAGTGTCTAGGCTTCTACCCAGTGTCAGAACTCCCTGGAAACAGATATAAATCTTCTTAGAGTATGGCTTGAAGTGCCCTGGAGGTCGATATTAGCTCCATGCAAGCCAAGTTTGCCATATAACAGATAACTGTAGACTTAATCCCGAATGCCATGAATCACAGCATGTGGCAATAGATGTTTATGTAGCTTCCAAGCCCATGTGTTGGCTGGGGGTCAGCTAGTCTAGACTCAGCATGGCTGGAGGCATCTCTGTTCCACATGTCCACCATCTTCCTTCCAGCAGCAGCAGGGCCCCTTGGACAATGGCAGAAGCACAGAGGCAAATAGAAGCACATGAGAACATTCCGTGCCTACAGCACCCAGTCTGCTAACATCCCATTGGCCAAAGCAAATCACATGGTGGGGCCCATCAAAAAGCCATGGAGAGGTGGCCCTGTCCTCAGTGGGTGGACACTGAGAAACTGCATGACAAAGGGACTGGGTACTGGGAACAACAGAGCACTCCAGCTTCCTCCTATCTTTCTCAGAGGCTGGATCAGAGAGTGTCTGCCATGTCCAGCTCTAGACTTCATCACTTAATTTCACACCTATTTGATTAAATTTAATCCTTTAATCCCAAATGGCCCTGCCACCCCTGACAAAGATTATTTGTTTGACCAAACTTCAGGAAGGTTCCTGAACCTATCTGTGCACTGCCTTGTAAAATCTATAGTTTTAGCAAGAATCTTGCTTAAGGAGGTTGGCCAGAGGCCCTGCCCTGGATATCTGATCGCCCTCAGTCTCTGATTGGGATCCAGCCCCCACGTGATGGCTGGTCAATCTGGCCTGTCTTCAGCAAGAATCAGTAGGTGGATGTAGCCAGAACCTCCTTTATTCCTGATGTTTTCCTTAGTAATTTTCCATCCACTGATCCCGGCCCTCACCCTTGGCTGTAAATCCCCACCTGCCCGAGCACTATTTGGAGATGACCCAAATCTCTTACTTCCACTACAAAACCCCATCATAGTGATCTCTGTGCTTATCACAGTGGTCCCAGATGGAGACTGCCTTTCCGTCTGCAACTGGTGTCACCAGATTTCTTTTCTCTTTATCACTCCAATATCCCTTATGGTTCCCCATTGCAATCGGCCACTTCTACTTACGCTCACATCTCTCTTCAAAGGAGACTCCCATGGACCCCAAAATAAGTCCTCTCTTATTTCCTCTTCTCACGGTGCTCTGAAGTTTCCCTTCTCGGCACTTGTTTCTAAGAATGAAGAGAGGTTGTTCCTGGAGTCATAGATACTGAAAGCCCGCAAGGACTCGAGGGTTCTCTAGTCCAAGTTTCTTGCTTTAGTGACATATAATCTGAGGCTCCAAGTGGAACACATGCCTCCGTGGCCGGCTAGCAGCGGTCCAGATAACGCCTCTGTGGACAAAGGCCACGCTTGTCCTGAACTGACCCGTCATTCAGCAGAAACACAAGCAACCCATAAGCACATGAAGAAATGCAGAGTAAAGTGTAGGGGAGCCTGGGTGGCTCAGTCAGTTAAGCGTCCAACTTCCAGCTTCTGCTCAGGTCATGATCTCACAGTTCATGAGTTTGAGCCCTGGGTCGGGCTCTGTGCTGACAGCTTGGAGCCTGGAGCCTCTTCAGATTCTGTGTATGTGTGTGTGTGTGTGTGTGTTTGTGTGTGTCCCTCCCCCGCTTGCACTCTGCCTCTAAATCACTCAAAAATAAACATTTAAAAAATTTAAAGAAAAGAAAGGTAAGTATTTATACATAAATACATGAATATATATGTATGCATATAGACTTGTATGTACATAGTTAAATTTCATTGGCTACAATTATTCCAGGCACTGAAACAAATAAGCACATTTGGAGCCTAAGCAGCACCGATTTATAGTACGAGCCAACACAACTAGAACAGCCCCACAACATGTTACTCTGGCTCGTTGTTTCTGACTACCGTTTTGATGGGAAGGGCATGCTCGTTTCAGCTCATGGGCACCACTGCTTCCCAATGGTTGGTTTTGAAAACCTTAGCGGAGAACGGCTTGCAGAGAATCGAGTGATGAGAAACAGGGCAAAGGATCCATTGTTGCTAAGAAACACCATCCTTACAAGAGCAACAGCTTACGCGTGTGACTCTGCAAGCTGAGTCCACATGTCCCAACAGAGATCCCTCCGAGAGAACCAGCTCTGCAGTGAAGAAAAACGTTAGCTGTGATGAACGGGGGGCACGGATCCTAGTAGAAGCAGGAAGCAAAGGTTCTGCAGCAAAAGGTGCCTCAGAGGGGTGAGATGATAGAAACTGACTTTGGGAACCTGCGGAATAAAATCGGCATAAATTCAGAGACTGTTGAAAGATGAAAGCATCTGCCATCTTTAAGCCACGCCCAGCAGAAACGGTGAGTTTTCCCAGTAACTGTGCAGACTTGACCAAGCAGTCAGGAGGCAGTAATGCCTGTGGGCTTCCAGGGACAGGACCGGCCGGGCTGATACTTAATGGTGTTTTACAGGGAGGAGCGTAGCTGCTGTCATTTCCATTGAGGCCTGGCAGGACGTGATGCACCGTTTCCAGGGAAATGACCGTCCTTCCCCCCAGGGAAATCAGGGCTGTGAGAGACTGCAGTTAAGTCAAGAGGCGGAAAGGGGACATGTCAGTGGTTCAGTTCACCAAGACTGCCTGGAATTTGCGAGTCTTTCATTTATACCAACTAATAAAGATTCAGACCTCAAAGCTTGAGGATTGGACAGACACGTAAGCAGAAGCCAAGGCTTAGCGGAAAGAGATGAGACACCTCAGCAAACAGCAATCAGACATCCTCAGAGGACAGAGTGAGCCAGAGCAGGCTGGACCCCACAGAAGAGAATTCTGGAGCCCAGAAGACAGGGACGCAGGTCAATATACCTGTGCTCTTGGCCATGCTGGCCCAGTAACGACCACACCCTTGGCCCAGCCAAGCTGCAAAAGCATAGGTGCTCACGCTGGCAATTCTAGATGCATCCCGGTCTATGCACATGCGTGGTGGGTTCTAGTTTGTTACCTCTGCACGGCCTCCATTATTCTTAAAGCGGTCTTGTCTTCATAAAGATACGTAGAGGTTTGTTTGTTTGTTTAAATCCTTAGGTGTTGTTATCTGCAGATAGCTGGAGCGAGGGGACCTACTTCTGGCCCCAAGTGTGCCAAACCAGGAAATAGCCTCTAGGTGCTGCTTACATTTGCTGTTCTAATGGAAGAAGGAGAAAGGAGAGGGAGGAAGTAGAAAGAAAGAATAGGAACTGCTGATTAATAATGGATTGCTTTTAACTTAATTAATTTTTTATATTTATTTATTTTTTTGAGAGAGAGAAAAAGAAAGAGAGAGAGAGAGCAAGCCAGGGAGGAGCAGAGAGAGGGCCAGAGAGAGAGAATCCCAAGCAGGCTCCACACCGCCAACACAGAGCCCGATCTGGGGCTCAGACTTATGAACCGTGAGATCATGACCTGAGCCGAAACCAAGAGTGAGATGCTTAACCGACTGAACCACTCGGGTGCCCCCGGATTGCTTTCAATTTTAAAACGTGTGTGTGTGTGTGTGTGTGTGTGTGTGTGTCCCTCTGTCTGTCTGCTGTCTGTGTGTGAATGCCATTCCTGTCATTGTCAGTGTGGCATCACTGGGGACCTTTCCCCACACCAATCACACCCGTCCTAGGGAGCACGTTGGTGGCCGAGCAGGGAGCACAGGTTGAGGGAGCGACAGCAGAGCTCGGAGTTCGCTCCCCCTTGTCTTTACCGAATGCAATCACTGCAGGAAATTCCCTTCAGCAAAAATGCCTTCGAAGTGTTTTTGAAATGCTTTTAACTGCCCCCAGCACTCAAACAGATACACATCCTTAACAACCAGCATCAAAATGCTAACTTTATAGACTTAGAAGCTAAGTTCTCGGGGACGAATGTGATAGAAATCATTTGTGTGTGTAGTTGGTGCCTTTGAGCCCAAAGCGTTCTGTATGCGTCGCTGGCGTAGTTTTGGGTCCGAGAACCGCCCCCCACCGTGTCCAGGCCTCCTGTCCTCCTAACCCGTCCTGAGCTCTTCCCCAGACCTCCCCCGCCCCCACTTAGTCCTGCACGTGTTCAGTTCTCCAGGCTTCCACAACAATCCTGCTCCAGTTTTGTGCAGTCTGGGGACACCCATAACCATGTTAAAGCACCGTGGCCCTCAAACCTGCATGTTTAACCTCCTATTTCCTTTCACAGCCCAACGATCACAGCCAGCTCTCCACCCAAGCACCCCGGCTGTCAGGCACCCTAAGGAATACGCATCCAAGTTCAAATAGGAAGTCACTGCCTGCGCCATTCCCTGCAAAACCCCCTGTTCCCTGTCCTGATCCATGGCACCTGTGTGGCCGATGCTCACTGGAAACTGGGAATTGGATCTGAACCTTCCCTCTCTCCCTCACCTCCCTACAACCCCTCTAGTGCCGTCTCCTGACCCTGGACTAATTTTAAGACATGGTCACATTTGGGGACACCTGGGTGGCTCCATCGGTTAAGCGTCAGACTTCAGCTTAGGTCGTGGTTTGTGGGGTCAGGCCCCGTGTCAGGATCTATGCTGATGGCTCAGAACCTGGGGCCTGTTTTCAGCTTCTCTCTCTCTCTCTCCCTGCCCCTCCCCTGCTCACTCTCTGTCTCTCTCTCTCTCTCTCAAGAATAAATGAAAAAAATTTTTTAAAATACTTGCCATAGATTGGGAGTATATAAACTTCCTTCAGTGAGGACAGTCCCTTTTCTTGTAGGGTTGCAAGGGGTCCAGTCTTACTGATGTATTTTCCTCACATGTGGAGATGACTGTGTGCTGTCCCTCCTCCAGTCTAGGAGGGTAGTGAGCTACACCGACTCCTTTTCTGATTTGAAATGTCCTTCCATCCGCAGCCAGCCTCCTTGATCACGACGACTTAGTTTTGAGTCCGCTGTGGGACTGGAGAGCGAGCACACACCAGTTGAGGCTTCGCTTTTACCTTCGCAAGTGAACCAGGCTGATGGCTTCCCCTTAGTTCTGCCCTGGACTAACTGTAGAATCAAGGTTGCAGAGGACCCTCCAAGGAGTGTTAGCCGTTCCTTCTGCTTTCTGGAACAACTTGGGTGATACGAAGTTACTGTTCCTCAAAAGGTTGGTAGAACTCATCTGTGAAACTATTTGGAATTGAGTTTGGGGGCTCAGTAAGATCTTTAATCACAATTTCAGCAGCTTTCTCTTACTGATCCATTCATGTTCGATTTCTTCTGACTTCTATTTGATATTTAATTTTTTTGGGGGGGAACGCATCCCCATAAATGCTCCCAATGTGCTTTTTATTATTTTTATTTTATTTTATTTTTAACATTTATTTATTATTGAGAGACAGAGCATGAGCAGTGGAGGGGCAGAGAGAAGGGAAGACACAGAATCTGAAGCAGACTCCAGGCTCTGAGCTGTCTGCACACAGCCCGATGCGGGGCTCGAACTCCTGAGGTGCGAGATCATGACCTGAGCCAAAGTCAGACGCTTAGCTGATGGAGCCACTCAGGCGCTCCTTAAAAATATTTTTTTAACATTTATTTTTGAGAGACAGAAAGAGACAGAGGGCGAGTGGGGGAGGGGTAGAGAGAGAGGGAGACACAGAATCCAAAGCAGGCTCCAGGCTCTGAGCTAGCTGTCAGCACAGAGCCTGACGCGGGGCTCAAACCCACAAACTGCGAGGTCATGACCTGAGCTGATGTCAGGTGCTTAACTGACCGAGCTACCCAGGTGCCCCAACTTTCTATTATTCTTAAATGTTAGGTTACAGTTACTTGTTTTTTAATTCCTGATAGATGTATTTAAGTGATGAATGTCTCTTTGGATCTTGTTTAAGATATATCTCAAAATCCTTGACATGAACTGTTTTTATTCTCATTCAGTTTTAAATTGCACCTTAATTTACTTTACAATTTCCTTCTTAACTTTACAAAGATAACGGATTAGAACAATTTTTTTATGTTTATTTATTTTTGAGAAAGAAAGTGACAGAGTGCAAGTCGGGGAGGGGCACAGAGAGGAGAACACAGAGAATCCGAAGCCGGCTCCAGGCTCTGAGCTGTCGGCACAGAGCCAGACATGGAGCTCGAACTCAGGAACTGAGTGATCATGACCTGAGCCAAAGTCAGATGCTTAACCAACTGAGCCACCGAGGCGCCCTTATAAAGATAAGCGATTTTAAAGCTGGCCTTTTGCTCTTAATTTCTAATTGTGTTGCCTGGTGGTTGGAGAACACAGTATATAAATATTCGTTTCTTAGAATTCCCTGTATGATCAAATGCATCATGTTTTCGTAAAGGTTTAAATGTGGTTGAAAAGGACATGGGTTCTTTGTGTTCCTGGCACTATAATAATATGTAATGATGTATGTAATCATACATGTAATATTTGGTCATTATTATTACCACATATGTAATTATTACCATATATGTAATAATTCAAGCTCATTCATGGTATTGGGAAAGTCTTTGGTATTTTTTTTATCATTATTATTTCTTTTTTAAATGTTTTATTTATTTTTGAGAGACAGAGAGAGACAGCATGAGCAGGGGAGGGTCAGAGAGAGAGGGAGACACAGAATCTGAAGCAGGCTCCAGGCTCTGAGCTGTCAGCACAGAGCCCGGTGCTGGGCTCGAACCCACAAACCGCGAGATCATGACCTGGGCCGAAGTCTGACGCTTAACCGACTGAGCCACCCAGGCGCCCCTCATTATTATTTTTAAAATTTTGCCTGCCGAGCATCTCACTTTAGGGGAAGGTGTGTTGGCTTCTCTCGTTCACCCCTTTGTCTGTTCTCGGCCATTCCATCCACTGTCGCACCTCGGAGGGAGACGACTTGACGCACGTGTCAAGGGGACAAATCTATTCTTTTTTAAAGTTTATTTATTTATTTTGAGGAAGAGAGAGAGAGAGCACGAGCAGGGGAGGAGCTGGAGAGAGGAGAGAGAAACAGTGCAACTGGTGGAGGGGCAGAGAGAGAGGGAGAGAGAGAATCCCAAGCAGGCTCCGCACTGTCAGCACAGAGTCTGATGGGGGCTTGATCCCACAAACCGTGAGATCATGACCTGAGCAAAGATCAAGACTCAGACGCTTAACCAACGGAGCCACCCAGGTGCCCTGGACCAAATCTCTCCTTGTTCTCCTTCAAAGCCCACAGTGCAGCTCTTTCCCCCAGGCTCTTGCCACCTTCTGCCTTAGCTACCCTCTCGCTGGTATCTCCTTCCCCAGAATGCAGGTGTCTCCATGGAAAACCTGTTTCATCCCCGACTTATTCGGGGCATCACAGTGCTCACACCCAAGCACAGCGCCTGCACACAGAGGACATGACTTCATTATTTATTGCATTGGATTTTGAAGTAGTCTTGCATGGAATCCACTAATCATTATTGATTTTCTCCTTTTCATAAATACTTCTTTCATTCCAGGACTATAATCAATACCACTTTCCAGGGCAAAATTGTATGTGTCTTACTGATGTGCTCAGCAGGTTGAACTCCGTGTTAACAAGGCCACGATGCTGGTTACGCACACCCTCCCTCCGGTCCCCGGCCTCACGCGGCACCCTGGATTCCAGCCAGCTGTTGCCAAAATGCCAGTGCATCCAACAAGCGAGTGTCCGATGGGAAAGCTGGGGAGATGCGCCTACACGCGTCACCATTGCTCCGGGCAAAGCGGTATCTTTCCTAGACATGCTCCGCTGGGATTATTTCTGCTCTCACCTGCTTTTCTCATCTGACTGCAAACCTCACTCATCCTTGTGTCCGCCTCGGTGCCCAGTGCTACCTAGTGTATGTGTTCAATAAGTGATCACAGAACTGAATTTGCCAAGAAGGCGTAACTACATAATTTACCTCTTGCACTACATAGAGGCCACGGGGAAAAGCAGCCAGGGAACGCATGCTTTCGTGTGCTTGCTGCGTTACAGAGGCTGTTAGGAGGCTTTTGAATCTTTATTCTCTTTAGCCTGACGTCGGCCTGGCAAACGATTCCATCACTGAGTCATAAAAAGGAAGGATGAGGCAAACAAAGGATAAGTTCAAGGACACCTACATAACAAAAGGTTGAAGTGATATTTAAGCTAACTTGGAATCTAAGCCTATAAAAGCTATAGTTATGATCTAAAAACACTTAGGTTTCAAAAGCCAGCCTATCTTAGCTTATAGTAACGTATTTCCACAGTCAGTGGCCCAAAATACCATAGTGGAGTCCATGCATCATGTGCAAGTCTTAAACACCATAAACTGCCTATGAGGTCATTGGATCTGAATTGTGTTGTAATTCACTGTGGGTCTGCTTAACTCTTGCCTGAAATTACAAGACTATAAAATTGAGAGGGTCTATATCAGTAAGACAGAACAGGCAGGCCCAAGGAGGAACAGGGCTATCTTTAAGACCATCTTAATTAAGTAGTATTGAAACATGGATTGCTTCCTTCATGAAACTTAGCAAAACCAAATACAAAGGATGAGTTATGTTTGACTTTACATTGGTTTCAATATAGGACTGTGACAGGATCCATGTAGAGGGAGGATGTTGAAAACTAAATTGACCTCCAGATCCAGATATCCAACCACCCACTTAGTATTCCTTCCAGTTCCCTCCAATTGCCACAGACATCTTAAATCGATATGTACCACCTTTCCTCACAAATCTAGCCTAGTAGGCAGAATAAAGCATGCCCAAAAGATGTCCACAGCTTAATGCAAACCTGTGAATTTTAGCCTACACAGCGACAGGAACTCTGCAGATGTAATTCTGTTGAGGACCATGAGATGGAGAGATTGTCCTGGGTTATTGGGGTGGGTCAGGCATAGCCACAAGGGTCCTTTTAAGAGGGGTCAGGAGGGTCACAGCCAGAGAGGAAGATGGGACAAAAGAAGCAGAAGACAGAGTGAGGTAGAGTCAGAGGCTAGGGTCTGGCGGTCCTAGAGGCTGCAAGCCGCTGAGATGCATTCTCCCCTCACACCCCTCAGAACGGCTAACATTCGCACTCAGACAACAGCAGATTTGGCAATCTTGTGGAGAAAGAGGATCTCTTGCGCTGCTGGTGGGAATGCAAACTGCTGCAGACGCTCTGGAAAACAGGATGGAGGTGCCTCAAAAAATTAAAAATAGAACTACCCTACAACCTAGCAATTGCACTACTAGGTATTTATCCAAGGGATACAGCTGTGCTGTTTCGAAGGGGCATGTGCACCCCAATGTTCATAGCAGCGCTATTGAAAATAGCAAAGGTATGGAAAGAGCCCAAATGTGTGTGTGTGTGTGTGTATAAATAAAATGGAGCATAACACAATGGAGTATTACTCGGTGATCAAAAAGAATGAAATCTTGCGATTTGCAACTATGTGGATGGAACCGGAGGGTATTAGGCAGAGAAAGACAAATATCATATGACTTCACTCATATGACTCATATGACTTTGTATCTTCACTTTAAGATACAAAACAGATGAACATAAGGGAAGGGAAGAAAAAATAATATAGAAACAGGGAGGGAGACAAAACCTAAGAGACTCTTAAATATGGAGAACAAACAGAGGGTTACTACTGGAGGGGTTGTGGGAGGGGGGATGGGCCAAATAGGTGAGGGGCACTAAGGAATGTGCTCCTGAAATCACTGCTGCACTATATGTTAACTAACTTGAGTGGTAAATTAAAAATTAATGAATTAATGAATTTAAGAAGGAACAAGTACATTCTCCTCTAGAGCCTCCAGGAGGCACCGCCGCCCTCGCTTCCTATTTTAGACTTCTGACCTTCAGGACTCCAGGAGAATACATGTGTGCTGCTTTCTGTCCCTCGGTTTGTGGTACTTCATTTCGGCGACCAGAGGAAACTAACACATCTGTCATCTCTTTAAATGAGTCAGAAGACCTGCAGGTAACAGGTGACATATTCAAGACAGGTAACTGAGGACAGTTTAATAAAGGAGCCAATTTGAAGGTGTGGGCACAGTTGAAGAAAAACAAGGAAGGAAGGCGATGTGTCTGTGCATGGGTGACGTGAGGCAGCCATCACTCCGCGGGACGAGAGGGGCGCCCAGAGAGGGTGGCGCGGAGGGCTTGCAGGCTGGGACGGGGGTACCGGTGAATAAACGTCCTCACCACTCCCTCCTCCAGCCCCCCGATCTCTGTTGAGGCTGCCCAAGGACCAAGCCCAGCCTCAAGCCACAGGGTGAGGGAGCCCAACTGATTCATCCTTAGAGATGGGTCTCACTGGGCACAGAATGGAAAGGGTAGTCAACCAGCCTTCTCCTGCATCCTGGATCTTGGGGGCCGGGGGGTGGAGCCATTCTCCAGCAAACTGCAGTCACCTTGGTCTCTCCCTCATGCCCCCCCATCTCCGCCTAGATTCAACTCTGGGGCAGCAGAGATTCTCCCGACTTCTCCTGTGTCCCCACTGCACCCCCCGTGCAGCCAGCCACCGGCGCGAACGGCCAGTTGTCATTCTTCTCCTGTGTTTCTGTACATCATCCCTGCATTATCCCTTTAACCTTTATAAAGGTTTTTTTATTTTTAAAAAGTGATAAAATAATAAAAATAGTATCTTACGGTGAATTCAGTAATTGGCTTATTTTGCCTCAGTTTCTGTTTTATAGCCTGCATGAGTTGTAGTTATGAAGTTTATCATAAATGTATGAATGTACGTGCACAGATTCATAGGAGCACACCCACACGCGGCAGATCGAGTTACTTTATTTTCACTCTGTACAGAATCTCGCTGTGAATTGTGAGGAGTGGTGTGCACCGAGATGTCCTTGGAGGAGAGCGGTCTGACATCTCAAAGCATTAAAAAAAGAAAAAGAAAAAGAAAAGCCAAGCGTCTCTGTAGTCTATTGCAACCAGACGCAGGAGGAAGAAGAAAACCGTTAGCCAGCAGGAGACGGAGCCCTCTGCTCACCGCACATCTTCACTTTGCTCTGCGCCCGACGTCTGTGCTTCTAAGACTTTACTTTGTCACTAAAGACGTGCCATAATTCTTCACTTGAGTAAATGCACATTTATCCCCACTGTTTGGGAGCTTTATGGGGTGATGAATTTGAGATATGGAAGCACGATACAGCAGCAAATGAACTAGTTATGTTGCCGGAATTCAGAGAACTGTGAACAACACAGTAAAGGAGAGGAAGCTAATTCTATGAGGAAACTAAGCGGAATTTATTGGCTTCTTGCCTCACTTTCTCAAGAGCGCCGTAGTTTAAAATGACGTATGCTTTTTTCCTGATTATAAAACAATATAGTGCATGGTAGGGATTTGAGAAAATATATAAACATATTAAAGTAAAAAATGCCCTCAGAAAAACCAGTATTATAGAATCCCTTCCAAATTTTTTTTGATGAACACATCTAGTGGGGGGAGGGGGCTCATTCTATCTGTTACAATTTTGTTTCATTCGGGTCTTTCCGGACGGCATCATGATGAGTATGTTCTCCTGTCAACAAAAGCATGAATAATTTAAAGTCAATGGGGATATGAGAAACTGCTTCTTAAATTGGGACAGTTCAGTAACCAGTTGGAAAAGAAAGAAGATCCCATCAATTCTTGAGTTAGTTCGAATTCAATTATTCAAAAATAAATTCCAGACAATTATAATGTTCAATATTAAAATTTTTAATGTAAAAACACTAGGATACAGCTTTAGGGAAGATATGTGATTTTGAAGTAGGGAAGCATTTTCTAAGCAGAAGACCAAAACCCTTGTTTTTAAAAAATATTTCTTTATTTTGAGAGAGAACGTGAGCAGGGGAGGGGAGAGAGCGGGAGAGAGAATCCCAAGCAGGCTCAGTACTGTCAGTGTAGAGCCCAACATGGGGCTCGATCCCACACCAGGAGATCCTGATCTGAGCTGAAATCAAGAGTTGGACACTTAACCGACTGGGCCACCCAGGTGCCCCAAGACCAAAACCTTTCAATGAAGGATGAAATGTGACCGTAGAAACATTACCTTCTTTGTTAGAAGAAGACAAGAGCAAAGTTGGGAAAACAGGACAAAAGAAGATAAAATGTTTGCAACCTATCTGGCAGATAATGGGTAATATGCAAAGATATTTATAATAAAAATCAGTCACAAAAGGATGACTACAAATGTTCAATATTTTCACATCTGTACCTCTAGCACTTTATTTTTATGATTAGCACATATCTTTTAAAATCCTGGGGCACCTGGGTGGCTCAGTTGGTTGAGCAACTGCCTTGGGCTCAGGTCATGATCTCGTGGTCCATGGGTTCCAGCCCTGCATGGGCTCTGTGCTGACAGCTCAGAGCCTGGAGCCTGTGTCGGATTCTGTGTCTCCCTCTCTCTCTGTCCCTTCCCTGTTCATACTCTGTTTCTCTCTCTCAAAATTAAATAAACAAAAAAAATTTTTTTAAAGCTCATAAAATACTCTCAAAATACATAAATAAACTTAAAAAATTTAAAGGGGTGCCTGGTGGCTCAATCAGTTAAGCATCTGACTCTTGATTTCACCTCAGGTCATGATCTCACAGTTTGTGGGTTCCAGCCCTGTGTCAGGCTCCTATGCTGAAGGTGTGGAGCCTGCTAGGGATTCTCTCTGTCTGTCTGTCTGTCTGTCTGTGTCTCTCTCCCTCTCTCCCTCTCCCTTTGTCTCTGCCCCTCCCCGGCTCATGCACTCTGTTTCCCCCCCAAAATAAATAAACTTAAAAAAATTAAAAATAAATCATAAAAGCTATTAAAATGGCAATATAATCATACTTTAAAGTATTCTTTATAATAATCTATTGTGCAGCTGAAGCATATTTAGTAAGCCATTACCTTATCTGGGACACTTGTGTTTTTCCAAAGATTTTGCTGTTATACATAACACTACCATAAATATTTTACTGCCAAATAGGTCTACTTGAGCTTCATTAGGCTGGATTCCATCAGCAGAACCAGTGGACCAGACAGCATGAACGTTTTCTGAGTCTCCTGTTTCCTTCTGGTGGACAACAAAATGTGACCTTCGTGAAACACAAGAAGAGAACGGAACAGCAAGAAGACTGAAATCTGGAAAACGTCCTTCCTCTCATTGGCGATTTGTTGGTTGATAGTCTTACTTTGCAAAGTCACGTAGTTTACGAAATCCATGGGCGCTTCTATGGGAGACAAGACTTGGTTAACTGGCCTCCATCTTCAGGAGGAGATCCAAGCACCCACGTGGCATCAGGCCACCCTGAGCTCCCATTTCCAGCTCACCACTTCTGGAGAAAGTACGTAGCCTCGGGCCATTTATTTAACCTCCCAAGCCTCAGTTTATTGACTGCAAAGAGAGATTAAAATGCCCCCCAAAGAGTGATGTGAAGTAAATATTTTGGAGGGGCTGTTAACATGTATCAAGGGCCTGCTGACCATCTGGCAGATGCTGCTCCTTTGCTGTTATTGGTAATTGAATAACATTGGCTCAGGAAACTGTGACCAAAGAGGGAGAGTGAAGGGGTTGGGAGCTCTGCGGGACAGAAAAAGGATCAATAAATAGATTACAGCACATTACTGTGTGCTTTTCAGAGCAAGCTCCGTCCGCTGTTTCCTCTCTAAAGCCCGGGGAGAGAGCCCCTGCTGGAGAAAGGCTGTTGGAGGGGATAAAGAAGGTGGCTTTGAGGCCTGAAGGTGGTCAGCCTCATCCTTGAGCAAGGCTGGAAGTCTCAGTCTTGGGGCACTTGGGTGGCTCAGTCGGTTAAGCAACCGGCTTCGGCTCAGATCATGATCTCACGGTTCGTGGGTTCAAGCCCCGCGTCAGGCTCTGGACTGACAGCTCAGAGCCTGGAGCCTGCTTCAGATTCTGTATCTCCCTCTCTCTCTGACCCTCCCCGGTTCACACTGTCTCTCTGTCTCTCAAAAAAAAACAAATAAAAAACATTAAAAAAAAAAAAAGAAGTCCCAGTCTCTAACTCAGCAGTTTTCAGCTGTGGCGATTTTACCCCCCAGACGGCAGTTGGTGGCCACCAATGCCTGGTGGTGAGGATACTGATCCTGGTGTCTGGGGGGGGGGGGAGGCCAGGGGTACCGTCAATCACCCCACCCCGCACAGGGCAGCCCTCAACCAACTTGCCCAATTGCCAGTAGCATCAAGGCTGAGAAACTTCGCTCTAAACTGGTGTCTCCTAACATTTAATTCTATCTCTATCTACCAGCATCTCTTTAACCTCCAAACTTAGACACCCAGACTAACAACTTTACCATTTTGATTACATGTCAAGATGGACCGCATGCTTCCCAGTTGGTTAGGACACTTCAGGTCTTCACTGACGCTGATTTCTTTTTAATTTAGAGGTTAAAGAAAAACCAAGTGAAAAAAATTTTTACATGTTGCTTTGGTTAAAAAAAAGGAATCTGCTCACAGATACAATCAGTACATAAATACTGCTTATCAAAAAACCACAGAATTTGGACAAGGCCATCCCTGGATGAAAAGGCTGTGTCTTGAAAGTTTCTGTTACTTAACAGAAAGGGGAAAACTGTCAATAAACCGAAGATTTATCCTAAGAATCTACAAAAGGAGTAGGGGAAGCAAAACCCCAAGGGGAAAAAAATGAAGACAGAACCAAAAATTCATGGATTACAAAATGACAACAACAACAATGAAAGCGTTAAATTAATCCCAAAATGAATCATTTGAAGAGGCCGTGGTACACGCCAGTTTCTCACACTGGGGTGATCCAAAAGGCCTCCAGTGCTTGACAAAATAAAATTTCCAGGTCCTTCCATCTCCCCAAATTCAAAACCAGGATTTTGGAGAAGAGACCCTGAAATCTGTGTTTCAAACACACTTTCCAGGAGTTTCTTATAAACGGGCAACTTCCGGAAACCCTGATGGTAGCCAGTGCTGACAAAGCTAATCAAAGTGCAGGGGCAGTGGTTCAGATAGAGAAGCTTATGAATGTGAGCCTGACCCACATTTATGGAAAAGACTTAAAAAGTATGAACGAAGGTAATGTCCCTTGGCTGATGTCCTTCCATCCTGGCTCTGTCCTTCATGGGCATTTCCATTCTGCTGACAGATAGCCTAAACTCCTGAGTTTGTCCTCTGTGTCACTCACTTATCTCTACGAGTCCCTCACGTATTTATTTCTCTCGAGAACTCTGCTCCTCTCGTTTATCTCTGCAAACTTTTCCTCTGAGAATCTCAGAGCATCTGCTCAGGACTTCTCTGCCTCCACCGACTTCTTTCCTGTTGCTTCAGGAGTTGTGCTTTTTCAGGTGCAAGCCTTCTTCCCTGCCCACACATCAGGCTCTGGTCAGACCTGCTCCCCACTGAGAACACAGATGGGAGAATCTCTAAGGCCTATCCTTCTGATCAGTGGCCTGTTCCATCCCCAGGAATTTGGGGTCCCAGTGAGGGTGAGGTGGTGTTTGCCCTCTGTCCCTAGATGGATCCCCTTTGGAGCCATCACCTCCTTCCAAGGATCTACTTGTTTTTCCCCACTTGCTCGTCATGCAGAGGGGTTCTGACTATATCTGGGGGCATGGGGCAGCAGAGAAGCTTTCTAGAAGCAATGAGGAAGCCATGCAGTTCCCTGGGGGTCTAAGCCCGGATAAGGGATGGAGGAAAGCCATGACTGACCACGGCTTTTACTTTCATAGGTCAGAGGTCACGTCGTCTACAGGAGCTTCCTGGTTGGGCGGAAGACTTTCCTGGCTGAAGACGGCTGGGTTCCTGGTCATGTCTGCAGCTGCGGCGGTGTCTCTTGTTAGCAGCCGGCCCATGGCGTCAGGGGGTCTCTCCCTGCGCGTGGGGACATTGTTGTGATGTAGTTGTAATGATGGCCGCCAGCGGCTGTCTCTCTGTCAGCTCCAGGACACCCCCCAGGAGGGAGGGTGGCTCCCCATCCCTGCCCAAGTGCCCCCTGCCTCTCATCTCTGCAGCATGGCCATCAGGTGTAGAAGGGGTCCTGTGGCGGCTCTTCCCAGGACGGGTGGGACACACAGGCACCCCATCTGATTTCCCGCTGCATGACATTCTGCGGAGAGCCCTGAAGTTTCCGGCCTGCTTCCGAAACGCGCCATTCCTGGTTTCCAACGCAAATGTATTTTCTTCGCTTTTGGATTACTTTTTTAATTGAAAATTGGGAATGGAGTTGGGGAGGATGCACGTTTTCCATTCACCATTTTAACTGAAAATCTCGTAGTGTTCACCTAAAAGGGAGATTTCTTCTTTCTTGATAAGCAGAGAACAAAAAAAAAGGGAGGCAGGGCCCCAACGGCTTCCTAAGGTGAGGGACCACAGATGCCAAGGAAGTCTGTTCTGGAAGGCCCTGAGCCTCCACCCAGGGGAGCAGGGTCTAGAGCTGCTGGGAGCCCGGGACCAACGTAGCCCTGACCCCAGGGACATCAGGTCCCTTGTCACCCTCTCCCAGGCATCTTCCCACCTTTTCCACAGCAATAGGGAGACCATCTTTTCACAGTTAGCTTCTAGAAACCAGACAGCTTCTGACCACTGTTTCATTTCAGAAGGCTGAGGTCTGATTTTCACAGGAAACTCATCCCAGAGTCTCTCCCTTTCAATTCAGACCCAATTATCGGGAACAAAGATGCACATGGCACCTCCTAAAAAAAAAAAAAAAAGCCTGAAAAGAGTTCAAACTAAGGAGCAGCAGAAAATGAAGCCTCAGCCATTTGTCAAAAGCCCCATTAAGCCCATTATTTTCTGAAAGGAAATCTTTCGGCAGCATTTTGTCAGCTCCAAATTTAGAGGTGCTGGTTCGGGATGTGAAAGTGGGAATGAGGAGGCTCGCAGAGGCTCCATTCGTGCTATTTTTAGGCCGGTCCATGTGTCCTCATCAGGGGGGGATGCAAAATTCATTAGGAGAGGAAGTCTCGTCGGCGGACAGCTCCCCTTCTGTTGCCATTAGCGTCGGGGCCTCTCAGGACCACTCAGTGACCCAGCAGCCCCAGATCGCCTCCTAGCTCCACAGCTGGGTCTTGAGCACAAGCTGGGGCCCTCCCTGGCCTTCCCAGCTGGGGCTCCAAGGAATCCCTGACCAGTGCACGTCTCTTCCCTCACCAACCCTAGGCTCCCTTTTCATTTCCTGAAAGGGAGAGATAAGGAGTGAGGCCTTTGGAAATCCACAGCCTTGGTATTCATCATCCTCCTGACTTGGACAAGCCCTTCCCTTCTGATCCTTTTAACCCCCTTGGCCTCTGATACAAATAGCCCTTCCAGCAATGTTGCTGGTGTTTGCAAGCAAGGGGCCTTGAAGTCAGAGCACCTGGCGTTGGGCACCTGCTCCAATGACTCTGTCATTGTGTGACCCTGGAAAAGATCCTTGACTTGTCCAGACCTCAGAATGATCAACACTCTTACCCAACGGAGGGATTGTGAGGATCAGAACGTATGATATTCATGGAACATTGTAGGGGTTGAATAGTTTCCTCTGAAACTCTACGTCTACCTTGAGTCCATGACTGTCACCTTATCTGGAGATAGGGTCTTCACAGGTGTAATTAAGTAAAGATGAGGTCACACTGCTCTCAGGTGGCCCCTAAGCTAATGAATGGTGTCCTTATAAGATGAGGAACATTGGGACACAAACACACAGAGGGAAGAAGACCGTGTGATGACCCAGACAGACTGGTGTGATGCAGCTATGAGTCATTGTCACTTAGGATCAAGCCAAAGGATGCCACAAATTGCCAGGAACCATCAGAAGCTGGAAGAGGCAAAGGAGGATTCTTCCTTAGATATTTCAGAGGGAGCCTGGCCCTGGCAACACCGTGATTTCAGGTCTGTAGCCTCCTGCAAGAGAATCAGTTTCTGATGTTTAATTTGATTTATGGTAATTTATAATAGCTCTAGCAAATGAATACAGGTGCCTTACATAATATCTAGCAATTATTAAGCACATGATCAATATATAGGTGTATTTTATTAGCCAATATATGTCTGAAATATAGTAGGTGCTTAATAAATGTTTGTGGAATAAAATGAGTACACAGTAAACATCATTTTGAAGTGTATCTTAACAACATATTTCTAAACAAAGAAAGCCGTTATGCATAAAAATATTTATATGGGTGGCAGAATTATATTTGGCCATTAAAACATTTGCAAAGGCTTTAATAGTTTTATTGGATATCATTATAACATAAAATACTTTGATCTCATATAATTCTTTAGTGTCTTTGAAAATAAGTTACGCAACTTATTCATTATGAAACTAAGTGAGTTAATGTGACAACAGTATGTTAATTTATATTAAAATACATTAAATTTTATTTAATGTTTTATTTATTTTTGACACAGAGATTGACAGAGCATGAGAGGGGGCGGGGCAGAGAGAGAAGGAGACACAGAACCGAAAGCAGGCTCCAGGCTCTGAGCTGTCAGCACAGGGCCTGACGCGGGGCTCGAACCCACGAACGTGAGATCTGACCTGAGTCGAAGCTGGAGGCTTAACCGACTGAGCCACCCAGGCGCCCCTATTAAAATACATTTTAAACGCTAGAGTAGTTGTCTATGGGTCATGGTGATTGTTTTTCTTTTTCGTGTGGTTCTTTTCCATATACGTGTGCCACAGTGGCTGCATATTACATTTAAAACAAACAGAAAGTTTACCTTTAAAACACGACTCAAGTAGCAAAATCAACATACACGTCAGTTGCAGTACGTACCTCCCCACTGTTTCTTCTATTATAGCGACGAGTTTGGAAACTAGAGTCACGGGAACAACTGTCTGGTAACGGCATGTACAAAATGAATTACGAGTTACTTGGGGCCACGTTGCTATCTGCAGCGTGAGGAGTAATCATTTGTTGGCTTGAGAAGGTATTGTGTCTGGCGGAGAGCGACGTTCCTGTGAAATGACTGACCGAGGCTGGAGGGTAGAAGACGTGTGAAATCAGTCAGTAAGTCCCATTTTAATGCTCATGGCATGTCCGTGGTTGTACTAGGGAACGGGAGGCTGAAACGAAATTGAACCAGAACACTCCAGAGTTCGAAGAGGAATCGCTGGTCATCCAATGTAACAGCGACGCAGAGAATAAATCTTCTTAATAAAATAAAGCTAGGTGGGCTCTAGAATAGAACACGGCTTTGGCGGCCTCCAAGAAACTTGGGGTATTCATGTCCTCATGCAGTCCCCTCTCCTTGAATTTGCTCAGGCCCAGGGACCTGATTCAAGGGCTAGAAGGTGGAGGAAGTGATCTCTTGCTGGTTCTAGGCCTAACCCTCAGTGGGATCTAGTGACTTCTCTTGGTCTAGGTGGAAGAAGCCGGACTGCCCCTGACCGCCATGCTGTGCGAAGCCAGCCCAGCCGGTGTGGAGGCCACGCGGAGGAGGACAAGGCTTCCAGCCTGCACCCCCGGGGGAACCCCCAGGTGACCCCCAGCACCGGCCTGCGAGCCCTGAGTGAGGCCGTCTCCAGTGTGGATCCTCCCAACCAGCCACACGACGGGCCTCGTGAACTGTCCTTACTGAGCCCTGCCCGGACTGCAGAACCTCTAGCGAATCAATGATAGGGTGGTTGTTTACGCCACTGAGATGTGGATGGGTCGTGGCGCCCCAATAAGTAACCAAATGGACATCTGGTCTCAGCCCAAACCTTCTAGGAACAGGGGACTCCGTGCTTCATAAAGTAATCCACTCCATTTTTGCGTGTCATCCTTGCGCAGGGGCCATGCTAATCTTCTCTGTATCGTTCCAATTTTAGTATATGTGCTGCCGAAGCGAGCACATCCACTCCATTTTTAATACCAGCAATTGCTAGAATATTCTTTTCTATATTTAACAAAATCTGCCTTCCTGTCTCTCACAACCTCACAGCCTGTCTCTGGGTAAAATAAGTCTATGGCAGCTCTTCTAGAATCTTCAGACAACCGTGACCTTCATTTCCTACCCCTCCCGCCCTCACCTCCACGCGAGAGGCCCACACACGTCATCTTTTCTTGGGGGTAAACATTTCCAGCTCCTTCAAGTCCTGATTCTTTCCTTCAAAACCTCAAACTCCTGTTGGTAAACCAGATGCCACCTGGAGGCACGGGGGAGCCACGCACTGGAGGGGAAACCACCACCCCCTGAAAGGAGGCCAGCGCCGAGCCAAACACACTTCCTCTACCATCCAGCCAGTCCTGTCGGGGCACATATGTGTGCACAAACACAGAAATTGCTTTTGCCCTGGCCCTGAAATCTTTCTGATAGCACAGGAGATGCAAAGACTGGATAGCACCGTAAGCCGGATAACCAGACGGGAAAGAGCTATGGGACAGCACGCCTCTGGCGGAGGAAGGCTGGAGGGCTTCGTGGGGTCTCCCCCTGGCTACCGGTTTCACTTCCCTTCTTCACCTTTAAAGGAGCACCAGTATTTCCGAGCATGATTACTTATGAGAAAAATCACTGGTTAGAAAAAAAAAAACGTATGAATTAACCTCTGCGTCTCAGCTGCACATGCAACCATAGAGGAGCAAGGCCGTTGGGTCTTCCAGGCAGAGAACGGTCTTTGAGTCACACGTGTGGCTCCTCAAAAGCTTCGCGACCAGACTGTTCAGACGCAGACGAGAATTTCCCTACGACGGCACAGTCTGTTCCTAAGCTACTGCCGAAGCAGCCCGTGGCGCTGGGAATTCAAGCATTGATCCGGCTTCAGGATCGATGCCGGCCACCGCGCCACGACAGACAGACGGAGCTCTCCCTGTGCGGGGAGACGGCCAGGGGACAGGGCGGATGCGGTGCAGGAGGGGCTGTGTCCTCCATCCCCATTCAAGGGAGACTGTGCCTGATAACAAGATGCCCCCTCAGCCGTTTTCAAGTTATTTTGGGGGCGGCGTTTGGGGCCCAAGTGAATGCATATCATTGCTTCAGACATTTTCTCTTCCCCAAACATTGCAGAATTGTGGTTTCATGCAGAAGGGTCTACATGCAGAGGAAGCCATGCATCAGAAGGCTGGCTTGGTCTCCCCGACTCTGTCCCCTCCCTCCTCCCCTGCCCCCCCCCCGGCCCTGGCTTTTATGATGAACTGAGTTACTAAATCTCTCTGTGAATGAATCTCATCATTTATGAAATTGAAATAAATACTTTACGCAATGGGTGGAAGCACCAGCAAGTTCCCTGTGAAACATTCTAGGGGCGCCCGGGGGACTCAGTTGGTTAAGCGTCTGATGGTTGGTTTCAGGATGATCTTGCGGACCTTGAGTTCGAACCCCACATCAGGCTTTGGGTTGGCTCTCTCCCTCCCTCTCTGTCCCTCTCTTGCTCCTCGAAGCCTCTAAACAAACAAACAAACAAACAAATAAATAAATATGCATTTTTAAAAAATGCAACATTCTATAAATAATACGGTGTCATCCGGATCGAAGGGCCACAGGGTCATGAAGTGCCCATAAGCACACTTTAATACATTAGACTCTGCACATTCCAAGGACCTTCACCTATGCTGCACTTTCTCACTATTAAGAACAGCCCTGGGGCGCCTGGGGGGCTCAGTCGGTTAAACGTCTGGCTTCAGCTCAGGTCCTGATCTCACGGGTGCTGAGTTTGAGCCCCACGTCGGGCTCTTTGCTGCCAGCACAGAGCTTGCTTGGGATTCTCTGTCTCCCTCTCTCTCTGCCCCTCCCCTGCTGGTGCTCTGTCTCTTTCTCTCAGAATAAATAAACATGAAAATATAAAATAAAATAAAATAAAATAACAGAACAGAACAGAACAGCCCTAAGAAACCTGTAATCCTCGCACAGTCAGGATTTTCTGGACTGGCTCGTCCGTAGGGAACACTTACATTCGCCTCCAGCACTGGCTTTTCCATCATGCACCACACGCATCGACACCAGGGGCCTCTTTTACGCTCTCTGCTCTGATGAACTCCACACTGTTTAACCTCCCCCGGCTGAGCTCCGGCCCCAGCACGTTTGACTGGCCACACGTCATCTCTACCGGGATGGCTGGGCCCGCGGGCATCCCAGACTCAGCATGGGCTCGAACTCAAGACACCTGGTCTTCTCCTCTAGTCAGTATCGCCAAGAAAACACAAGGATGCTCGGTTACATTTGAATTTCATACAAGTCACAGTGACTGTGTTTTTAGTATATGTAAGTCCCATGTGATACGTGTGGCATTCTGACACTAAAAAATTATTTGTTGTATATTTGATTGCATAAATACACAGCAAATACTTTTGTTAGTATAAGAATGTCCCAAGTACCATAGAAAACATACTTTAAAAAATCATGTACTGGGGCACCTGGGTGGCTCAGTTGGTTAAGCGTCTGGCTTCAGCTCAGGTCATGATCTCACGGTTCATGGGTTCGAGCCCCATGTCAGGCTCTGTGTTGACAGCTCAGAGCCTGGAGCTTGCTTCAGATTCTGTGTCTCCCTCTCTCTCTGACCCACCCCCACTCATACTCTATGTCTTTCTCTCTCAAAAATAAATAAATGCTAAAAAAAAAAAAGAATTAGAAATTTTAAAAAATCATGTACTGTTTGTATAAGAGTCACATGTCACCAGGTGTCCTGTACTTTTATTTGCTAAACCCAACAAGCCTCCGTCAGCATTGTAAGTCACATGGACGCCACTCTCTGTACTCTAAGTATTGCACTGGCTCCCCCTGGCCCTCAGGACAAACCTTCAGGCTGCGCTAAGGTCCCCATGATCTGTTTCCTTCTGTCACTTCTCGATGCTCCCTCCACACCCTGTCCCAATGCACGCATTCCCCAACCCCACCGGACCCTGTCTCCCAGGCACTGAATTCTTCACAGGCTTTCCGCAGTGTGCACGAATTCGCCTCCAGATCTGCACCGGGGACGTGTTTACCCATTCCAGATCTTCCCTTAACGATCCTAGACAGTGAGACGTCTCGGGGCCCCAGGGCAGGGACCTCAGCAGGGCTTCCCGTGTGATTTTGTCCCAATCCGCTCTCTGTGATCTCTCCTGTGATTCTGAGTGTCTATGTCTTTATCAGGGTTTAGGGAGGCCTGAGGCCCCCATGGGAGTGTGTGGCTGCACAGCTGGGTCTCTGGCTGATAATGGCCTGTGACCGTTCCTTCCTGATGCATGGATGGCGGCCATGCGACATCGCCCAGGACGGGATGACCGTGCAGTGGTGACATGCAGCAAGAGGCAGCTAACAGGCAGGATTCTCGAGTCCTGACTGTGTCTCATACTTGCTGTGTGACGGCGAGCAAGTCCCTTGACATCTCTGTGCCTCGATGCTCTCTTCTCTAAAGTTGGAAATGTTCGTAGCCTCCATCTCTCTGTTGGAAAGATTCCAGGAGCTTATATCTGAGGAGCCGCGGGGACGCTGCCAGGCGTGCCGGAAGTGTGACTCTTGTGATTACATCACCTGTTTTCCTCCCTGATCACACTGTATTTCACTTGGTTATTTGCTTGCTGTGTCTCTCTCATTGGAAAGATTCTGGGGGACAGAGACTTTCTTATCCACCTTTGTATCCTGGGGTCTGGGGAATAGAGCACATAGAAGGTGCTGGTAAATATTTATCCGAGCACCAAGGTGGCTAGGCTGAGAATGAACTCTGGCTTTTCAGAGATGGTGACATTTCAGCTGCATCTTGAGGGATGAAAGGAGCTTTCTCGCAGATGGGGGTGACCAGACATCCAGGCAGGGGGATTTCAGAGAGAGCAGGGTCATCGGGAAAGCCCAGCAGGCATCGCTGTGCTTTGGGATCGCTGGAAAGTTGGCGCAGAAAGCACTGAGGTGGTCATCTGGGACCTCGGATGTCACCTGCCAGGAGCGACCATGGCTGTGCTACCGCCGGCTTCAGCCTGTCCCTGGAGGATCTGAGGCAAGTGTGTCAGGGAGGTCATCTTGGAGGGTGAAGACGTGGGTCTGAGGGAAGCAGGTGTGGAAATGGAGAGGCGGCTGCAGAAGAGGTGTCGGGAATGGGCCACCTGGCAAAGGGCAGGGACAGCCTGACGGTGCTATGTGCACAGAGGCTGCTGGGGCGGTGCCACAGCAGGGAAGGGCGGGCGCCACAGACCCAGGGGCTGGAGGGCCAGCGATGGGGCGTGATGGATCTCCAGAGAGACCCTGGGAAGGAAGCACAGCCTCTGGCCCGTGACCTCCGTGGGTGTCGAGTCCCGTGCATTTACCCATCAACGCAGAGCCGACGGCCAGGTGTGCACAGCCTTCCTCCCAGATTCTTCTTAGCTCCTGGCTTATGGGTTCTGGTTCAGGGGACCACAAGAATTGTCACAAGAGCAAAATGGGTGACGTTTGAGGAGCAAGAAGAAGGTGAGATAAATCTCAAGGGAGATGTCACGTTTCTTCCTCCTCGTATATCCAAACTGTGCAGGATAGCCGTCCTTGGAAACTGCCAGGGGCCTCGAAGAAAGAAGGGATCCTCATCCTATTGGGTGTGGAGACTGTTGCGTCAGTATTTTGGATGCTCCCGCAACTCAGTGTCTCCTTGATCCCAGTATCAGCCTCTGCGCTGACTGGCATCAGTCCATTTGACAGATGGGAAGGCAAAGACTTGGAAGGGCCATGAGGCTTGCCTAAGGCCCCAGTGTTCGTAAGCAGCAGAGCCAGGATTCACGATCAGGGCAATGGCTGTACTATCCCACGAGGCAGGGACCTACCTTGGTGACCCTCTGCTCAGGGATTCAGAAGCTAGAAGTTTCGCTCAAGGCTCTCCTTGGACAGTCTTTCCCTCAAGTAATAAAAGCCCCAAGAAGCCTTCAAGGACTGTAGGTTCTTTTGCCATTTAAAGTCACCTTCATGGAGAAACTCCCACAGACATGGCCGAGGACATAGCCAAGGTCATAAGAAGGTCACCTTGTGCAGTGTTCACGCATTCCTCACTGGTGACCAAGATCTGGTCCAGAGCTGATCTCGTTCCTGGATGGAGGGGGTGGGTACCCCCTGCAGTGGGCAGCCTTGGCCCCCTAAGCTTTTATTCTGGACTCTGCCTTGCACTGTCCTGTCTTCTTTAGTTCTCTCCCCTTCCCTCCTGAGACTCCAGGGTTTCCGGGGTGAACTTCCACTTGCGGAGCACTGTGAGCAGAAGGTAGGGGTTGTAAATGAAAGAAGAAGAGAAACCGGCCCAGCGCAGCAGCCTTTAGCCCTCGGCACCTGCATTATTTATGTGAAACACATGAACGTTTCTTCCTCCCTCCTAACGAAACCCAGTTTTAGTAAGAACCTTGGGATTCACAAATACGGCTGCAGAACAGAATTCATAATAGAGCCAAACAAGAGTGCAAGGTCAGGCATTCCTTCTGGGTGTGTGGCTGTCCTCTGAGAGACAGAGAGCTCGAGACGTCAAGGAAAAAGAGGAAGAAGCTGGAGAGAATCAGAAGCAAACGTAGTTACCGAAGACTAATGCAGATGCCAGACCAGAGGCATAGTGGGCTTCATGGGGGAAATCATTGCTCAGATCTGAATTAGATAAGATACATGCTGGGCACGTGACTGTTTTCTATCCCAATCCCCCTCCCCCCACATCACCCCCCCCCCTGCCCCCCGACAGAGGCAGGGAAGGCTGGACTTCCTGTCTCCTTCCCTGGTCTTTGGTTTTCTTTCAGTCAACCTGTTTTGAATTATTTCTATGTTGATCTCGAAATAACTGTCCGCTTTTCAGTCCTCCCAGGAGCCTGGCCGTAGTGGCCCTCACCTGCACAGGTGTGGCCCGTCCTCTGGAACTCAGCTGTTCACCTCGAGCTTCCTCCTGGGCCCCCACAGGGCCGCTTAGTCAGACCTGCATCACCCCACCCCCACCGCTCTGGACCACCTGTCTTCCTGACTTTGAGTTTGGTTTGCTAGAGCTGCGTCCACTCTCTCCTGACACTAGGCAGACATGTGTGCATGCACACCCACCCACAACATACACAACACAGGCACACAAGTAACACATCTGGGACACACATACACACAATACCCATAAACATGCAAAACACACACAATGCACACGCACAGCACATACCTGGAGTACCCATAATACACTCTGTCACGGCACATACACTGCCCCCCCCACACACACCCCATCTTCTTTGTGCACTCTCGGATGGTAAGCCACTCTGACATCTCATTTCCCCCTTTGCCCAGTTGTGACCCTGGAGCCTCGGTGACTCACCCAGACTTGTAGAGCCGCGGAAACTCCTCGCGCTCGCGGGGCTGGCTCGTCACACAGCCGCAAACTCGGTCCTGTGTGCCGAATGGCTGAGTCGTCCGTCCATAGTGATTAGATCATGTGGACAGAGACCTCCCCCTCCCTGACTATGACTCACCCAGAGCTGGTCGCCGTGTCTGGACTTGTGCCACCGACAACCCACCGCACCGACAGAGCCACTCCGCGTGTGCGTGAGGTAAAGTATGTAAAGGAAACTTCAACATTTATGTCTTGGGCTTACCGCGACATGCTCTAGATGGTTCCTGAGGGTCCATTCTTTCCATCACGTGGCCGGCTATCCACACCAGCTTGTTTGGGTGGGGGCTGGCGACGAGTCTGTGGGGACAGACAGAGGAGGACACCAATGTGAGTGCGGTTTACTGAACACGGAGGGCAGCGCACTTTCCTGGCTACAAAGAGTTTTAAGTTTCTAGAAACTTCAGTCTCTCAAGGTAACAACTGAATACATATGTAGAAACAAGCAACGTCAAGGTCTTTTTCATGATACCTGCCTAGTTGTTTGCAAGAGACATTCCTGGGGTTCCAGAGAGCACCGGGTGATCCTCAGGCATGTCACCAGGGCCGGGGAAAGATGTGGGTCCCCACACCATCAGAATAGGAGAGGGCACAGAACACAGAGGAAACAGGGTTTGAATTCCCTCAGCCTCGCAGGACTGTGTATCTTGAACAAGTGACTTCACCTCTGGACAGACTCGGTTTTCTTGCTTGGAGATAGTATGGAGATAATGGAGATAATAAGAGGCCACGTCACTGAGTCATCCTGCTAACTGACTGCAGGGGACCCGGTGTCCACAGTGTGCAGGAAATGGGCCTTTCCGTCACCTGCAGAGGCGGTTAGCCACTGTTTCTACTTCAGTCAGTAAGTTTTCAGAATTATTTTAATTACAAACTCTCCCCGGCCAGATCATCTTAAGGAACAGAGGACTTTCTGTTGGTGGTTGGGTGAGCTGGAAGGTCCCAGAGATGCCATGGCAGGTCTCCTGGCAGGCCAGCGTCTGCCAGGCTCCCCGACGCGGTGGCCTCCAAGCCTGTCTGCGTGGTCTCTCTGGGATGATTCTTGGGTTTTCTGACCTGGTGACTTGGACTCCAAGAACAAGTAGCTCCAAGACAGGAGCTGGAAGCTGCCTTAACCAGGAAACCGGGACCAAGTCCCTTCCTTTGTGTTCTATCAGTCAAAGCACTCACAAAACACACACAGGCCCCAAGGGCTAGAGAATTGGAGGCCATCTTTCACCCATCACCCTCCCACACCTCTCTCAGGCATCTTGGCTAAATATCGCCTCTTCCCTGAGCTCTCCTCCCCACTTCAACCCCCTTTTCCATGCTCCATACTCCATCAAAAACCCTTCCAAGGCTCATTTCTGTTCATGAGGTGGTAACCTGCTAATATAGTGGACTTCACGCATTTATGTGTTTATCGTCCATCTTTCCGCACTGAAATATAGGCTGCTTATGGTCATGTATTTTTGCCCATGTTGTTCCATACCGTAGCCCACGTCTATGCCTGACTCACAGACGACATTCAGTGAACAGCTGTGGGAAAGATCATGGCGCTGGTAACCAGCTGCTTCCAGGCTGTCATCCGATGCCCTCTGTCTCTACGTAGACATCTGCTGGAAAGATCTCAGACACTGGGGAAGTTTTCCAATGCAGCCACAAGTTCTTTGGCATCCCTTCCATCAAGAGGTAGGGTTACAGCCCTTGGCTCTGGGCATGCTGTGACAACAGAGTGTGGTAGGAGGGACACTCTATAGCTTCTGAGGCTAGATGGGAAAGCTGAGGCAGCCTTCACTTGTTCTCCAGGGACTTTTGCTCTCAGAAAGTTCTGCCATCAAAACACCACTGTGCTGAGAAGCCAAAGCCACCTGGAGGCACTCTGGTCAAGAGACCCAGCTGAACCCAGACCCCAGTGGTTGCAGCCCAGGGTCATGAGTGATGGAGACTCTCAAGACTGCAGCCATTCTGCCCTTAACATCTTCCCGGTGTGCCCTGGGGGGTTAGATCCCATGGAGCAGAGATGAGCCCTCCCTAACCAAACTCTGAAGTCACAGGGCCTTTGAGTGTGTCAAGAAGGTGGCTGTTGTAGTGACACTAAGTTTGGGGGTGACCTTTGATATGGCAACAGGCAACCGGAACTCTTACCTTTATTTTTTTTAATGTTTTTATTTATTTTTGAGAGAGAGAGAAAGAATGTGAGCAGGGGAGGATCAGAGAGATCAGAGAGAGAGGGAAACACAGAATCCGAAGCAGGCTCCAAGTTCTGAGCTGTCAGCACAGAGCCCGACGCGGGGCTCGAACCCACGAACTGTGAGATCATGACCTGAGCGATCATGACCTGAGCCGAAGCCAGACACTTAACCGACTGAGCCACCCAGGTGCCCCTCTTATCTTGATTTTCTTAAATCAAATACATTTGGTCAGATCTCCACCCACTGAGGTTTTCAAGATGTCCCGTGTCAGTCGGCCTTTGGGAGGTCCTTTCCTCACTGTCTTCTTGGGGTGCGGACCAGGAATATGAAGGAATTTTCTGTCCTGATTATGTTTCAGATCATCTGTCCCCAGCAGGAAGCCCAACTTTTCAGGCTAGATGGCGGGGTTGGGGGTGGGGAGTATCAGGCACAGCTGTTTACTGAACTGGGCTCTGACCCGGGCTCAGGGAACAAACAGCACGAGCCCCAGAGTTACATGTCAGTGCCCAGGCCAACGGCCAACAAGGCAGCCCCTGATGGAGGTCTCGACCTTTGCACGCAGTGGGATGGTTTTGTTGACACAATCACTTCACTGCAGGCTCCCTGACTGAGCAGCCACGGGCATCCCTCCATGTGCACATCACCTCCCAAAGCAGGCCTGGAAGGAAAACGTGTGAGATCATCAAATTCTCATAAACGGGGGCACATGAGCCCCTTGACTTATGTTTTCTGTTCAGTGGAGCCTTGCACTCACGCTCGCTCTGGAACTGGTCGTTTACTTCCCTGATGCTTGCATTCGAAGTTTGTCCGGCCGGCCGCCTCTCTGTGGATTGGTCAATGACCTGAACACAGTCAGGACTGGAAATGCAGGCAGCCCTGGTATAATTTAGAGACCCATCACTAATGGGCTTTTTAAAAAAAAATTTCAGGCTTTCGTTGCCCATATAATTATTTTTTAATGTACTGGCAATCAGAGATGCAGACAATAAAATTTGACTCAATCTTAAACGAGTAGATGTGGACGAAATGAAAATTCTTAAATTTGGTCTCTCTCTCCCCTTTCATCTCCAGCCCAAATATCCAAAGTTTCCTCCATTGTATATTCTAGAAGCCAGACTTCTCCAGTGTTCATCCTGCCCTCCTCCTGAGCCCTTCCCTCTCCCGTTTACCATCCGAGCACCACTTAGAAGATTTTCCATTTTAACGAGGAAAATCGCCATTAGAATATGAGGCGTGGAGAGGCCGCTAGCAAAACTTGCCTCAGCCCCTCGTTTTGCAGCTGGGGGGCCAGGGCACGATAGTGGGGTGACTTGTCCAAGGTCAGCAGAATCTTGGAAGCTGGACGGAACGCCCTAGGGAGGGGGTTGAGGAAGGTGGGGAGAAACTCACACACCTCTGATAGCCCAGAAGATTTATGTTTTAGCAAAGGGGCCTCAAATCATACTCGGGAGACAGTTCTAATCAAAAGGCAGACTCTAAATATAACTCATGTGACGTGTGTTTTGGAAATCCCTTTTGCTTGATATGTCTTCAATTATTAAGAATCTTTTGTTGAGATGTATGTTCTTCTTAAATCAAGAATGGCCATTTCTCAAAAGCAGAAATGGAGGTGACCGTTCTCTTTAACTTCCCTCTTTGAACTCTTTCCACTCTGCTTGAATTCTTTCGATAAGTATCTGTGATTTTTACAAAAACAAAATAGAGTCTTTTTTTTTTAAAGGAGTATATTAAGAATATATTTTATTTTAATTGCACAGGTAATTATAGTTTTGCAGGCCTGACCTTACAGAATTGGGTTAAAAGCTAAATATGCAAATGATAAAAGAGAATTTTAAAAAAATTCTTAATATAGTTCATGATTAATGTGAATACCCCTCACAACAATTATAAATGTCCACAGGTACCTTTTCGCCTGAATATATGCTGGAGTGCTCAGTCCTCAAATCACTCCAGAATGGAAAGAGTTCTTTCAGAAAGCAAAAGCACAGATCTGCCATAAATTGATACATCATTCAACTGTAATTTTCAAGGACTTCTAGATTTATCCAGAAAGATATATAGAAGTTGTTTGGAATTTGGGGGGGGGTGAAGAAGAACGGGTCCAGATAACTCACAAGAGTACAGCAGTAAAAATTAAAAGCAGTTACTGCTGAAAAGTGGAGATTTGATAGAATTTTCCTGAGTAACTTATGCTAAGTACTGAATTCAATGCCTGATGCACTCCATTGATATTGGCAATCATTGTTACTATTGTACCTTCCTGGGGACTACAACTCCCAAAATGCACTACTCCTTTTGCTTCCCGCCTACATCTCCCCAAATGCACTGCTCTTTTTTTCTGTTCAACCTCCTTTCCTATTCTCATCACCCTTCTGGGAAGAGCAGACAGGAGAGTGGGTGTGAGAGGAAAATGCAGCCCAAGGAGGAGAAGCAGCTGACCACGCAATTCCCTTGAGGGTGCAGGCCCCAGCTCCCTAAATTCACAGATAAACTGACTTTCCTCCAAGATTATGGCCTTAACATGCCTGCCAGTTATCAGCACTTCCGGAGCTTAAGTATTTTGTTCTTTTCATGGCCACGTTGCTGAGAACTTAGAAGAGGTCCTGCATGACTTTAGATTGGAATTTTGATAAAATTTCTGGGTGATTCTTTGAGTTATTTTGGATGTTAGAAAAAGAAAGACATCAAGCATTGCATCAAAAGATATTACATAGTTTATTAAAATATATATTGGGACACTCTTTCTCATACCTTAGCATTATACAAAGCATAGAGTATTTAGAAAAAGAATGAAATAGTTGTGACTCCGTAGAGACCACATCCAAAATTGTTAGGGGAACATATTTTATCATAGGAACTATTTTGAAAGCTGATAAGAATAATATATATTATACCTTTAATGAGATGGAAATCACTGCATCTATAAATTAAGTTAGGCCCTATGAAACCGTCATTTTTGTAGGTTAAAAAAATAGTTGCATATTAGCAATTTCATATGGTTCATCCTAGAAGTTGGGTTTCTCACCAAACATTTCTTGAATACCTACTATGCGGAGGACTCTACACTTCCACCTACTGTGTGAGACTCATAAGATTGACTAAGACCTAGCCTTTGCTCTCCAAGGAGGGGTGGGCGTGGTCTTTAAGGAAGGTAAAGAGCAAGGTGGCCTCTCTCAGAGGAAGCTCATCAGAGATCTCCTCCAGGCTGCTCCACAGAGGCGAGCCTGACAGATCAACAGGTGACATGTGGAGACAGGGAAAGCTTTTGTGCTGGTTGTTAAAGTAGAGATGCAATACTGATGTTCAAGGACCCTACAAAAGGTGCGGAGGCAACAGCTAGCATAGACCACCGGGAACCAGCCATGATTGCTAGAGGGATTGCTTTGCTAGCACTTGTTTACTCCCGTATGGCAAAGCCACTGGATAGGGGCTGCTGGCCAAGCAGCTGTTAACGAAGTGCCAGGAGGATTCACCATCGATTGACAGCAGGTTGGCTTTGAAATCCACACCATGAGCTGGCTCTGGTAAAACATGATGAGATCAAGGAGTACTGGGAAAAGCAACCATCATTGGCCATCAGCCATCATTAACCAAAGGAAACCAGCACCAGGAGAAGGGAGAGAACCCAGCTGGGGAGACAGGGCCCCCCTCCATCCTAGTGAAACCCATCCATGGCATGCAGAGGAACCAAGAAAATATTGTTGTTCCATTATGATTCTCACTCTGGGGGGGGAAAAGATGGACGATTTGCCAAGGAAATCTATTGAGGTCGAAGACCTAAAATTTCAGGGGAAAAGCTCAGATCAGCTACCAATTTTTATCAAAATTCCAGTCTAAAGTCATGTAGGACCTCTTCTAAGTTCTCACCAACATGGCCATGAACTTCAGCCAATTATAAGATTTCCAGTGAAGACTTTTTAATGCCCAGAGCACATAAAGCAAAGGGTCATTCATTTATGGGAAGCTTGCATCTGATATCAATCCACTCAAAGAAAAGACGGGCATTTGGAATTGCTTCCATTTTCTCAGTAAGTGTATTCATTTTAATTTACCCTTAACTGTGTTAAATGTGCGGCAAAGGGAAGTCCTCAGGAGAGTCAACAAACATCAGAAACTTTAAAAATGTTGAAATATCAAAGTGAGGATGAGTAACCTATTGTGGTACAATTAGGCATAAAACAGAATAACTAAACACAATTATAGAAAATATATGGTAATTTAAGCTAACTAAAAGGGAAGACAAGATTCTCTTTATTCAACCATAAAATTATCAAGACAGGAAGTTTCATGGGCACCATCTGTTGAGATATTTAATATTAAACCAGATAAATAAATTTAAAATACTATCTCCCACACTTAGAGGAAGATCCCAGGCAGAGTCACAGAAGATCCTGAGATAACACCATTATTACTTTTTTCACTAGGGAACGTGAGATCTTGTAGGAATTGTAATCAGTTCAGGAATAGCCACTATTAGGCCCTCTTCATAATTTGAGGGTAAGGTAAGAGAATTGTTGTCTCAGTGATGCTGATATTTCTCAAATATAACCAAGGAAACCAGTGTGCTTCCAAAATCTCTCAAAAAAAGTATAAGAAACCTCATTGAAATTGAGCATGGAATTGATCACTGATGATCATGAAAAGGTAGCTATAATATAGATACATACATATACATATACATCCGGATACCCACACACACAAACTATAGCTCTATCTATCTATCTATCATCTACCTATCATCTATCATCTATCTATCTATCTATCTATCTATCTATCTATCTATCATCTATCCATCTATCTATCTCTTGTCTATTATCTCTCATCTATCTCTCATCTATTTATCTATCATCTATCAATCATCTATCTATCTATCATCTATTATCTCTTATCTATCTCTCATCTGCTATCTATCTATCTATCTATCTATCTATCATCTATCCATCTATCTATCTCTTGTCTATTATCTCTCATCTATCTATCATCTATTTATCTATCATCTATCAATCATCTATCTATCATCTATTATCTCTTATCTCTCTCTCATCTGTCTATCTATCTACCTATCTATCTATCTATCTATCTATCTATCTATCCAGATATGAAATACAGAGACAACTGACTACAAAATGTTTGCCACATAGTAACATGCTTCCAGTAAGGTGCACAAAGTGAATAGATATAGAAAGCCCTCTTTCTCATGGCCACAGATAATCTAACCTTCAAACTGAATTAATAGAAGAGCAAAGAAGTCCCATCAGACTCATAACAGTCAACATTGCACGTCCTGGGATGTGACGTAGGAGGTAGGCACAATCGTGTTAACTGTTACTGTACAAACAATGGCATGTCCAGCTCCTCTTGTGCAATGTATGCCCGCTGGCTTCTACCTGGTGCCTTCATCTCGTAGAGGCTCTGCTGTCTGGAGGGAGCACAGACATGGGGCTCCAGCTGTTAGAAAGGTGCACCCCTCTGCAGACATCAATGTGCCTCTCCAATATGTCCAGCTCTTTTCCTTCTGAGCACGCCGGGAATTGTTCTCTTCTCCTTGGAGATCAGATGTGATTGCATAACTTGCCTTGGCCAAGTTGTGAGTGGAGGCGGCACATGGGGCGGAGGTATTTAAATAGCGGCTGGGAGACCTACCGGCTTGTTCTTTGCCTGCCTCACCAGTCCTAGCCATACGGTCGCTATCGAGGTGCAGCCCAAGCCACCACAAGGAAGAGCCCTGCCCTGGAGAGTTCTGGGAGCTGCAGTGGCCTTTGCACCAGCAAGAGCAGCAGCCTTGTTGCTTGACGGCCCTGTATGTGGGAGCCATCATGGAGGCAGAGTCATGCCTATTCTTATGGATACAAACCCCAACACTAAATGAACCAAATTACAAACAGATTTGCCAATCAATCTCTTCTGAGTGTACTCAGTTCAAATCAGGTTTCTGAGGCCTCATTGATCTCGGGGTAGTTGAAAACATGAAATGTCTAAATCCCTGAAGTTAAAGAACCTGTGGAGACCCACTGAGTACTAATCCAGGAAGAGTCAGCCCTGTCTTGTCACCATCCTTCAGAAAGGAGGATCAGGAAGGGGGCTGCAGACCTCAGCACGGGGAAGGCTCCTGACCACGACTGGAGGGGAGTCCACGTTCCCCGTGTCAGCACATAACACAAACTGACATCACCCCAAACCCCAGGCAGACGTGCTCCGGACAGAGTGTAACTCCCTGCTTAGGAAACAGGTCAGTGTCCTGGGTGCCCTTGGCACTCCTTCAATATCCCAGAGAGTACAGGAGACCCAGCTTTCCGAATACAGCCCTGTATACTAATTGTCATGCAATTGAAAGCATGAAACCCTGAGCCAGACCACAGGGGGAAATGGGAACACTTGTGTGCAAATGTCTGGCTAGTAAATCATTTGCCTTCAAAAGGCTGTCAACTATCTATCTGGGGGAGGAGACAGGGGGACATGAGCATCTGCCAGTAGCTGTGTTTGTTTTTGTGAGTGGGAGGGTGGGTGACACCCAACGTGCTCAACCCAAGGCCTGACAAGGCTACAACATGGATGCCCTTGAAAATGTTATGCTAAGTGAGGAAGCCAGGCTTAAAAGGCCACCCGGGGTATGGCTCCATTCACATGAAACACCCAGCATAGGAAAATGCATAGAGGAGAAAGCAGGCGCATGGTTTATAGGGACAATCAGAGCTTGCTGGACTGGAGTCTCGGCCTGACCCACACACCTAGACCTCCCATCCCTCCAAGGTGGCATTTTCTGTTGTGGTCCCAGGGGTCACCTCTCCCTCCCAGGCCTCTGGCCACTGTGCCCACAAATGTGGTGGCTGGAGAGTCACATGACATGAAGGTGAGCATCTGAGTCCAGGCAGAAGCAAACAACCATGGAGCGAGTATGTGGTTTTCCGTCTCCCCACTCTGGGGATTCAGGCCCCGAATGAGAGGAGGGAACATTTGGCCTCATTCTTGGCCTGAATTTTCTTCTTTCACGGGGCCGATCCTGCCAGCCCCGTGAATCTCTTCTTCTGCCATGCGTTGGCCCACAGACAATGCTCATCTCTCCTCACCCATGACACACAGCTCCTTCTTTTATTAGAATTAATATACTAATTGCAACAGGACTCTGGCTGGAAGCTCTTCCAACAGCCCAGAGGCTCTGCTTGCATTCTTAACGAGAAGGAACTTTGACCACAAACTCTCTAGGTGCTTCAGGGAAGCTGAGCCAGTCTAACTGAGCCGGCAGAAAGGGATACTGTTCTAAATAAGCCACTGGAAAGCCCCCCATGCGGACGTGATTCTGGCCCCTCCCCAGCTTTGAGGGAGGCTGTTGCCCAGTGCGAGCGAAGTCTGTGGCCAGCACATTCGGCTAGAGCAAGGCTGGCTGAGATTCGTTGCCTGCAAGCTCTGAAAATCAGCTTCAGGCTGCAAGTGGATGCCACCTGTCCTGGGCTAGCCAGTTCTTGCTCAATTCTTATCCACGTCTGCAGAATAGCAAGGCCACCCCCTGAGGGCAGGCAGAGGAGCAGAGGAAGCGCTACCTCACTTGTGCCCAGCCTTCTGGGGCTTGGGATGGGCAGGGAGCAGGTTGCCCCTTATTGTCTTGTAGCTATGTGTCTTCATCCCTCAGAAAGTTACCCTGGACCCCTAGGGACAGCAGGGAGGGGACAATTCCAGGCTGTGAAGACTACATGAGCCCTACCTATGTTGAGAGTCTGGGGACAGGGTCACATGGACACTACTGCTTATCTGAAGGCAAGAAAATACTCCGATGCTTAAAGAAAGTCATGAGCAAACAAATGTCCAGTTGGCTTTGCGTCTCCACCCATGTCCCGTACAGGAAGCCCAGAATGACGGCCAGCAGTGTTCTAAACAAGCTTTGGCAAGACTAGATCTGGCAGGAATCACAGGAAGAAACACACTCTCCTCTCTTTCTTCCCATCAGCTCACGCTTGTGGGGGGTCTGGTGGGCAATAGGCTCCCGTGGGGTAGAATCTTTGTGCCTGGGACCCTGAAGAGACCACTCTAAATCTATACAGAAAGAAAGAGGGGGTTTGGGGAATCCACTGCTATCAAATAATTCAAGGAAGTTGGGCTTAAGTGGAGGACTGGAAATTCATCTGAAATGGCTTGGCTTAATGACTAATCTGGAAGCAGAGCTGTGCCTCAGTTCTCAGAGAGAGAATAGCCAGTCTTATTCTAAACAAATATTCATCATACATAACTTTCCAAGCTTGGTGATGGAGGGCAGGCTCTACCCTCATGCTGGCCATCTATAATTAATCGTTCTCTACCTGTCAGGGCAGAACGAGAACAGAACGCATTTCTGAAGAGTAAGACTCTATTCTACCTTGACTTGTTTGAAAAGCAGTACTGGGAGCTGTGACTTCCTGTCCCTTTGATCTCGTTATCGGAGTCTATAATCTACAGGCGCTGATTAACATTGACTGTTAGTGGTCGGATGCCCTGGAAATGCTTCACCGAGCACCTCCATGAGCCCATGTTAATCATTTACTAGTCTTAATAGGCTCTTCTTTAACAGTTTACTTGTTAGAAGTTCTTGCCAACTGGGAGCCCCTGGGTCTGGGTTAAGTCCCTTGTTCCCACAGAGCTAACTGGGAAGAAGGAATCACGAATGCTTTGCCAACCAGTCCCGAAAGCCTCTGGCCTCGTGGAGTCTGTTTGGTCACTGAGCCCTGGCTGCAGGCTCCCTCACACCTCCCCCAGCCAGTGGTGAAAGTTGACCCCCAAGTCTTCACAACGACATCAGCCCCCTCTGCTGGTGGGACCCTGCAACAGCCAATCAGACTCCACTCATCTTCTGTGGCGGCCAGCAGGCCTGAGGACAAGCCCCCACAGGAGATCAGAGAAAACACGCTAGAACACGAAAACACAACATTATAAGTAACAAGCACGCCACTTGATATTTCATAAGAGCATTGTCTCCCAAGATGCCTCCTTCCTCCCAGCAGTTCAAAATCCAGCACAGCCCCCGGAGGCTGAGTGAGGATACCCACCACACATTTGCTCTGGGAAAGACAAAGGTCCATGATTCCGTCTGTGTCCAGGCTGACACTGGGGCATCTTGTGACTCCACTCTCCAGGCAGCCTGGTTGTCTCTTCCTTTAACATTGATGTCCTGGGCGACCTTCACTGACCTTGGGGATGGCATATACTCTTCAATGTAAGAAAGTCTCCCTCGATGTCTGTGGGTGTGATTAATGTCCGCAGAACTCTTTGAACACACACGATCTCCCGTTAATGAGAAGCAGAAACAGGAGGCAGGATGTGGTCTTCCCTGTCCTGAGTTAGTCAAGTTCCGGGCCTGGTGCCTCACCCTGAGTCACCGGCTGCTTCCCACTGCTCTCCGATCAGCTTCGGGACATGGAAACCACATCGACAGCTCTTTCCATAGTTCAGCAAAGGGTCTAGCATCGATCTTTATAGTTTAGAGGTAAAGAGTTTGATGTTTGTTGAAGGAGTTTTGTGGATAAAACTTCTCTTTTTTATAGACCTGGCAAACAGTCAGATCTCTTAAGGAGCAAGTCAAACAAGAATTGTGGTGACATGCTTTGTGGATTCTGTGTCTTCTTTGGAGCCTCAGGCGACGGGGGAGTTAACAGGAGAAGATAGAGATGCCGCCAGCAAATGCATGAGAGCCCTTGCTGGAGTCAGCTGAGTCATTCCGGAATTTCTGCAGACGGCCCAGATACGATCCTGTTTTATGCTCCTCCTTGCAGAAAATCCAATTACTCTGCCATCTTGAGGGCCGCAGGATGGCTTGTATGGACCCTTTTACCTTTGTGGGTCCCTCCCATCGTAATAGACTTTTGTGGGGTCTGTGATGGCCCAGTAATATCCCCTTGGAAATTAGTATCTTGAAGCCCTAACACCCAGGACCTCAGAATGTGACCGTATTTGGAGATGGGACCTTCAAAGAGGTAATGAAGTTAAAACAAGGCCCTGAGGATGAGCCCTGCTCCAGGATGACTGATGTTCTTGTAAGAGATTAGGGCGCACCGGGCCCCCAGGGACGGGCGTGCACACACAAGGAAAGACCATGTGGAGAGGCAGCAAGAAGAAGGTCCCAGAGGAACTCAACCCCTACGGCGCCTTGACCTTGGTGAGAAATAAATTTCCACCATTAAAGCCCTTCCCCCTCCCAGTCTACAGCATCTTGTTCTGCTCTCCCTAGTAAATAAAGGCCCTAAAATTTTTTTCATTTCTTTCTGATGTAAGAAGGTTTACTTTCTTCTTCTGATTTTAAAAGAAATGGGTACAGTTTTGTGGGCCCCTCACCGTATGTGGGCTTTGAGCACCGTCCTCCCTGTGCTGATGGAGAAATCAGCCCTGGTGGCCCTTTAGAGCCCTTGGATGGTGCTACACTGAGGCAGGTCCTCCCCCACCCCCCCCCATGCAGCGGCTCACGGTCCTCCCCCACCCCCCCATGGGGGTCTTCATGCAGCGGCTCACGGTTTATTAAGGCCTAACACTAGACCACTGCAATAAACTAGCTTTGTCGTTTCACCACCCAGCCTCCTCTGAGAACCTTTTAGGGACGAGACAATTTAGAAATGCCTTGATAAACGCCAACTTAATCACCAGCAACGTTGGTATCAGATAACTATTCATGGGCAGAACAGGGTCGCCTGCAGGTGTCAGTGGCCCAGCAGCGAGCGGGCGAGCCCTCAGCCCCTTTATTAAACTCATTTATGTATCTGAAATTGAAATAGGAGGTGGGGAGTAGAAACGGCCAGTAAGAGGTCACAGATAGCGTATTATTTAGCATGAAACAATTATACAAATTTTATGTGGGACTTTGATGAGACAGAGGGATTATTAATTAGATCCGGAAGCCCCTGGGGCTCTCCTTTTTGCGATGACATTGGCTTCCCACTTGGCAGGGCCTGGGTAGAGCTGGAGCCCAAAGCCAGAAGGTTCTGCAGTGGAGTGTGGGTCCACCAGTGGAGAGGGATGTGGGGGTGTCCGACAGGAAGAAGGACATCTACAAGGGCACAGAGGCATGGAACAGGCTGGTGCTATCAAGGCAGGCAAGTGGGCTGGGGCTGAGTCAGGGCACGAGAGGAGAGAAGACTCAAAGGTACAGGGGCTGGACTGGTTGGGGGGGCCGTATATGTCCCCCTTCACTGAGCTTCATGGAGCCACATTCCCAGGAGATCCTGATGTTTCCCAGAACACAAGACGTGCACCTGTGTGTACTGGGCTGAGTGATGCCCCCTTCCAAAAAATTTGCCCATATGTCCTGTGCGAATCTCCAAAACCTGTGAATACACTCCCTTAAATGGCAAAAGAGGACTCTGTAGATGTGATTAAGTCAAGGATCCTGAGCCTAACCTGGATTGTTAGGGTGAGAGCATGATAATCACGAGGACATGATTGTGAGACGAAGAAGACAGGGAGGGAGGAACACGCAATCACGGAGAAAGGGTTCATGAGCCAAGAAATGCAAATGGCCTCTAGAAGCTGAAGCTAGGTGCCAGATTCTCTTCCAGAGCCTTCAGAAGGAACATAGCACTGTGAACCTATTGTAGACTTTTGTCCTCCAGAACCACGCTAGAATGTTTGTGTTGTTTTAACCCATTCGGTCTGTGGTCATGTGCTCTGAAAGCCACAGGTAACTCATAACACTATGTAAGAAGGCATTTCGTCCATCCCCAGGAAGGCACAGCGGTCTCTCCTGGTGGCATGACGAATCTGCCCAGGCGTTCCCATATCCAGCCAGCTCACGGTCCAAGAACTGTATGCATTATTTCTTCATCTTGAACAGGAATTTCAGTAGTAAGTTGGGAGAGGTTGCCTCCGGGGCTGCTAGCCCAGGGCAGTTTTAAACCAGAAGTCCACCAGTTTGGAAGATCTTTAATGATACTCAAAACAAGAGTAGTTGCCATGGTGACACCGTAAATTTCACGTAAGCAACTCTCAGAGATGTTATTGCTTGAATAATTCATGGCAGTCTTGTTTCGCCTGCCCTGTAGGTAAACACTGGCGGTGTATGATCTTTCATAAAATGGTTAAATCTACATAAATAGACCCTAGTCATGTGTACTTCCAATTCTTTACATACAATATATTGGAAGGAACCAAGGAAATGCTTTTGGTCTGGAGTGAGTTCTGAGTCTTTGATTTAATCAAACAACTCATGTTGCCCCAGAGTCGCTAGTGAGAAATTAAAAGATGGCCGTCTTCAGTTCTATTCATGGAAGGACTTTCTGTGAAGTAGATCAGGAAAATGGGATCAGGAGAGGCAACTCCTCTATGAATTAAGCAGGATGGCATGAAATGCTGACGAGATCTTTCCTTGCCCTCAGAAGGCAGATTCGTCAAGAACGCTGCCTTTGCCGTCAAGAGAGTGCCCACCGTGAATGGTTACAACCCTCCAGGGCTGCGCTCAGAGAAACCTTGATGCTTAGCATGACTCTCCCTATGCCCCACGGGATAGAGAGGCCAAACCACCCCTGGAAGAGGTCCTACCCACAGAAGCAGGACTGGAAGAGCCAAGGTCGAGTGTCTTTTGTGCAGAAAACCCTGAGTTTGAGGAGCCAAACACATACGTTTTCCCTCATCACTCCCTGGGGCCTCCTTACAGGTGTGGATATGTTTTCCTTCTTTAACTGAATGTCTCATTTGCTTTTATTCTTTTCTTTTTTCCAGTGATTCAAGTGCTTGGTGTTTTGAGGTTCAACAACATTCCCGGGCAGCTCTGGTTATCAAAATCGAGCCTGGGTTGAGTAGGGAGCATCCACAGAGGAATAGTCACACACGTCAGTGCATGATGACAAACTGAGATGCAGTTAAAGTAAGGGACCACGGTGCTGGGAGGGCTCACAGAAGAGCTCGCCCGAGTGACGGAGGGGCTGGCTGGCGGGGTCAGAGGATGCTTCCTTAAGAATGTGACATTTTAGCTCAAGCCTCTCAAATCACTGGCCTTGCATCGTCTTGCCATGAGTTTAAAATTTGATGCTCACAAAACTTAGTTTAAAAGAAAATATTTTGAATCACAGCGGCAACAGCAAAAGCAACATGATTTTAAATTCTGCTTTCCAGTCCAAGGGTCCTGGTAGAGGCTGGTCACAGGAAGGTGTCCTCACGCTGCCCTGTCCCCTGTCTGCCCTCCCCAGAGAGGACCATGGGGGCAGAATTCTATCTAGGCCAGCCAAGGGCTTTTGGGATGAGGAACACGACTGAGCCCAGCAAGTCCCAGGTGGTGGCCCAGTGCCTCTGGGTGGTGTGTGGCCGTCATGGAGCTGGTCCCCAGAAGCTGGCTGTTCACAGTCATCATGTCACCTGGTGAAGGTTTCCCCGGGCTAAAGGGCTTTGTAAAGCTTGACCTAATTGCACTGGGCTGTGGGATTCTTTGTGGCTCCCGTTCAGTGTTCTCACCAAGATCCTAGTGTCCAAAACTTGACATCATTATAGAAAAAAGAACTCATTTCAGTGAAGTGAATCACAAGTTGCAAACATAACCCCAGGCATTTGGGGGTGAGGTAGTTCTACTCCTCAAAGAACAAAGGCATGGCAATTTGACAGCTTTTGTTGAATGTCATAGAAATTTTCCGCGCGAGGGAGTCTGTTGCTTCATCTCTCGGAGGTCCCAGGAAGCTTTATCCTGGCCTGAGAAAGGATGTAGCAAACAAAAAGTCCTTCTTGACAGCAATTCTGTTCTCTGCCTCTGCGCTCACCACAAAAGATACATCTTGCTGATCTTAAGGCAGCTCAGAAAAGGCGCCTGGTACTGTCATTGAGCAGACTCACACAGGAATCTTCTGGAAAGTGCTCTGCCGAGCTGGTGTCAGAGCCTGGAGAAGGAGCTGCGTGAGTCCCACTGGGCGAGCAAGTCAGCAGCTCACCCCCAGGCCGGGGTCCCCACCCTCCCAGGTAGGACCATTCTGACGCTGTGCCTTCAATCATGGTAAGAGCCCTCGGGTCCGTAAAGGAACTGAGTTGAATAAATCTGTCCATTCCAGTCATTTCAAAAGCAACACAAAGCAATATAAAGACTCTGGGTCAGGAGCCCTGGGCCTGAATCCCAGCTCTGTCATCCACCAGCAGCATGATTTGCTGCTGGGGCAAACTCCTGAATCTCTCTGCCTCCACTGTTGCACCTGCAAAATGACAATACAGAGAGTGCCTGCCCCACAGTGTTAGTGTGAGGGTTAAATACGTTGATATATGGAAAATGCTCAACACAGCGCTTGGCCAAGGCCAAGAGATGAATAGCTATGGTTACTAAGAACCGTCTGGGTCGGGGGGCGCCTGGGTGGTTCAGTCGGTTAAGCGTCCGATTTTGGCTCAGGTCCTGATCTCACGGTGTGAGTTCAAGTTCCAAATCAGGCTCCGAGCTGACAGTGCGGAACCTGCTTGGGATTCTCTCTCCCTCTCAGCCCCTTCCCACTAATAAATAAATAAAATAAATAGAGAAAGAGTCATTTGGGAGGTTGTAAGTCAGCCCCGCGCAGCAGGTTTGGGGCATAGCACTGAAAGAGGCTTCCAATACCCTCTGCAACTACAGAAGCCTGCTGCTCTGTTCCTGGCTACACGGCACCCGGACCAGTCTGCCCACTGGCCTGGCTCGCTGGTTGTGCCCCACAGCCTCAGCGGTGGCCAGAAGAGCACAGGGAGCCGGCTTCATCAGGCTACTCAGCTACTCAGTTTAAGAACCAACAGAGTGATCCCCAGACAACATCCTTGGCTTCGCCGAGCCTCTCTGGTCTCCTGCCCACGGGCAGGATGACAACGACCTCTCAGGGCCACCAGCCTAAACCACCAGGTCCTCAGCTCCCAGGCCCAGCAGTTGTTTGGCTGCCATGTAGCCCCCAGGGAAGAGTAAGTGAGCCTCTCTGGGGACAAAGGGCCACAGGAGCCATGTGTGAAGAGGGCACAGACACTGTACCATGCTGAGGACCCACCTACTTTAGGAATCCCTTCTAAAAAATCCCAAAACTGGGCTTTTGCTGAACATCCCCCCATCTAAGGACTCCCTACTGCATTTTCAGGCAACTCTAAATGCAGTAGCCCCAGTCCTCAGCTGGAGTTCCGTTTCTTAAATTTCTAACATGCATCTTGAGGCCAGAGTTCCACGCGTGAATCGCAGGAGAAAGTAGGGAGGGGTGGCAGGGGAGGGGCGTGTAGATCGCGGGCACAGAATCGCTGTTCACAAGCTTCGACTTCAGTGTCATCTGCTTCCCTGCTTGTGGCGCACCCACCGTGGTTCCTCCACCAAGATGTGGGACTAGAACGGTAGCAAAACACAGAGCCTTCCTCTCGAGGGTGGGGGCAAGGGGAGAGCTGCTGTCACCTGGAGGGGAAGTGTAAGAGTCACCTTAAGATGGCGACCGAGCGGCCATTTTGCTGTGGTTGGAGAAAAACACAGTGCACCGATGACCCCCGCCCCTCACCTGCAGACCTGGAAGGTCCCACGCCAGTTTGAAAACAGCCAATCATGAAACCCCAGCTTCCCATCACCCTGACAGAGAAGGCAACCTATTCCATCCCGCCCTGTCCCTAAAGTGCCCTTATTTGGTGGTCTGCCCTCCCAGGACCGGACTGGAAGTCTTTCACCCATAAAATACCTCGTCCCTCCCGTACCAGACGCAACTTCCCTGACCCCCCACTCCTGGAGTCACAGAACCTCGCCCGGGAATCGCAGATCCCAATAAAGGCTTTCTTGGCTCCCTAACTTGGTCTCTTTCTTTCCTCTCATCTCTGCCTCCATCTATTAAATCTTACAGGAAGGAGGGGGATTAGCCCCAGGTCCTCATCCCTGCACCACATCATGGCCACCAGGAGCCCTTGAAAGCCACGGCCAGGCTGCCTCACAGAAGGTCACACCCCACTCTCCTGGCCCACCATGGAGCTTTACAGCTCCCACCCTGTGGTTGCCTCCCAGAGACAGGCATCGACCCTCACCCCAAAATGGTTAGGACACTGATACAGGGCCCCGGATGTCACTCATGCAGCAGACTGCTGGGGAGACCAGCTAGCCCAGGCAATTGAGAGAAGGCGACACTGGCGGTGGTGGCTTTGGTTTTCCTCGTGGTTAGGAGTGCACCAGGTGGGGGCTCCATGAATGGGCCAGGGTTGGAGCCTCCCATGTGCCAAAGAAGCGGCCATGGGCATCCCCGTCAGTGTTCCCAGATGTGGGGCAGCTGGGGAGCCTGATGAGTGGGGCCTGAAAGCTGTCAATGGTCAAACATCATAAATGGGGTCTTTCTCTTGACCACCCCCAGATAGTCTCAGCTCAGAACCACTGGATGAGATCATTGTTTCCCCAAGCCCCTGAAAAAGAAGGATTATCAGAGGGAACTTGCTAAAATGCAGATTACTAGGCCCCAACCTACACCACCACCCCCAGCCTGGGGATGAGAATTTCCAGGGAAGAGGCTGGTTATCTGCGCATCTATTCGGGGGTGCTCATCCTCTGGGAGGGCTGAGTGAGATGCAGATGAGGTGGATGCAGAGAGAGGCACGGCTGTGGCCACTTCCCCCATGAGCCCCTTTACAGTTCATGCGGGGCTTTCACAAGTCCTATCACTTGACCTCCACATCAGCTATGGGACAGGGAGGGGGATATCCATGCTCGCATAGACTGAGAGAAGACAACAAAGAAGGCACAACATTGTCGAAGGCCTGGGGACATGGCTTCCAAGTCATACTCCTCCACGGACCTCCACAGCCCTATCCAGAAGGAGGTCCCAGGACCAAGTCCCTTTAGCCTTCTGAGCCCTTGCCTCATGGGGGGACCACATTCTCTGCATCTCTGATCTCACTGTTTCCGAGCTGATAGACATGGCTGCAAAAAAATCAGTAGAGTCTCCTATTGTAGGGAGCACGGGAGGTGAAAGCTTGCCCAGTGGGCTTCCCAGCCACAATGGTGTCCTGTGGTCACCAGTGCCCTCGTGGGAAGGATCAGGAGATCTGGAGAGTTAATGTTAGTCATTCAGCCACTCTTGAAACAGAATGTACCTGGCACTAAATCAGTTACTACACAGGCACCCTCTTGCAGACCCAGCACCCCTGACAGGACCACACTTGCTCCACCAGGCAGCAAGCTACATGTTTCTAAGGAGTTCATTCATCCGGCTGGTGGACAGGTCCGTGAGTTCCTGCTGGCCCGTTCCACCGTCTCAAGGAAGGAGGGGGGTGATGGCAGTGGGGGCTGGGTGTTGAACAGCCGCAGCTCAGTGTGTGTTTGAAAGGAATTAAAATCTACTTGGTGGGGGGGGTATGGCCACTTCTGAAAAGAGTGTGTCGGTCTCTTAAAAAGTTAAGCACACACTTAGTCCATGACCCAGCAATTCCTCTCCTACACACACGTCCGAGGGAAATGAGAACGTGTCCACACAAAGACGGGAATGTGAGTGTTCACAGCAGCATTACTCATGACAGCCAAGAAGCAGAAAACAGCCCACAAGTCTTCCAACGGATGAGTGGATAACAAAATGGCGTTCATCCACAGAACGGGAAATTACTTGACAACACAAAGGAACACACTACTGATACAGGCAATAACATGGATGAGCTCCCCAAACATTGTGCCCAAGGGGAAGTAGCCGGATGCAAAAGACTGCGTATTGCGTGATCTCGTTTATGTGAAATCTCTAGAAAAGGCAGAACTGTGGCAGCAGTTGGTGTTCTCAAAGTCAGCTGTGAGGGTGGTTACACAGTTATACGCATTGACAAAGCTATTGGGTTAATTTCACTTCAATAAACTGTGGTAAAAGTCTAGTTGACTGAAAGGAAGTACAAATTACAAAGCCACTGGTGACAACATGGATGGCCTCATGTTTTCAGGGTCATTGCTTGACTGTGATCCATCTTTGTCTTCCCCAGAGTAGATTACACAGTGTCTGTGCCGAGGAGGACATCAGCGACGTGCAGAACGGTGAAGAGATGTGTTGGAAAACCTGCTTCCTCGGGGCCGGGCACCGATCTACGTGCCCCATGTGTTACCATCCCAAGGTAATCCTCGGAGGGCACCGTTTTAACATTATTGTCCCATTTTAGAGTTGGGGACAGAGAAGTTGTGTAGCTTGTCCAAGGTCATAGCTGGTAAGCAGTGGGCTGGAGCGGCCACCCAGAACCACCTTCCAAGTCACCCCTATACACAGCGTGTCCAGTTACCAAAGGCGTCAGCCGTTGCCAGTTTCCCCATTTCCCCCCAGCCTCTGCCCTATCGGGTAGACATCATTGCACATGAGCCGCATTTCCCATGGAGCCATGTCCAGAGTGTCTTTGTGGCTCTGAGTCAGCCCTTCCGGCCACAGCCTGGTTCCTCACGGTACAACAGCCAAAGCCCAGTAGGATCACCCTGCTAACAGTTTACCCTTGTAGGGACCAAAATCAAGCTTCTGGCCTCCTTATGCATTCCTCCTCCAGTGTCTGTACACTGGTATGCTTGGGCTGCCACAGCAAAGGACCACAGCCTGGGGGCCTAAAGAACAGACATTTATTTTCTCACACCTCTGGAAGTTGGAAGTCCAAGTTCAAGGTATCTGCAAAGTTGATTTCTTCTGAAGCCTCTCTCCTGGATGCCACCTTTCTGCTTTGTTTTCACATTGCCATCCCTCAGTCTATGTGTTTCTACATCCTAATCTCCTTTTCTTAGAAGGACATTGGTCATAATGGATGAGGGGACACCCCAATGACCTCAATCTAACTTAATAACCTTTTCAAAGGACAAATCTGCAAATACAGTCCACTTCCGGTGTACTGTGGGTTAGCACTTGAATTCTGGAAGGGACACTGTTCAGCCCCTAACACCGTGCTTCAGATGGCAGCATGGCCGTCCTCTCCCTCCAGAGCAGAGGCCTTGGGCACCACCTCTCGCCCTCCTCCTTCTCTAATGTGCCCACAGCCACCCCAACCCCCAGTTTTGACCACCAGCTCCTTGATCTAGACTCACATCCCCTCTTCCTAGATGATGACCGCAGCCATCTCAACCCACTGACGGTCTGTCTCTGAGCAACCTCTCTGCCACACAGTGTAAGTCACTTTATCTGTCTACCCCTGTGGCAAGTCCCCACACATCTCTCCCTACCCCTGACCCTGCTCGCCATCCCCCTCCACAAGCATCAGTCTTACCACAGGACTTATATTTTCACTCATTCAACCAATGTTTGTTGAATCCACTCTTCATGCCAGATGTTGTCAGGCCCAGGAAGGAGACAAGATCTCCGATTCAGGGTTTCAGCTGATGGGGCAGAAAGAGAAAACCAGCAAGTGAAGTAGTTCCCAGTGATGGATAACGCCATCAGAAGTGGCTTAGGGAAGCCTCTCAGAGACACATGAGTGGCAGAAGTGTGACAGAGGCAAAGGGAGGCTTCCAGCTTTGGTTTCAATTCTGGATTCCTTTTCTAGAAATTGCTTTGCTTCCGTCTTGCTTTTGCTGCTCCCAGAACTCACACGCTGCCCCCAAACTCTACCTCATGCACGGTCTCTCTTCTCCAGACTGCTCACATGGGCTTCCCTCAGTGTCCTCAGACCCTCCCTGCTTTGGTCTGTCAGCTGCAGGGGCTCTAGCTTCTCTCCGATCTCCTGGCACCATTTGTTTGCTTGAACAGTGACTGCCGATCAGGTCACCTCACGTCTTGGGCAGGAGCCTTGTCTCGCCTGTGCTCCCAAAGCCACAGGATCCTGTGTGTCCCACCTCCTCCCTTCGGCTGCCCTGCTGAGCTCTGAGTAGCCCTTCCACCTCACAGACAACCAGGGTGACCAAAGCCACCTAAAGTTGTTTGATGGGGGCGCCTGGGTGACTCAAGAGATTAAGCGTCTGACTCTTGATTTTGGCTCAGGCCATGATCTCATAGTTTGTGAGATCGAGCCCCATGCTAGGCTCTGGGTTGACAATGCAGAGCCTGTTTGGGAGTCTCTGTCTCTCTGTCTACCACTCCCCTCCTCATTCTCTCTCTCTCTCTCTCTCTCTCTCTCTCTCTCTCTCTCTCTCTCTCTCAAAATAAATCAATAAACATTTTAAAAAGAGAAGATTGGTGAATGGCCATTGAAGATAAGAAGGGACATGAAGGCAGTTGAAAACAAATAAGAGCTACCCAAAGGGAAAGAGGCAATGAACGATGAGGAAAGATGTTGCCAAGAAGGGCCAGAGGGTGTCTGTGTGGTCTGGCCGAGGCCGATGAGGCTGCAGCCTGTGGGCAAGTGCCGTGCATCCGAAGCTCACTGGAATGCTGTGCTCAGCAGGGTGAAGAACTGCCCTTAGTCTTGGGAGTGACCAGTTTCCTGCAGAAGAGCACGAAGAGAAAGCAACCTGCAGAGCCTTCCAAAGTTTCCAGAAATCCAAGGTCCACGAGGGATCCATGGGAGCCTTGGCAAAGGCTGTGACCGCAGAAGAGATGTTTAAGGACACTTTTGGAAACAGAGACAATCAGGAAGAAAAGGAAGAAGTGGCAGAAATGGAAACTGACCAAAATTCTTGTTTGAAATTGTGGGAGGGCTTTGGGCAAACCACAGTCCATGGACTGATGCCTTTCCAGGGCCCAGCCCTCCAGGAGTGACGGCCGCCTCGGAGGAGGAGTGGGAGGAGGAGGAGGAGGTCCTGGCGGCCGTGCACTGCAGCCAGCAAGCACAGAGCCATCCTCACCCCCAGGCTCCCCACCCACCGTCTGCCCTCTACAGCCGCCGCCATTTTCTGTGTCTCTTGTTCCACATCGTTGCCTGGAGAAGGTTCTCTGTTAATATCTCCTCACTCTTTGCAGAGGTTTGGGGCTGTCTTAGATCCCAAAGGGGTGTTTCTTGTGAGAGGCGGTATAATTAAAAGCATTATTTTCAGGAGTAAAAACGGAATTATTTTGCTTAAGGGAGGGCAAAGAATTCTGCCTTATCACAAAGTACTTCTGAGAACAGCTTTGATTGCCTGAATGCTGAGAACTCTGCACATTGTTTTACATTGTTAAACACCATATAAATGGATTTTAATGTATTTCTGCTTTGCAAAGAGGGAATGGTCCCCAGGAGTTGGGCTGTACCTGAATGCTGGTTGTACCTTGAATATATCAAGTGCCCAGCACATAGTAAATACTAATACTAATACTAATGTTAATACAAATCCAATATTACTACTACTACTAATAAAAGTTTTAAAAGTTAAAAAGTGAAACAATGGTGATGACGTTAGTCGCAATGCAGAGTTGAGGCAGTTCTTGGTCCAGCGTCACCTCCAGTCCAAGCCTGTTCTGCTCCCTTTGGCCTCCTTGTGTTCTCAATTCAGGATGCCCTTTGCCCGCTTGAGTCTCCCCTTCTGGTTTTGATCTCCATCTGACTTGTTATGCCCCTCCATTGATGGACATCTGGATTCCCTTCCTAAGAAATTCTATTCCTTTTTTCACTTCCTAACTTCTGTCCTTGCTCTGCATTGGGGGGAGGGGGACAGGTATCAGTTCCCCCATGAATTTCTTTTCTATCTTCCCAAATCCTCATCTTGAAACTTTTGGGTTAAGAGTTCATGAACCTAGGTCATTCACACGGGGCATAAACAGGAAAAAAAGGGGGGTAGGGGGACTGAAGACTGAGAGTGAGAAATACAGTGGAGTTAATGGCCAAGACGTGGCAGGAATGTTCACAAAATGTCTTGGAGAAGATGAATAAAACAAACCACGCCTTGGGCATGGACCTGGGTAGTCTGTAAGCGGGGCCCGTGGCCTGGCTTTGGCATGAAGCCCTCTCATGGGCAGAGAGGGTGCATATTAGCCTATGTCTGCTGGTCAGAAGGTCTGAGAAATAGCATCTGGGAACCAGATCCACTCACTGCTGAGCTTCTCATGTAGACAAGCACGCTTACATCTACCGTTGTCTAATTACCCTGGAATTCTTGCAATTGACAAAGCCCCTGTGGTTTGCACCCCTCCCCTGGCTGCCACTCGAGCCTGCAGCAGCCATGGTCACCCCATTCTACCACAGTCTCATTCCCATATTGTCTGTTCTTCTTCTATCACTCAACTCTTCACTCTGTCTCTGTCCCCAAAACAAATAATTTTCATAGTCAATACACCAGCCTATGCCATGAAATGCTTCACCACGTGTTCCTTCTCCATCTTGCCAGACAGAAGTCTGACTGCACCCTGGGGGCAGGGCTCTCCAGCAGTCTCTTAGTGGGGACAGGTAGTTTTCCTACACCCCCATGCTCTTCCCTTCATCACTACACGGAGGCCATTCTTCTTCCCTCTTCATAGCACCTTCCCACCAATCATCTCGACCTGGATGTCCTATGTCCATTCACAAGGGCCAACCTTAACTCACATTCTCACTCCCAAACCTGCCTCTTCTACCATGTCCCCATCTCACTGAATGACCCATCATCAATTCAGTTTGCCAAACACGGTACCCATGGCCCCAGTCCTGATTCTTCTCCACTTGCAATTATGAAATCCCTTGGCTCTGCTCTCCAGATATCCGTAGCATCTTCTCCGCTTCTCTGTACGCATCCCTATTAGCACTGCACTCATTCAGGGTCCCGCTACCTGTCTTCTGGGCAACTGCAACAGCCTGGTAATCATTCTACCTGCCATCCACTCTCCATACAGCTTCAGATTTCTAAAATGCCAATCTGATCATGCCATTTCTCTGCTTAAAACATTTTAATGATTCCCCACTGCCTAGAGTAAAATTCAAATTCTTCACCATGGATTATAAGGTCATTCATAATGGAATAGGGATAAAATAAAATCTACTAGGTAAGTATTTACATTCCTTCTCCCCTGTGAGCCCGCCTGCTGCCCTCCACACACATGCACACCTTCTAATGAAGGAGGCAACCGTGATCTGAGCTTTAATTCACTGCTCAGGGCAATGAGTGAGCCACAGAACTGGAAGAAATCCAGACGCCTGGATTGATTAGCTTCAAAGACAAACTAGAGCAAGTTACTAAAGAATTCAAAGACCCGAGTCCAGGTCCCCAAAGGGAAGGTGGGCTCAGACCTCTGCCTTTAAGCTGCCTGGAAACTACAGCCAGCCTTGTCACAGGGGCCTTGGGTCCAGGGGCCGTGCCTGAAAGAGGCAGTGGGATCCTATTACCACAGATCTCAAAAAACAAATCAAAGCTGCTGCCTGGAGAACTTGTATAATTAGTTTAGATGTGAAGAAAAGCATATGTGTGGAGCCTAAAACATTAATAAACATATTTCCTTGAAAATAAAAGTGTCTACAGACCCATCTTTTTTGGAAATCGTCATCATAATAAACATCTCAGACACTTACTCTATGATGTGCATTTTATACATATTCTCTCTACTCCTTTACCCTTTTTATGTCCATTTTTCTGGTAAGAAAACAGACTTACAGAGGTTCCACAACAAGGATGCATAGCCAGTACGTGGCAGAACCAGAAAACAGACTTCGACTCATCTGGTGCCAAAACCTGGGCAGGTCGAGGCTGTGCTGGAGCACCAGACAGACAGCTCGGGTCCAATTCCCTACAAGCAGACCCCGAGTCAGAGACTCAGGTACAGCCGATGTATTGAGAAGGTGCTCTTTAGGTGACTTCTGGAAGGGAGAGAGAAAGCAGGAGAGGGAAGGAACAAAGCAAGAATGTGGCCTCAGATAAAATCTAGCCTTGGATTAGTCAACAGAATGGAAGGGAGGGGTGTCTCCATAAAACTGTCCCACCTGGAGGCAAGGGGAGCAGGCTGGATTAGTCAGCATGCTGGAGGATGAGTGCCCAGTAGGTAAAGAGTTTCTAGAAGATTCTATACTCTAAAAATAAACAAACAAGTAAGCAAATAAGCAGTGAAATTTCTCAAATTCTCTAACTCTAAGTTGGGAATAAGAATGCCATTCTTCCCTGTCCATGAAAAAAAGTTTATAACCCCCATAGATACTCCTAAGTACTGGGCTGGAGTCACAGAGAAATGGCCACTAGTAGACAGAACCTTAAAGTGGCCCCATCGTCCCCAACCCTGCGTTGATGCCCTGAGTAATCCCCTCCCCTTGTGTGCTGCAGGGAGATGCAGACAGCTCTGCTGTGAATTGGCTATGGGAGAGCTGGGGGTGGGGGGGGGTGGGGAGAGGGCCATGGGAAGCATCTGGAAGCCGCCAAGAGCAGTCCCCTGCTGATGGCCAGCAAGAAAATAGGAGCCTCTATCCCACCGTCCCAAGATCAGTCTCGCCAACAGCAAGAGGGAGCTTGGAAGAAGATTCTTCCCCATTGGAGCCTCCAGATGGGAATGCAGCCTGACCAACATGTAGACTGTAGCTTTGTGAAACCCCAAGAAGAGAACTCCGCTACGCCACGTCCAGACTCCTGGCCCTTGGCAACCGTGAGGTGATAGAAGTGTGATGCTTTAAGCTGCTAAGTTTGTGATGATTCGATAGGTACCAACAGAACACGAATATAGGGCAACACTGAGTAATGGGCCAGATTTGTGATTCATGTGAAGATTGACACTTACGCATGTGTTAGTATATCACAGAAGTGCAAGGGCTATGATTATACCTGTAGGAAGAGGACTCAGAAAACTACTGTGGAGTGGAGTGTAATATGTTCACTGAACAACATGTTATTAAGTGCAGCAATGTTCATTTTGGAGCTCCATGCAAGACTTCCTACATATAATTTCAAGCACATTAGCACACAGCAAATCATAACTTAGGAGGCTACAGAGACATTTTGATTCCCTCATTGGTTAATAAAACCTGATATTTCACATCTCAAGTAATTGCTCTATATTGTTTATAATATAATCATATGCTCTATATTGTACCAGGAGAAAATTTCCCATTTTATTTTCCTTTTAAGAAACAACACTTAAACCTCAGGGTTAGAATAATAAAGGTGGACTAGCGATATTTTAAATGGCTTCGTCCCACTTCTCATTTTCAAAATCATAAAGACTGACCAATGGAGAAGAAAAGCCAGGGGTCATTTTCAAGGTAAAAATTTTTTCTTTCTTTAATGTTTATATATTTGTGAGAGAAAGAGAGAGAGTGCACAAGAGCGGGGGAGGGGCAGAGAGAAGGGAGTCAGAGGATGCAAAGCAGGCTCCACGCTGACAGCAGAGAGCCCGATGTGAGACCTGAACTCACGAACTGTGAGATCATGACCTGAACTGAAGTTGGACACTTAACCAATTGAGCCACCCAGACACCCCTAAGAGGTAAACTTTTGTAAGATTTCTGCCACGGTATAGACTGTGTACCTGGATTGAGTAGTACCTGTTCCATCTTCTGAACTTAAAAAATATATATGTAACTGATTTTCTACAATTTCCTGCTGTCTTGTTTTTTCTCCATTGGGAAAACAAACAAAAGAAAAAACCAGGAAGCCATCAGTCTGCTTCTCGGACACTTTCTTCTGAATGAGGCAGGTCAGCCTCCCACCCCACCCCTGACCAATGACCATCTCCCAGACTCCCCCACCACAGACTGTAACCCGCTGCTGGCAGCAGAGGAGAAGGGGGGATATGCAGAGGCCACTGCTTTCTGGGATGCTCCCTAAGGGTGAGGAGGGTAGGGGAAGGCAGGCTGACAGCCTGACACTGGTCACAGAACCAAGCCATACCTTGCACATCACCACCAATTTAGTTAAGGAAATAAAGTGCCTGACGGAGCAGGACATGAGTCCATGCCAGTCATGCACTAGAAGTAGTCACCGTTGTCTTGCTGTAGCCCCGCAGCTGTGCTCGTCTGCTTGGGTTGGGATCTAACTCCACGGCCTGGATCCCTTGCCACTGGGCCACTCGGCCGCTCCAATCCACAAACCAGCCATGAGCCTGGAGAGAAGTAGATGAGAGAGAGAGAGAGATAGACAGACAGACAGACAGACACAGTTATAGATAGATGCCATAGGTATAGGCACAGGTGCGTGTATAGGTTTAAGTGTGGGTATAGGTTTACATATAGATGTGGGAACAGGTGTGGGTATAGGTACAAGTGTGGGTACAGGTACAGGTGTGAGTACAGGTATGGGTACAGGTGTAAGTACAGGTGTGGGTGTAGGTATAGGTACAGGTGTGGGTACAGGTGTGGGTACAGGTGTGGGTACAGGTACAGGTGTGGGTAAAGGTGTGGGTACAGGTACAGGTGTGGGTAAAGGTGTGGGTACAGGTATAGGTATGGGTACAGGTGTGGGTACAGGTGTGGGTACAGGTGTAGGCACAGGTACTGGTGTGGGTACAGGTACAGGTGTGGGTACAGGTGTGGGTACAGGTACCGGTGTGGGTACAGGTGTGGGCACAGGTACAGATGTGGGTACAGGTGTGGGCACAGGTACCGGTGTGGGCACAGGTACAGGTGTGGGTAAAGGTGTGGGTACAGGTACAGGTATACATGTAGGTACAGATTAAGTTGTACTTATGTTGAGGTCTGATTGCTGGAAGCCCCCAGAGAACACGAAGGGGGCAAATCCTGCCCCAGCCAGCCTGTCTATTGGCAAAATGCTCAGCCCAGGTGGAAGTCTCCACATTCCTGAATGAATAGGAAGAAAAAAAAAACAACAGCCTCGGCCCTCTGTAGCTTCTGCCTCATAATGGCATGCAAATGATGATGCCAGTAATTAGCATTAGTAATTAGAAAATGTGTTGGAGCTGCCTGACGACCTCTCCCAGAGATGCTGCGTGCATCCCGAGCAGAGGAAAGATTTTTTTCGCAAATTACTTCCCACCAAGTCTATTAGAATTTCATTTCTGGGCCATTTATTTATTTATTTATTTATGCTGCTCACGACATTCAGGAATCAATTTATTGCTACCTGGAGATGACTTTCACTGATGAGGACAAAGACATTTTCCTGTCACCCTTAATGCCACCATTAGCATGCGGCCCCATGGCCTCACGGGCTCCTCAGGAGCTGCGGTTCCAACGTCCCATCGGGTGATTTGCAAATTCAACCTTTGCTATCCTGGCTCTCACGGCTCTCCACGCAGGACGTGGGTGTGCGCCAGGAGAGTCCCAGTACCCGTGAAACACTGCACTCACCCCCCACCGCCTCTGCCTCAGGACAACCTTGACCCCGTCCGAGGGCCACCGTGCCCCTCTGTTCCGGGCCACCTGGCAGACAGCTCTGGGTGTTCGGACAGATTTCCTTTCCTTGATTCCCAGCCTGCGTCCCCCGATTCGCACCCTGTGACCCTCCCTCTGGGGCCTCGCTGAGCACAGAGTGTGCCCAGGGACACCCAGAGCTGTGACAAGGGAACACAGCGCCCATTCCAAAGCCAGCTGACTTACTTGGCACCCCAAGAAAATGTAATTGGGCAAGAAAACACCAGGAAAGGCCGACTCTGCCTGTAACCAAGCAGAGATGTGACCTTCCCATAGAGCGATACTGTTATAATCATTGATGGGAGCAGCTGGAAGATGGGAGCACTCCCCATGAGTGTGTAGTCTCATTTTCAAAAAGATGCCCTTGCAAGCACGGAAAAGTTCATCCTGATACTTACACCGTTGTGTTACGTAACGGTCTAAGTCGGGTGCCATTAGCTAAAGCCATGTAAACTTATTATCATCAATTTTCCTTCCTCCTGCTAAGTGAATCACAAAAGGCTCTCTATTCCTCACCCAAGAGGAGCCTGGATCCTTGGCAAATATCTGTTTAATGGATCAGAGGTACTTAATAAAACTCCAGGCTTGCAAATAAAAATATAAAATCCCTTTAGTTCAATTTATCTCTTTGAAGCCCTTTGACTTCGTCAGATTTGGCTCTAGAAATCTGCATACTCTGTCAGGAGACTAAAGAAATAAAATCAGAATAGGGCTCAGAGGGGTGCTTTGGATGTTTCTTCTTCTCCTTCTTTTCTGCTTCAAGCTTTTCCCAGACTCCTGCTGTTTATTGGGGTGTTTTCGGTGGTCGAATACAATCCACCAAACCGCACCAGGACTCAACGCCCGTGAAGAAGGACGGGCAGTCACACGCGGTGCTCCCTCACTACACAGAGGTGAGGTTTCTCCAGCTACAGGCTCTTTCGTTTTCCCGTTTTTCAACTACCTGGTTTCTCATCTCGCCTTTCCTCCAGAGATTCCTCAGAGATCATTTATATGACGCCATGCTATCTTGGCAATATTCACATTACTGAATATCTCAGGGAGGGGTCTCTGAGGAGTATCTGCAGTCAGAGCTATGAATTTTGATCTTTTGTTTCATGGCTCGTAAATCGTGGATTTGCATTGCTGGGGACGTACATCTGTGTCTTTGATGTCGTTACAATGATGCTGCAGATTGTAATTCATTACGGGGTATCTGTGTCTTCCGCATTTCATACCGATGTTACAGAACGGAATTCGTATCCCCATCTTTTCAATATTCAAAACAAGCTCGACAGGGACACTTTTCGGCTTTTATTTATTTATTTTTAATGTTTGTTTATTTATTTTGAAAAGAAGAGAGTTCAATGTCAGCCTTCCGCGTGGCTCTGTCCGCACACACGGTTTGTGGGTCAGGCTGTCTCTTACACAATCCTCTCCAGATTATCTGTGGGAAGGGGCGGGGTGTGAGGGGAGAGGAGAGGGAGGAAGTTACAGAGACGTCAAGATCACCCCAGGTCATTCCAGAAGGTTTGAGCCAGATGAACCTTTTTTAAAACACGGGGGCAGGGGGCGGGCTCACCGCCCACGGCACTGTGTAATCAGGTCCCGCCTGCCAAGCACTGATGTCTTAGAATCAAGCACTCGAGGTAAAGGAGTGACCAGGCTTGTGGGGTCACGTTCAACCCAAGCAGTTGCAAAACAGGTTCCGGATCACTCAGAAGCACGGTCGAAAATGAGGATCCCGCTTGGGCGTGCATGAGTGCGTCATGCATATTACCAGTGGTGCCTGAAGCCAGTTGAAGCGATGTTGTTGAATTAGGAGAAAAGCAGTCATTCTTGAATAAACGCAGCAGCTGCTGGATGTTCTGAAGTTAAAAGAATGAAAAACGACAATAGGCACCATTTCTAACTCCTGTCCTAGTTCTGGGTGCTGAGCTAAGTGCCTTGTGGATAGTCACCTGCTTTATCCTTAGATCAAGTCCGCACGTGGGCACGTACACTCCGTGCGACCGAGGAGAAAGCAGTGACCCAAGGAAGCCACTCAGCTCTGCTGAGGTCCCCCGGACACCCAGCACCACCAGCGTGTAGGAGACAGCCCAGCCTGCTAGGGTCTCATGTCAGGGCCCCCCCACCCCGGGAAGGCAGGCCCAGGCAGGGCACCTGCTCAAAGGGGGGCCCCCTCCAGGCCACCCACCCCAGTGGAGGAGAGAGTCACGGACAATTAACTTTGAAGAAAACCAAATTTCTTCAACCTAAAGAATTCTCCTTTGCTTTAATATTGCCCTTCTGAAGTTGTCCCTTATGTTAGAATGTCCACTCTTTCATAAACTGATAATGCTGAGGGAAGGTAGTTTTTTCGTCGTGGTTTTTAATATCACTTTTTAAAAATAGAAATCTGCTGGGGCGCCTGGGTGGCTCAGTCGGTTGAGAATCCAGCTTTGGCTCAGGTCATGATCTCGCGGTTAGTGGGTTCGAGCCTTGCATAGGGCTCTGTGTTGATAGCTCAGAGCCTGGAGTCTGCCTTCAGATTCTGGTCTCCCTCTGTCTCTGACCCTCCCCTGCTCATGATGTCTCTCTCTTTCTCTCAAAAATAAGTAAAACAATAAAAATTTTAAAATAAATAAATTAAATTAAAAAATAAATAAAAATAGAAATCTGCCAACATCTAGGGTCCCCAAAATACGTATCTACACCATGCAAGTCACGTCATTCAAGGGTCTGGAGTGATTCATCGGCATCTGCGTCTGTCACATGTGTCAGCAAAGGAGGGATAGTGAAGGGGTTTGGGGGAGGTGTCCACCATTGTCTTGGCCTCAGAACCATCCTGAGGACATCCCACTGTCACCTGGTCAGAGGGGAAGGCTCTGCTTCACCTCCATTCCTGGGACCCGGGTGCCCAGGTCCACCCCCCACACAGAGTAGAGGTTACAAGTAACCTTGCTGGTTAGACTACAAGTGTGCCAGGAAGATGCGTCACTGGTGCCCAAACTCAGGGACACTAAGTGGTCATTATGTCCCTTCCACTCTGCCCTCAAGACAGCCTGCGGGTCCTTCTTCCTCTGTTTACCAGTGACCTCCTTCCAGCAGTCTTCCCCTCCCCGCAGTTGCCCTCTCTAGTCCTTGGGAGTGGAAAAACTGGTTCTCCAAGACTCCTGTGGCTTCCTCTTACCTTTCTTCAGAGGTTCCTCTGAGTCTTTCTCTCAACTGTGGTGCAGCCTGGAGTGGGCTAGACGCTGGGGTAAGAAGAGAGGAGAGGATTAATATTATAGCTGTGCTGTGGACTCAATGTGTGTGTCTCCCCTCCCCCAAAGCATACCCTGAAGCCTATATCCCCAGGTGATCACGTGGTGGGGGTGGAGCCCTCAGGAATGGAAACACTCTTGTCAAAAGAGGTTGAGAGTCAGCATCACCTTGTCTCTGCTCTCGGCCACTGAGGACACGATAGAAGGCCATCTGCAGACCGGAACCAGGTCCTCACCAGTCACCTTGATCTTGGACCTCCAGCCTCCAGAATTGGAGTGTGGGGCAGGCTGAGGGCAAAGTGCAGGCTAACAGCACCCCGACCCCTGCCAGGTGGGACATGTGTGGTTTTCCTCTGACGCTCCTGGCTGCCCAGGAACAAGGGAAAGGAAAGGAAGCAGATGGTTGACTGATAGAGATCGTGGTCATGTAGGACACTCATTCAGGTTATGGAGAACTTACTAAACTGCAAGAAAAGAACAATCTTATCCACAGCCTGATCTCCAGAAACCTATAGACTCCATTTCCTGGAGCCCTAATACCACCCTCATCAAAATGTAAGGGGGTTTAAGCGCTTCCCTCAGTGATGTGGGAAGCAGAGGCAAATGAAAAATTGCATTCCCTTACTGTCTACAGCCCATTGACGAGTCCTTGAGAAAGGCAGAGTGACCTTCCTCCAGGACCTCAGCTGCCTGATGATACTTTGCCAGGGGCAAAAGGGAATCTTGGCTTCACATTATCCTGACCCCCCAGGGTTCTGGGAGTCTCCTTAAACACATAAAAATTCCTTTGCAAAGCTCCTTTATCTTTAACCCCCAAGTATATGTTGACAAACTCCAAGCTTATGGCCCCGGATATACATCTGAAGTGTCTCATGACTGCGTTTTTACTAAAGAGTAATAAATGACATTTTTGCAACAACAGCTAGACCTACAAGGTCGTGGAAACCTTGCCTCCAAAATACCTTAGAGACTTACGCTGTCCCTCACCCTCTCCCAACCAGAAGGTATATGATCAGTCACCCATCACAACCCCAGTGAGGCTCTTTCTGCCCACAGGTCCTGTTCCGGTGCTTTAATAAAACCAGCTTTTTGCACCAAAGGTGTCTTCAAGAATTCTTTTTTGGCCATCAGCTCCGAACCCCCAATCACCCCAAAACCTCATCACCTATATTGTTTGGTGGGAAGAAGGCTTGCTCATAGATACCGAGCCCTGGCCGGGCACCCAGTGAAGCGATGACTTGCACTCCATTTAGTCCACACAACCACTTTGTGGGCAGACTTTTATCATTCTGATCTTGTCGATGAGAAGGCTGAGCTTGGGTAGATTTTTCCCAAGGGTCATAGCTGGAGAATCAAGATCAAGTCTCCAATCCGAGTAATTCCAAGGCCAGCTGGTCTCTGTCCATCCGTGCAAACAGCGGCTGTCAGCACCCAGGTAGGGCAGGGTAAGACTCCTCCTCCTGCCTGGAGGTGCTTTCCTCCTGCAGAACAAGGTGCCTCTCTTCAAGGCTGGCTGAGCAAGTACGGTTCTGCCCCCCACTCAGGCAGAGCCTCTCCCCACCCCAGTGGGGAAGTTTCCATGGTGAGAAGATTCACCAAGAGTCTCTGTGCCTCCTTCTTCCTAATTCAGAATCCCAGATGCTTCCTGGGAAAGTGTATGCAGAAGATAAAGTTTCTCCTTGGTCGTCCTTATAGGTCTTCCTTCCATCTCCATAGTGAACTTGATCTTAAGAAGTTTCTCGGCTTTTGAAAGCCCTTTCCCTGTATAGTCAAAGGCTTGCAGACTGCAGGACTTCTTCCCTTCAGGGGTAAGAGGGAGACATCACTTACCCCCTCTACCCACCTACTTTCACTACCTCTCTGTGGAGCTTACTGTTTACTTGAGACTTGGATGTGATTCTCGTCTTGTCACCAGTGATGACAAGACCAGGGTGGGTCCAGGGTAAATTGCAAAACCCAGTGCCTTTTGCCCTGGCATTCTCAAGACAGCAGATGGATGCTGGGGATCCACATTTTGGAACAAGGCAAAAGTTCTTCACCTCTGTATCTGCTTTACAAGGATCAAGCCCAGAACATGACCTCCAACCTAGACATCGGAACACATGGACACAGGGTGTTAGGGTCATGGATAATGATGAAGTCTCCTTTCAGAATGTACATATAAAAATTTTTTCCAATGGTAAAACGTCAAAGCACCTTGAATTTCATATTTTCAGAAGCTTGAGTATAGTTACTAAGGATGTATTACTTTAGCATGAGACTCATTCCAACTGGTATGCCAATAAGAAAACCAGTTGTGTAAAAAATTTCTTTATAATACAAGGAGTTTCTATCTGGGGCAATGACTCTAGAGATTTTTTAAAAGTTTTTTGTTTATTTATTTTGAGAGAGATTGAGAGCACGCAAGTGGGGGAGGGTCAGAGAGACGGAGAGAGGGACAGTGAATCCCAAGCAGGCTCTGCACTGTCAGTATAGAACCCAATATGGGGCTAGAGCTCATGAACCATGAGATCATGACCTGAGTCGAAATCAAGAGTTGTATGCTTAATTAATGAAGTCACCAGGTGCCCCATGACTCTAGAAATTTACAACAAATTTGAAAAGAATACCTCAAATACAACAGGAATAATAATAATCTTGAAGGAGATATCCTTTTAAGAAGTAAGAGTATTATTTTCTATTTTTAAATTTATTTTTAAAATTTTATTTATTTGTGTTTATTTTAGAGAGAGTGTGTGAGCAGGGGAGAGGGGCAGAGGGAGAGAGAGAATCTTAAGCAGGCTCCATGCACAGCCCAGAGCCCGATGTGGTGCTCAATCCCATAACTCTGAGATCATGACCTGAGCTGAAATCAAGAGCAGGACATTCAACCAACTGAGCCACCCAGGCAACCCCCGAATTAAGAATTTTTACATGAACCTATAGCTAATAAATTACCATCTACTCACTCAAAACAAATTGAGAAAAATAAAATGAAATATACCTGAAACTTACAGTTGAAAATATCTATTTCTTGGAGTACCTGGGTGGTTCAGTCAGCTACATGTCTGACTTCAGTTCAGGTTATGATCTTGCAATTTGTGGGTTCAAGCCTTGTACCAGGCTCTGTGCTGACAGCTCAGAGCCTGGAGTCTGCTTCAGATTCTGTGTCTCCTCTCTCTGCCCCTCCCCTGCGCTCGCTCACTCTCTCTCTCTCTCTCTCTCTCTCTCTCTCTCTCTCCCCTTTGAAAATAAATAAACATCAAAAAAAATTTTTAAAGAAAATACCTATTTCCTGAAAACCTATGTTTGCCATTACTGAGTTTTTGTTTTTCTGGGGAAAAAAGGGGGGAGGGTAGCTTTTGCAAATTATTAGAAATTGACCAAAGGATAAATGAGAAGAAAGAACTCACATGATGAACTCAGTTTGATTCCTATAAAATATCCAAAATTCTAATACATATCATTACCATACCTACCATTTCCTATTGCTATATAACAAGTCATCATAAAACATAGTGGCTTACAACAACCACAATTATATTTCACCTGTCAGGGATTCTGTGAGTCAGGAATTCAAGAGCAGCTGGGCTCTGAGTTTCTCAATAAGTTGAGGTAAAAGGGTGGCTGCAATCATCCGAAGGCTCGCCTGAGGCTGGAGAACCCAGCTCCAAGGCGACACCCTCATGTGGCTGCCAAGTTCATGTGATAAGTTACTTCCTCTCAACGTGAACCTCAACACGGTTATAGCTTCCCCCAGAGTAAGTGATCCGAGGGACCAAAGCAGAAACTGAAATCCCTCTCATGACTTAGCCTCACAAATCACTTGTGGAAACTTCCACCATATTCTACTGGGTGCCCAGGGCCGGCTCTGATTCAGTGTAGGTGGGGAGGATGTTCATATACGAGATGGGAATCATTGAGGGCCATCTTGGAGGCTGGCTGTTACAGAATAATAAAGACTGAAATATATGGGTGGGGTCATGATTATAAGATACGTTAACATATAATAAACATAATACTATGTTTTTCAAGTGCAATGAAAGAGTAATAGCCAATTGATGAGTCATAGTTTGCTTGGCATTGTAATAAATGTTGTTATTGTTTTTATTAATAAAGAGGTAACTAGGATTGACACATATGAATTATAAAAGTATTTCTACAAAAAAATCAAAATTGACTTTTTTTAATGTTTATTTTTATTTTTTGATAAAGAGCAGGATTAGGGGAGAGGCAGAAAGAGGGAGACAGAGGATCTGAAGCCCGCTCCGCACTGACAGCAATGAGTCTGATGTGGGGCTGGAACTCAAATTGCGAGATCATAACCTGGGCCGAAGTTGGAGGCTCAACCGACTGAGCCAGCCAGGTGTCCTGAGACATTAATTTTGATGAAACAGTGGCAAGGTCTGTGATGGCATTGCCCATAAGAGGCAGGGCCACTGTCCTAGGAAGGAGTATTAACAAACTTCCTGAAGGGTATGCTGATCACCATAATCACCATATATGTATAAGTGCTATCTATTTATATTTCATATATATACATATATCTATTTCCTTTCCATTAACATAATTTGAGCTTTTATGAGAAATTGAATAATTTTCAAAATGATATTAACATTGTTGTATTAGTATTAGTTTACGTTCTATGTAACAGAATACATAAAGTGGCTGAAACAGAAGAGAAAATTCTCTCTCTTCTTAATAAGAAGACCAGAGAGGGACACCTGGGTGGCCCAGTCGGTTAAGCATCTGACTCTTGATTTCCGTTCAGGTCATGACCTCATGGTTTGTGAGTTTGAGCCCCCACAGGGGTCCATGCTGACATGGTGGAGCCTGCTTGGGATTCTCTCCCTCCCTCTGTCTCTGTCCCTCCCCCACTCGTACTCTCTCTCTCCCAAAGTAAATAAATAAACTTTAAAAAATGTTTTAAGAAACAAAGAAGAAGACCAGAGATCGGCGGTCCAGGGTTGATATAGCAAGTCCGTGATCATCAAAATCCTCTCTTCTGCTCTCCTCTCCAGATGCCTGGTCTCCATTTTTACATTTGCTTCATAGTCCAAGATGGATGACAGCTGGAGCTCCGTCAGTCCGAGTTACAGGTTATAAAGAAGAAGGAGCCAGAAAGGGAGTATACCTCCCAGTGCAGCCCGTTGACTTTAAGGAACTTCTTAGAAGTCCCCCCCCCCCCAATGCTTCTGCTCACGCTACATTGATCAGACGTAATCACAGAGTCAAATCTGCCTGCAAGCAGAGGTGAGAAACATAATCTTTGTCCCAAGTGGCTAAAATCAGGGCTATTTCTCTGAATTTTCTAAAGAAAGGCAGTAGAATCGATATTGCCTGGGAAAATAGCAATTTCTACCACAATTGTCCATTTTTATATGACACAATTTATGCATTTACAAAAAGGGTATTGACAAATTAAGAAAGCTGACAAAGGAAAGTAAAAATATATCACTGGAAGCTACCTAATAGTTCCAAACATGTTGAGTTGTTTGCTGTTATAATAGGGATTGAAGAAATATTTAAATAGTGGAAATATTGAGAGTTTATTAAACAATTCCTTAGTGATACCAGTGGCCAGTGAGTCAAGGGGCTTGTGAACATTGGGTATAAACTTAGACTGTCATGTCTTTACCAAATGCTGAGTGTTACAGACTTTTAAAAATATGCTATAAAGAGGAATGAGAGATTGTTTTCTTTTTTTTAGGGAAGGAAAAGAAATACTGTATTTGTGATTTGAGAGACATGATAAAAGCTTCAGAGTAAGTTGGAGAGAATAAAGGAGTTCTGTCAAGATTAATTTCTGGAGATTTTGAAGTCATGAAATCCTTCTCTTTAGAAGGATGAAATATTTGGGAAACAAGGGAGATGTGGGTAAGAACGAGGATTGTGGATTACGGGACAGCATGAATCTTTGTATATTACATAGCTATATCATTGTATATATGATTGCCTAACTAGTAAATATTACCAGTGATTGGACAGTTACCATAAAAAACATTTTTCTTTTATTATTATTTTTAGTGTTTTTTATTTATATTTGAGAGACAGAGAGAGACAGCGCGAGCAGGGGAGGGCCAGAGAGAGAGGGAGACACAGAATCTGAAGCAGGCTCCAGGCTCTGAACTGTCAGCACAGAGCCTGACGCGGGGCTCGAACCCACGAACTGTGAGATCAGGATCTGAGCTGAGGTTGGATGCTTAACCAGCTGAGCCACCTGGGAGCCCCAAAAACATTTTTAGTTTAAAACATTTTTTAAGGTTTTAGTTGAAGCATAGTTGACACTACAATGTTACTTTAGTTTCAGGTGTACAGAACAGTTATTTTTTAAGTCTACACATTATGTTATTCTCACAGCAAATGCAGATGCCATCTGTCCCCACACAATGCTGTTACAATCCCACTGACTGTGTTCCTTATGCTGAGCCCTTGATCTCCGCCATGTACTCATTCCATAACCGGAAGTCCATATCTGCCACTCCCCTTCACCCATTTGCCCCCACTAGCCCCCCACTTCACGGCTCCTCTTCCCTCTGGTGCTAAATTTTCATTTTTAAGCTCATTTCATTCATTGAAAAATGAAATCAGAATTATATTTCAGTGAAAAGAGTCCCTATATGAGGTATAAATAAAAAATCACAGGGCACCTGGGTGGCTCAGTTGGTTAAGCGTCTGACTTCAGCTCAGGTTGTAATCTCATGGTTTGTGAGTTCGAGCCCCACGTCAGGCTCAGTCCCAGCAGCTCAGAGCCTGGAGCCTATTTCAGATTCTGTGTCTCCCTCTCTCTCTCTGCCCCTCCTCCTCTCATGTTCTGTCTCGGTCTCAAAAAGAAATAAACACTAAATAAAATTTTTAAAAAATCACACGTGAGTACACACTTTACAGATGCCTTGCAAAACCCAATCCCAGAAGCGCAGTATGCCTGACATCTTTGTTGCAGGCTATCTAAGTCATCTTCTCTGTTTGGGTTGCGGTCTTCAAAACAAAGTTACTGGGTTATCAGCACTATTAGAGTTTGAGTTGACCTAGCCAATCACTACAGTGGGGGCCGAGGGCTCATTTTCCATTCTAAGTTGCTCCAAATATACTTACACAGCTCAAGGGAGAATGGAAGCTAGAGGTTCAGAGAGCAGACACGGATTCCTACCGAGTGGAAACTGGAGCCAAGTTCATGACGCCTGGAGGACTCAGGGCCAGTGTAGGAAACCTGGGTGCTAAACCTGACAAAAGGTAATGGCTTATTCACTTAATTTCCCCGTGAGAATTTTACACTGCAGTTACTGTGAGTTAAAGTTAGGAACGCAAAATAGAACTCCCAACTTGCTCTTGTGGTTATAATTGTGTCTTTTTCCTTCTTTCTAAGAGGTTAAATTTTAATAATTAAGAGCCCATTGCATGAAAATATTTAATATCATGCAAAAAAAAAAACCTAGGTATTTCTGGCCAAGATGGATTAACAGGGAATTTTTTTTTTTTAAGTAAATAACTAGGGGCACCTGGGTGGCTCAGCCGGTTCAGCATCTGACTTTAGCTCAGGTCATGATCTCATGGTTTGTGAGTTCGAGCCCCGCTTGGAGCCTGGAGCCTGGAGCCTGCTTCGGATTCTGTCTCTGTCTCTGTCTCTGTCTACCCCTCCCCCACTCATGCTCTGTCTCTCTTTCTCTCTGTCTCTCTCTCAAAAATAAATAAACTTTAAAAAGAGATAGAGAGATAGATAGATAGATAGATAGAAAGTGAAATCTGAAAGCACAGATTCCAATGTAAGGACACAGGCCGGATTCAGGCTTCCCCTGTACTTAAAGGCCACGGTGCCAGCTTCTCCGTATCATTGGCCAATGGAAGGGTACACATTGCCCAGGAAAGGAGGGACAACTCTTGTGGCACCCAATCAGGAGAGGCCAGCTAACACCTTTGACCTTTCTAGGGACGGGCCTAAAGATGGAGGCTATAAAGTAATCACCTATTGCTTAGTCACACACTACGTGAGGGTCCTGGGCCCACTCTGTGATTGGTCGATGCTCTAAATGTTGTGATTGGCTCCCCCTACTGCCAGTATTGATAGAGGGGTAGGGAATGGATCGCTGTGCCTGTGTAGTCATTTCCTGTAATGTCCCCTTCCTAAAAAAAAGCCCCTACACCACCATGCTGGGGGCTCTTTCTCTCTCCATGTGGCCAGTGCTTTGGTGGAGTCTGTGAGCCCAAGCTTAAGCCCGTAATAAAGCCTTTTGCTTTTGCATGTGTGACTCGGTCTCCCTGGTAGTCTCTGGTTTCTTTTGGGGTGATATTGGAAACTTGGGCATAACACCAATACCCAAACAGTAATCTACTAGGGTTGTATTTTGTAGATGTCATCAGAGTCCATCATTGGCTGACTGTCAGTAAATAAGATTATTCTAGAAAATCTGGGTGGGCCAGATTCCATCAGTTTAAGGGTTGGCGCAGAGCTGAGATTTCCTGATGAAGAAATTCCGCCTTTGACCTGCAGTTTCAGCTTGTGCCTGAGAACTCTGTCTGCTTTTCCTGCTGACCTCCTCTCCGACTGCAGGTTTGTCCAGCCTGTCCACACGCTCACGGAAGCCAAGCCTTTCAATAAGACTCTGCATGTATATTTCCTACTAGTTCCTTGACTCTAGTTGAACCCCGACTGATACGTTCACCAGTTAAAGGGCAGAGATTTTCCAAGCAGATAATACAGCAAAACTCAACCATATGCTGTCCGCAAGAAATTCACTTTAAAGATAAGGACACAGGTTAAAAGTAAGAGAGAGAAAAGACACATACTGATCAAAAGAAAGCTGGAGTAGTTGTATTAATATCGCACAAAGTAAATTCTGGAAGAAACAATATTAAAAGGGATAAAGAGAAACATTTCACAATGATAAAGAAGTCAATTCATCAGGAGGGCATAACAATTTTACATGCGTATCCATCTTAACAAAGCTTTAACATACAAAAGCTGATAGAAATTTTAAAAAATGATAAATTGACAATTGCAGTTTGATTTCAATGCTCCTCTCAGTAAAAGATAGAAAAAATAGGAGCGCCTGGGTGGCTCAGGCGGGTAAGCGTCTGACTTTGGCTCAGGTCATGATCTTGAGGTCCATGGGTTGGAGCCCTGCATCAGGCTCTGTGCTGACAGCTCAGAGCATAAAGCCATTTCACATTCTGTGTTTCCTTCTCTCTCTGCTCCTCCCCACCTCTAACTCTGTCTTTCTCTCTCTCTCAAAAACAAATAAATATTTCTAAAGGGTAGAACAAATAGATCAAAAAATCAATTCAGGCGTGTGTGGGTGGCTCAGTCAGTTAAGATTCTGACTTTTGGTTTCAGCTCAGGTCATGATCTCACGATTCATGGGATTGAACCCCACATTGGGCTCTGTGCTGAGTCAGCAAGAGATTCTCTCTCTTCCCTCTCTCTCTGTCCCTCCCACACTCTGTCCTCTCTCCCTTCTTTTCTCTCTCTCTCTCAAAATAAACATTAAAAAATCAGTTCAGGGGCACCTGGGGGCCTCAGTCAGTTAAGCGGCTGATTTTGGCTCACGTCATGATCTCACAGTTCGTGGGTTTGAGCCCCGTGTCAGGCTCTGTGCTGACAGCTCAGAGCCTGGAGCCTGTTTCAGATTCTGTGTCTCCTCTCTCTGCCCATTTCCCACTCATGCTTTGTTTCTTTATGTCTCAATAATAAATAAAAACATTTAAAAAAACAGTTCAAAGTAGAAATTAAAATATCTTTTATGACTAAGCCTCAAAAGTCACACACTGTCACTTCTATATTCTACTGGAAGGCAGCCATGCTCACTAGTATACCACGAACGCTGTATTCTATGGGGTACACAGAGCCAGTACCGATCCAATGTGCAGGCTAGTATCCAGGGTATAAGTACCAGGAGATGAGAATCATTTGTAGGCACCGTAGACACTGCCTGTTACAGAATAATGACAGGTAACATATCATGGCTAAGATCATCATTATCTAAGATGATAAAGTATTACATAGTGATATACTTGCTAACGTAATAAAAACAATAGCCCATCTAATAGATGATATGTTACACGGGGATTTTAATCAAAGCAATGTTGTTGTTGCTTTTTTCTCACTAACAAAGAGATAACTAGAATCAACGCACACTGGTTATAAAGACATTTCTACAACAAATCAAAACTGGTTTTGATAAAATAATGGCATGGGACTGCACTGCCAACAGAAGGTGAGACCATACAGCTGGGAAGAGATCTTGATGAATTCACTGAAGTGTATATTTATTGCTATATATGTATAATCACTGTAAGTATATACTTGGTCATTCACACCATTTGAGATTTCTTGTTAAAAATCCCAACAGGAGTTAGTGAGGCAACCCAGAAGCTAGCAACAGCGGAACCAGATGCCATTGCCAGCTGGAGGAACAAAGGGAGAAAGGGTGCCACCGAAGCCCAGAGATGGCCTGTGTGTTAGAAGCTGGGTATGTCTGGTCTAAACTGGATCCAAGGAGACACAGCCTCTGTTCGTGATATCTCCAAAACAGAGAGAGAAGAGATGCTTTGGCTTTTCCTTGCCCTCACTCTCCAACCTCTCAACAACGCCTCCCTTTGGCCAAATCTATTTGGAAGCCAGTTGATAACTGTATTAGTTTCTTATTGCTGCTGTAACAAGTCAGCATAAAATGTCAATACTCAGGGACACAAATTTATATCTTACAATTCTAAAGGTGAGAAGTCCAGAACCAGTCTCAATGGGCTAAAGTCAAAGTGTTGACATGACTGATTCCTCCTGGAGACTCTATCAGGGAATTTCTTCCTAGCTTTCTCCAGCTCTAGAGCTAATTCCTTGCAGTTCTTGCCTCATAGCCCCTTCCTCCATCTTCAAAGCCTGCAGCATAGCATCTTCAAACTTCTCTCTCCCACTCTGCTCCTATTGTCACAACTCCTTCTCTGACTCTACTGATTACATGGACCCCCCTAGATAATCTTTCCGTCTCGAGATCTCTACTTTAATCACATTAGCAAAGTCCTCTTTGCCATGTAAAGAAATACATTCACAGGTTCTGGAAATTAGGACATGGATATCTTTGAAGGGCCGTTATTTTATCACAATAAGAGAGACTGGGAAGAGTCGTTTGTAGGGTCAAGAGTACGGACATAGAAGGGGCTGGGAAAGGAATGGATCTCAAGGAAAGAGATCCAACACACCTTCATCTTTTTCTCTAAATTTTCACAGTGGCAATATTACACAAAAGACCTCATGTCTTTGTCTTTCTTTCTCCAAGCACCATCTAGTGATGAATTCTTGTCTTAATCACATCCCTTTCCCAGAACAGAATAGACAGGGGAGGCGATGCTGCTGAACCAGAAACAATTCACTGGCGGACCATGATAACACAACTGGCAACTTTTTCCTCTCGTTTTGAGCTGATAGAGACTGAGTGGCTTCATTAACAATTATTTCAGATTTTAATCTTTCACTTATTCCTTCCCTTCCAAACTATACAGGGATGCTTTTCCCATTTGGGATATACTAAAGAGAAAAAAAAGCAATCGCCAAATACTGTCATCTAAGACATTTAAAATCTTTCATCAAAAGACATGTTATCACAGCATGAACACTGGTCTTCATAAAACAAGTGGATCCCAAATTGCGACCTGTGCAAAACCTCAGCATCTCACTGTGCATCACCCTCTTACCTCCATATCTGGGCATCCATGATCCTGCACTACACCTCCCCCACTCTCAACCCACCATCTCCCACAAAGCACTGCCCGGATATGCAACGTTGGAGGCTGGCCCCTTGAGGAAAAAGGAGAAAGGGAGCCTGGCAATGCCCATGGTCAGTTCTATTGTTGATGCACCACTGAAAGGCCATGACCCAAAACGATCACTGGCATCTTACTGCGCTGGCAAGGAATGTCAGGTAACAGCTGGTCTTTAGAGTAGAGGAAATCTGTGATTGGTCACTGCCACTTGCATTATTCATTGATAACCAGAGTGGCTAGGAGAGGCCAAAATGTAAGACTGCCAATGAATTGGAGGTGTTCAAGAAAATACTAGAATGTAAGCTCCATAAGGGCAGGAATTCTGATGGTCTTGTTTGCCATGAAATCCTCAGCACCTAGGACAGTGCCTGGTTCAATTGGATACTGGCTCAATACTCACTGAATGAATGCATCACTTAATCTCACTGAAAAATTACCATTTGTTATGACATTACTCCACAGCCAATGACTCATTCTTTCTTTCCTAAATCATATGTATACAAAAGTTCAGACCCACAAAAAGTTGAAAGAATAGTAAAACAAATAATTATGCACCTGCTATCTATCTAGTTCAGTAGTTAACAGTTTATCATATTTGATTTCTTTCAACATTACTTTTATTTATATTTGCAGACAGGCACATGTACCGATTAAAGTTCAGAGATGCGGAACCCTTACACGTCTTTATATCTTCGTATCTGTATGTGTTTTCATATATGTATAAGGCCATGATCTTCACTTCTGATGCTGGAGCTTGAAGTTCGCTGGGCAGGAGTCAGAAGAGAAGATCGATGTAGAACGGAAGAGATGAAAGCGGGAACCCCACCAGCACGGACAGATGGCTGGTCCTCAGAGGACAGCAGAAGGCCACAGTTGGCAGACTCGAGCCATTCTTGCCGCCTCCATCCTTGATGAGGCAGGACACCTGGCAAAAGCCAGGCCATTCCTCATGGAGCTGAACACACACACCTGGCCCGAAAGCCGAACAAACCAAAGGGAAATCGCAGGGAAGGTGGGCTGGTGGCAGGGCCCAGATGCTCATTCACGCCAGTGAGGTGAGAGGTGGGCCAGCTCCTCAGGAATCTGCGAGACCCACAGGATGCCTTCTGTGTCCCTGTGCCTTCAGCATCTCCTACAAGTGTCCTTTGTGGCCCACGAGACCAGAAACATACAGCTAGGCAATTCTGGGAAACAGGTCAGCAGAGCCGAGTAAACACATTAGAAAGCCACCATCTCAAATTAAGCTTCCAAAATGCTGCCATCCCACGTCTAAACTGTTCGACTTTCCCCGCAAGTTTCCCTTCTAAAACGGCAGAAGAGAAGGGCCATCTGAGGGCCTCACAATGGCAAGCGTTCAGCTCTCCTGAGTGGTATGGATTCAGTGCTTTAATCAAGCCCGGCGCACCGCTAGAGTTCAATTTCACTCCCATTTCATGCGGTATCTTCTGTTTCGGAAAGGTTCCATTAAATTCACCTGGCCTGGTCTAGCATCGATTTTTACTCTGTTCCACCAAATGATGGAATAAGATCATCAGAACCATTTTGACAAATACTAAAACTTTTTGTTTTCTTCAGGGAGCACAAGTTAGCATAAAACTCCTGAAGGGAGCCCGCCTCCCAAACTCACAGCTTGAGTTTTAAAATGAATCTTTTGACAAATGGCTTTCCTCTCCTTCTCAAGCTGCTGTGACAAAATTTCCATTCTGAAAAAAGAAAACGGTCCAAGTGTATCTTCTCGAAGCTCTGTATTGTAGCTCTTATTGTCACTCTCTCCTGTTTTGTTTTTGAAGGGGTTCAGGAGAAGTCTCCCCGCAATCCGCCACTTTGGCACATGGACTGTATTAAACTGAAGGCAATCGCGACCCAGCAGACTCAGGAAAAGCTTTTATCCCTCCTGTAAACTACCTAAAAGAACTTGGACAGGGGGCTTAGCCCAGAAAGAGAGCTACTACCAAGAGATCACTTTTTTATCCTAATGACCTATTCACATGGCAGGAGAAACATTTGATTACCAAACACTTGATCTCCTCAGCTTCCTGTGAATTGCCCTCCCCTTTAGAGTCCCAGGCTCCACCCCTTTCCTTCGCTCAAGATGACAGATAAGCCTCCATTGTCCAGCTTGCATTAGGGTCTCATCTTCAATTACATAATTAAATGTATTTTTCTCCTGTTATTTTTCCTTATGTTAATACGACTTATTAGACCAGTCCAAAAACCTAGAAGGGTAGAAGGAAAAAATTTTCCTCCCCAGCGTTTTCTTTCCTTGCCACTCCTTGGGTAGGTATTGCTGGTGTGAAGACCAAAACTGTTGAAAAATGTATATATTGTCTCTTGTCAGAATCTGAATATCCCTTCGGTTGCTGAAACTTGAGTTGAATTGGGAACAGCAGATGAAGAATTTGTAACCAAGCAAAACTCCATAGCAACAAGTAATTAAAGTTGATTATAATTGTAAGACATTTACTCAGGATATTTTTTTTTTAGATTCTTAAGAAAAACGCAATGTGAGAGAACATCTCAGGATTTCAAGACATGTACGTTGGCAACAAGTAAAAACCATTCATGTTAGGTTCAATCATTCAAGAAATGAGAGCATATTTTAAGCTTGATATAAAGCTTTGCTTTGAGAATTCCAGCAAAGTCAGCTCCCCAGTGAAGCCTGAAATGGATTCTACATGTATGTTTCTAATCTGCTTGCAGCCCCGAGTGGGTTCTTCTCTAGTGACAGCTCTGTCCCTGGTTTGGTTTCCAGGCGAGTCCACCAAAGCTCGTTTTACCCGCATACACCCAAATTACAGCTCTAATCATCCGATTTCAGCTACATCTAGCTGCATTGTTTCATGGAAAATGAATCTTGAATTCCAAGTTGCAATGCCAAGAGCACATCTTCCCTGAACCCAAGAGCCAGAACAAGCTAATGTAGTGGCTTTAAATTTTAGGTAGTAAAATGTAACTCTAGATTAGTACTTCCCAAAGCATCCCTTGGAAAGTTCCCCAAAACAGCAAGAAAGGGGATGTCCTATTAAATAAGCTTAGGAAATTGTAGGGGAAGAAAAATCATTTTCCCTCTACCTTTCTGAGTTCTTAGTTGAGACCCCTAAATAGAAGACAGATGAACAGGAGAAAAACAAACTGAAGCTGATCAACATGTACACCTCATCTATTCAGGAGATATCCAGGGAAAAACGAGTGTCCGGGTAGCCTACACCACCAGCTTAGATACCATCTATAGCTAAAGACAAAAGAAAAGAGGATGTGGGTTGGGATAGGAGAAGCCCAACAAAGAAAGGTTGTGTGGAAAACACGGGAAAGGTTATTATACAGATTTGCGTGCTGACTTCTCCACTGATAGAAGTTTCTTGTGATTTAGAGCCACCCTCCTCTTCCTGGTACCGAGAAAGAGACACCAGTACAAATGGAGATTTCCTCTATATATGTTGATTTCCCTTTGAAAAGGGTAATTTCAATTCCATATTCAGAGCTTTTCCTGTGTCTGCGGTTTCTCAAAATAATCAGCTCAAAATAATCCTTATGTCAAAGAAACATATTTTGGAGTAGCATCTTCAGCTAGCTTTCAAAATGCTGCATACCCTCTCTGTGTCTTCAAAGGCTTCAGTTCACAGCAGTGCAGGTTAAGGAATGATTACTGAGGACAATTTAGGTCATCCAAACAAATTTTCTTTGACACTTCATGGTGTGAGCGGCCTCCATTGCCCAGAACTGCAAAATGGGCCAGAAGGCAGGAAGCTTCCATAGGACAAAGACCAAGGAAGCCAGGCCTCCCGTGTCGCCTTTCAGCTGAGACCAGGCACCATCATCAGTTCATGACGGACCCCACCCCAGTCGAGCCTTCAGATGAGTTCCCAGCCCTGGCCGACATCTAAGTGTTGGAAGCAGAAGGCCCCATTGGTTCTTGACCCACAGGAACTGTGAGATAACATATTGGGTTGTTTTAAGCTGCAACCCTGAGGTGATTTGTTACACACAAACAGATAAGCAATACAACAGCGTTTGGAGATGCTTCTCAAACTTCTTTTTTTTAATGTTTATTTATTTATTTTGAGAGAGAGGCGGGAGTGGGCAGAAAGAGGGAGAGAGTGAATCCCAAGCAATGACAGAACTGATGGCGTGGAGTCCTACACAAGGCTCAAACTCATGAACCATGAGATCATGACCTGAGCCAAAACCAAGAGTCAAGTGCTTAACCAACTGAGCCATCCAGACACCCCATACATGATGCCAGTTTATGAATTAAACAAGCATGATCTGACCACAACCTTGGTTATTCCTGCCCCATGTGTGACTGGTTAAATACAAAACAAAGAGGGAGAATTGTCAGGGACATCAATCACTTGTAATATTTAGCCAACACTCTAAAAACCCAATGATGTACAACGTAGAATGCATGCCCTGGCCAGATGACCTTTATAATATTTCCAGTTGATACAATTATTTCTCAGTGGAAGGCATGAAAAGGATGGCATTTTGTTTTTACCACAGACATGAGTAATAGGACAGCTGGGAAGTTTATGAGTGTGGATGATGAAAGTAGTTGAAGAAGAAATAAAAATGTTTGATACAGTTTCCAGATGAGGCTTTTTGTAATGGTAACAAGATACACTTAGATAAAGCTCCACAATGTATTTTTATAGTTCCTTCCTGGCAGTGTGCCTTTTACAAAGTGAGCACCCAACATGTGTCAGTGAACTAATGGATCAGCTTAACAAGACTGGGGTTGCAGGCCAACGTGGACAAGAAATGTGTTTGGAGGGTGTTGTGCTCATTTTCAGATGGGCAAGGAGAGCCCTGGGGACACAAAGTGTTTCAGAGGGTCATGGAAATGACCCGTCTGTGGTCGTTTCCTGGTGCAGAAACTACATTGTCTGATTCATGGTCTTGCGCCTCTGTCCTGTAACATAATGTCTAAAACAACAACAACAAAAGGTGCATTTATGGGGATGGGGAGGGATCAGAAATATGAGAAAGATAAGCCACAACAAGGAGGAGAGAGACGAAGAAGAGAGTCCACACTTCTCTGAAAAAGTCCAGGTGCTGTCTGCAGCCCCTCTTTGCCCCTAGAAGGCAAAGACTTGAATAGGTATGTGTGCGAGATGTCCCCAAGACTCAGAGGCCCTTTCTGAGCATTTGCAACAGCAAAAAAACAGAAACATTCTAACCAAAAGGCGAGAACTGATTGGAGAACAGGAATCTTCATTAGCCTACCCATCTCAGTATCAAAACTCTAAAACGTTATTCAGCAGGCAAGCACCTGGATGCGTGAGCAAAGATGGAGAAGAATCTCAGTAAACTGGGTCGTCAAGATAACTATCTCTCAGACAAACACAGCTCCCTGACTTTATCTAGTTTCTGTGATCGTTAAAGGCCTTCACCAGAGAAGCCCACTGACCCACGCAAGCATAATATTGGAAAAGCGTGTACAAAATCTGCTGAAGCTTCTACAGGCTGGGTGTGGTCTGGTCATCAGGATACTGGGTCCTGGTTGCTGGTGTTTGTGGGAGTAGGTGATGATCTTGGGCAAGCCCGGTAGCGGTGGCTTAAGAGACTCTGGTTTCTTCTATAGAATGAGATGAACTGAACGTGATAGTATATCATGCTCACAACCCCTGCCATAACAGCCAGCCCAAAATGACTTGAAGGATAAAGACTGGGTCGGTATTGGAAAGGCAGGTATGGGATGGGTTTGGGGCTTAACTGAACTCCCCAGCTCTGGCTCCATGCCTCAGCTTCTCTGAGCCCTGCCTTCTGCCCTGTGTCAGCATCATCTTTGCAGAAGAAAGGTAGATCCATAACCCATGTAAATGTATCCAGCAGCTTCTGCACACTCTTCCTTGCTTGTCCCTGGCTGCAATGGATTCACCTGACCATTTCTGGAACGGTCACTGGGTGGAGCTGGCCCTCCCTGGCCACGGTCACCCTGCCCCCAGCTTCCAGGGGACCCGAGACTTCCATACTTCTGCCACAGGTGTGTTCTGAGGCTTACCCAACTCCGGAGACTCAGCAAGTTTTATGAAATGACATAAACAAAGGAAAACTTAGAAAAAAAATGAAGGAAACCAGGTAGCAGCATAATATTAAGGCAAAGTGATTCCAAAATACAGAACTAAGTTGACTATGGGTCTTCTAGGGATACTGCATGCACCACCCATGTCTGTTGGCTCCTCATTAACTTCAAAAGGCTGCTCTGTGCAAATGTCCCTCTCTATGATGGCATTGCTGTTGCAGGCCTTTCCTCATGATGCACGGTGTCGTCACCTCTTCCTAAAGAAGAGGCATTGGCATACGTTGCTAGGAGGAAGGTGGAGGCTCAGATCTGCATGTGTTGCATACTTTTTAGTACGTGTGCCTGTGCACGCTCATGCATGTGTACATGCCTGTGTGTGTAGATGTGCTTATGTGCTGTGTTTCTATCCTAGAATCAGGAAAGAGTGTTATCCAAAAGTCATTGGCCAAACCAATAAGGAATCTTGTAGTTCATTGTACTGATTAGCTTCTTCCTGGACTAAATCCTTCAAGTCATTTTCGGATTCTGGATCAGAATTATATAGACATATTTTGTAGGCTTATGGCAGGCCACAGTCTCTTATGAACTTACAAACGAGACACAATCGTTAGTTTGGTAATGATTCCATGATTGATTTTATCACCCTTAATTATAACTTTTGCATCAAGATGGTAGTTCATATAATAGTAAAATGTTTCATTCAACTGAAAAACTGAGGTTGGCTCCCAGAATAATTGCTTCTGTTAGTCACGATCTTTGGGATAGTTATTTTAGCAAGATCTTGACTCCAAATATCACCTCTGAGCACACAGGACAGCTTGATTTCTTGCACATACATTTGCTCCAACACTTAGAAATGAATACACCAGTGCTTTTGCAATGGGCCATTTAAACATTAGCCAGAGAATAGAATCTGGAATCTCTGAGTTTATTTAGTCCACTGCTCTCACTGCCCAGGTATGTCACCAAGGTGAAGTGATACTCCCAAACATTCCTAAGGCAAAAATAATCGGAACTTAGCAAAATAGAAGTTGAATCACAGATCCTTTGGCTCTAGATGAATACAGGTTTCAGTAATTCTTCTATGCTGACTTCTTCAGAACAATGATGCCCACAGACTTCTCGGGCAAACATTCCGTGCAGCAGCCAGTGCGTTCGTGTTATTTGACCCTGGGGACTGAGGAGGGAGCTGCCCCACCCAACCGTAATTCTGGCTGCTTAGGTATGACTGGCTATAGCTTAAGGGTTTGCTTTTAGAGTTGAAGCCAATAAGAGAAAAGGCACAAAGAAGCACATTTTAAATCCGTGTCTGGCACCGAGATGGATGGATATGACTAAAACATATCGGAAGGAAGCCCAGACGGCTAACTACTGGGTTGCTTGGTCTTCAGAGGGTTGTTTTTCATGCTCAAGAAACGCTTGTGTTGTCCTTACTCTCTGTGCGGGACGTGACACTCAAAAGGACAGCATTAGGAAGCATTGTCATACAAATGAGTCCCAGAGTTATTACACGTCTTATGCCAACTAGTGTGAAATAATATTTACAGAAATTACAGGCTTTGAGCAGTCGGTTTCATGGAGGAGAGGCGCAGTTAAGCAGAGGGTGTGATGTTTTAACCAAGCAGTTTCCCTTGTAGGAGAGACCTTCCCGAAGACTTCATCAGATACTCAAACTGCATATTTGAGTGTATTTAATTCTTTGCTCTTTAGTTAGTTCAATTTAAAAATATTAAATATTTTATAATAGAAGATTGATTGGCTTCCTCATACTACAGAATAGTGTGCTGTCATTAAAAATAATTACCACAATGCCTAGAGCCATGGAAAAAGGTTTATAATATCGTTTGTATGTTAGGTTTCTAGGACTTTTGCAACAAATGATGGCAAATGTAGAACTTGAAACAACAGAGGCTGATTCATTCACACTTAGATCAAGGCAGCAGTCAAGGTGTTGGCAGGACCACACTTGTGAGCAAGGCTCCAGGGGATGGTCCCTCCCCACCTCTTCCAGCTGCTGGTGGCTGTTGTCTTGGGTCTCCATGACTCCCACCTCCACCTCTGTCCTCGCATGGCTTTCTCCCCTCTGTGTTTCTGTGTCCTCCCCTTCTCATAAGGACTCCTGTCATTGGGTTCAGGACCTACTCTAAAATCAAGATGCTCTCATTTTGAGATCCTTGAATGAATCCCATTGACAAAGACTCCTTTATCAAATAAGGTCATGTTCATGGGTTCTAGGAAGACATGTCTTTTCAGTGGGGGGAAGGCAATATTCAATCTGCTACAATTAGTCAAAAAGGCTGGCTATCGGCTTTATTCAATCCTGTTTCAACAATGTACAGATATACAGCCTGTAATGGGATTGGGGAACCAACATGAACATGCAATGACCCCACCTCTGCCCCCATGTACAGAGTTCAGAGAATGAAGGCATTTGGGAGGCAGAAGTCCCCAGTCAAGGTATTAGCAGGCTTGATTCCTTCCGGAGGCTCTGAGGGAGAATTTGGCCCAGCCCCCCTCCCAGCTCCTGGTTTTTCTGGCAATCCTTGGCTTTCCTTGGCTTGTAGGCACAAAACTCCAGGGTCTGCCTCCATCATCACATAGACTTCCTTCCTCGGTCTTGGTGTCTCTGTTTTCTCTTCTTATAAGGACACCAGTCACCGTATTTGGACCCATTCGAATCCAGGATGACCTCATCTTAACCAATTACATCTGCAAAGATGCTATTTCCAAAGGAAGTCACATTCTGAGCTTCTGGGTGGATATGGGTTTAGAGGGAACATTACTGAACCCACGGCAGCTGGCCTGGAGTCCAGCATGAGTGCATGGACGGGCAAGAAGACCTGGAAAAGCAGGGTGGGGGAGTGATGCAGGATGCTGGGCGAGAGAGAAGTTGCAGGGACCGTTCCAAATGGAGCTACGTCCGCTCCAGGCCCAGGCCAAAGGAACCCAGGAGAGAAGAGAGCGCAAGGCATTTCTAAAGAGACCTAAGTGAAAGAACCAGACTTACCATGTGCCAGGCCACAGGGCAAAGCTACCCAGCATCCCCTACCCAGCCCCCCAAAAACTGTCTATTACCCTCTCCCCTGCTTGCAGGGTGAGTGTGAGAGCAGAAGACCATCTCCATCCCCCTCCCCAGTGTAGGCACCTCTGAGATGGGAGAGAAGGTGGAGATTCCCGGGTTAGAGTTTTCACTGTATCACAGGACACGTGCCAGCATCTGTGTATTAAGATGTAATAAGCATTGTATAGTATATGCCACGCATTTTCTTGAAAATGTGAGTCTTCCTACCACAAAGCCCGATTTTGAGAGTTGAGAAGGGAACGTCCCTATCCAGATGCGTTTTTCAGAATGGGGAGCAGCAGCACACCCAACCTCTGAGCCTCCAGAAGCTAAACTAGGGGTGTCTCAGTAGACCCCGGCCCGTGGAGGGGACGGAGCAGTGGAGTGAATGCACAACAAAGCAGCAAAGAAAGAAGAGGAAGGAAAGGCTTCTGCAGAGGCGGCAAACACGCAGAGCTGCATCTCTGAAGGAGCAGCAACAGCCCCTGTGCCTCTGCTCACAGGATGACACACGCTTCCCACTTTAATTGTGACCTAGTTGCCGTGACACGGTGAACACCCCAGGCCTCTCTCTCCTCACCACAAGCCCCGCAGAGCCCAGCTTGGTAAATCCTGCCACCTAGTGCCTTCCGCTTCAGAGCATTCAGAGCGCTGCGGAACCACCGGGCATCAGCTCATCTTTCTCCCCCTCCTCCACTTCACCCACAAAGCCATTACCTCCACCACGTCCTCGTTATGAGAAAAACAGAGCTCAGATGTCTTATCTGTTCACTAATTGTGTTTTTTCTTCGGAGGTGGGTTGTGTTTGGCTCTTAGGGAGGCCAGTTTTCTGTTGAATGATGGCCAAGGGAGTGTCTGTTTGGATATCCAAAGAAAGAATGCCAAGGTCACGGGCAAAGGAAAACTTGGCATGAACCCGGCTCCTCATCTAATTTCATAAGCTGGGAACTCCAGGCCCTCAGTCCAAAGAAGAATGAAATAGAAGGGCAACAGTGCGAGCGTTTAACAGGGAGCTTTGGGGTAAAACAAGTCCCCGCCCCCACCTGTATGGGTCCCTGGAGCTGAGGCAGAGAAGCAGGCTCCCTGGATGGGCTTATGGAGTCACTCGATGCACATTCACCCAAGGGGGGAGGCGGGTCTGCAGTGGTTTTGTAAAAGGCCCGCACTGGCAGCAGCGGATGCCCAAAGTGGTCCATCAGGCCAACGGCTTGGCTCTCCTTCTCCTTGCCTCATACCCACTGAGAGAACTTCAAACCCACTGATTAGCTTGGGCCTGGGTTTGCCCCTTACTGGTGATGATACAAGTTTTCTCTAAGCCATGTCTTCCTCATTGGTCAAATTGTGGTCACAGTGGGTAGGCACCCATGAGGTTTATTTTGAGAATGACATGATGGAATTCATGTAGAGTGCTTGCCTGGTCTGTAGTGACCAACGAAGGATAGCTATGGTGGTAGGGTGAGTAATGGCCTCCCAAAAGCATTCACATCCTAATTCCCAGGATCTGTGAATGTGTGACCTCAGAAGGTCACAGGGATTTTGCAGATGTGGTTAAGTTAAAGATCTTGAGATGAACATAGCCTGAAATATCTGGGTGGACCCGATGTTCCTTGTAAGAAAGATGCAGGGTGGTCGTGGAAGAGGCCATGTGTGATGGAAGCGAAGGTTGGAGCTTTGTCCTTTGAAGACAGAGGAGGGGCTATAAGCTAAGGAATGAGGCGGCCCTGTAGAAGCTGAAAAAGGCAGAGAAATGAATCCTCCCTGGAGACTCTAGAAGGAACATAGCCTTGCTAAAAATACCCGATTTTGCCCCCGGAGACCCATTTTGAACTTCCAACCTTCAGAACTGTAAAATGATACATTTTTGTTATTTTAAGCTACTCAGTTTTGCTTCAGCAGCAATAGGAAAGGAATATAGTTATAAATACCCAAATCCTCCTATTATGGCTGGTTCCATGATATTGGTTCGGGATCGTCTTATAAAAGGGATTTCCTCCCAGTCGGGGAGGACCTCCCAGCCCCAGGATCCAGTAGATGAACCTATTAGTGAGTAACATATGGATCAAAAAAACTGACCATTAACAGTTGACCATTGACATACAGTCAAATCCAAATCACATTTTAGAAATGGGTAGATACCATTAGGGACAAAATAGGCCTCCCCCAAACAGAGCAAAGCAATAAAGGACAGCAGAGAGAAGGCTCCGCTCATGTGAACACTGACTCAAGATATAACAGAAAACAAATGTTTGATAATTTGCCTAATTTGGACCATGGAAGGAGACTGGTTGGAGCAACCTACTACAAACGCAAGAGGGCATGAGAACCAACACAGACATCGGGAGCATCTCACATATTAGGGCATGGGGACACAGGAGGGAGAGAAGCAGACTGAGCCGGCCAAGGGAAAGATCAGCTCTGGGGGCCTGCCAGGGCTGATGCAGGAGACCTTGCAACATGGAGGGTGAAGAGGAGAGGGGAGTCAAAAGAGGGAAGGAAGAGATAAGTAGGTTTTGGACAAATAGGCAGACTCCAGGATGGGAGTTTGAGAAATCTGAGGGTCTCATACCCATGACTTCTGTCACTGACCTCTTGCTGTATCATGTAAGTTCTGTTGGCAAATCCATCAGAATGAGCAGCTTTGGATGGCTTCTCTCTCTCTGTCAATTCGCATCTCCAGGAGGGTAGGTTCCTACACTGGGGAGTCCATTCATTTGGCAGGGTGAGCTGGTGGGTAGAATCAGGACTGTAGCAACTATGAAAGCTCAGAGATATGGCAGAAACATCCTGCTGTTCTTGAGAAATGGCTCTAGGCAGGGAACATGCCGGCATGGAGGTTGTCACAGATTAAATTTGGGATTCAGCTTCTCAACATTCCCAGGGTGGGGCAGAAGTTATAAGCTCTCTGATGTTTCTAATTCTCTTGACCACCAGTGCTCAACTGTCTGCAGGTGACCCCTGGGAGCCCCCTGCTGTTCACTACCTGATCCCAGCTAGAGATTTCTTGTGCTACTTGGACCAGTGGCCACAACTGTCTCCACGGCAACTACAGATGGGCTCCTGACCATACAACCCTTGGGCAGCAGCTAGGGCAACCGTAGGAAACCATGTAACATAGCAAGGGTTTCAGGCTACCACTCTGGACAAGTCTAACCAATCACCTCCAGAAAGACTCCAGGGGGCTCTGGCTCCCACCATATACTAGGCTCCTTGTGTCCTGAGACCCTAATGCCCACCCACCCAGCCCCTACTCCTGCCCACCACAGCTGCAGCCCCTTCGGGCTTCTCCTCCTCACCCCTCTCACACTCATCCACAGTGGGTCCCACATACCCTCCTAAAAATCTACCGTTCACATAAACAGAGCTCTTCACATAGGACAGTTGAGCAAGGTGGAAAATCCTTGTTGGCCTTCCTTGGGTTGCCGAAGCCCTGAAGATACCACAGCCCAGGAAAGGGCAAGACAGATGTCGAGGAGAGAAAACAAAAAGAAGGAAAGAGATAGTCCAGAAAACTCAGAATTGATCAAGCTGAGCCTATTTTAAAACGTCAGAACCTGGCATCTGCAGTGCAGAACATTCTCTAGAATGGTTCTTGCCTTGTCCTTGCTTCGCTCCTTGGGAGCCACTAATACCCAACAGTTGCTGAGGAAATCAGGCCACGTATTATGAAATGTATATAAAATTAATCTTAGGATCAAAATTAAATCTCATGCTAGAGTCTGGAAAAGGAAATAACACAAAACAGAATACCCTGGGATCTGCCCCAAACTTAAGGAAGACACCAGCAAAGTTGGGGGCTGAGGCAGCCCCAAAAGTAGACATGACCCTACAGGTTTCCTGGCACACATACCCTGGGTGTGGGAAGAAGGGCGTGGTGTAGGACATGTTGGAGACAAGCCAAGCCACACCGAGACATTCCGGGACAGAAAATAAAAAAGGACATCAAACGTTGGAACTCTGGGTATTTTTAACCCAAGCTGCGAAGGGACAAGGGAGGTAAATGGGGTCTCCCCAGGGAGGGGTGTGCATGTTCCCAGGGGCTCGCAAGAATGCAACATTGTTATGCTTGCGCATACTGCTAATGATTCCCCAGCAAGCAAGTCACCACCTACGAGGTTGGCTCTGGTCACACCTGCCTCTGGACAGAGGCCAAAATTGTTCTGCTGCCAGCCTCCAAGTGGCACAACGACATTTTATGGAGAGGTTGGCCACCGTTTGTCTTGTGCCCGGACTTCTATAGAGGTGGAAGCTGGGAGGGGACATGTGTGTCATTCAAAGAGAACCCACGAAGTCCCTTTGGGTAACAGAAAAGTACTCACCTGAATTCTGGCCCAAAGGAATTAGAAATAACCTCTGCCGACTGTGAGGAGCTTGGCAACAGCAGCTGAGCCCACTTCCCCCCTAAGTGCTTCTCTTCCTGCTGGTCTCCTAAGGCCCAGGGGACATCATGCTTGGAGAAGGCATGGGCTGAGTGAGGGGCATCGCTCACACAATCCCCATGCACATGTTTATAGAACAAATCAGACGGCTCCTCCACCAGACCCATGACCCCGCAGACGCCCACCCCAGCACCCAGGACCGTTGCTAGGCAGGGACTGATCACTTCAGGCTTGTGTCCATTTCTTACTATTCTCTCCTTCCAGAAGACAGTGGAAGAAACGTGTTGGCAAAAATGCTCGGGGAAGGCAGATTACAGAAATATTTAAATGACTTTGTGCGTGGTTAATATACTGTTCTGACCACCTGCCCTCCACGGTTGTTCTCTCATTAGACCGGGGCACTGGGAGATGGCAGGTGGGTGGAAGTCTCCTGTACAGGCTGTGCTGGGCTTCACAACACTGATGCCAAAACCAGATAAGATGGCACAAAACAAGACTACGATCACGCTCACATATGAAAGGTGACATTAACATCCTAAAGGAAGCATCTGACTGGAATCTGGCCACACACTTATGATTTGCCTCCCTCCCTCTCCCCTTCCCATGGTTCCCTGTTAGGTTTCTCCTGTGAGACCTATGAGTGAAAACATATGGTATCTTTCCTTCTCTGCCTAACTTATTTCGCTTAGCATGACACCCTCGAGGTCCATCCACTTTGCTACAAATGGCCAGATTCATTCTTTCTCATTGCCATGTAGTACTCCATTGTATAGATAAACCACATCTTCTTGATCCATTCATCAGTTGATGGACATTTAGGCTCTTTCCATGATTTGGCTATTGTTGAAAGTGCTGCTATGAACATTGGGGTACATGTGCTCCTATGCACATGTGTCCATTGGGTAAATCCCCAACAGTGCTATTGCTGGGTCATAAGGGAGTTCTTTGGATAGTTTTTTGAGGAGCCTCCACACTGTTTTCCAGAGTGGCTGCACCAGTTTACATTCCTGCCAACAGTGTAGGAGAGTGCCACATATTTAAAGAACAGGAAACCATGGCCAAGTGGGGGTGCTCCAGAAATGCAAAGATAGTTCAATTAAGGCAATATATTAGCATAATTCACTGGTTTGTTATCAAAGAAGAAAGACAAATTCCAAATTTCCAAATGCAAATTCAAAAAAGAGAAATCTCAAAAGATGTTAGATAAAGCTCAATGTACATTTATATTATAAACTCTTAACAGGGAAAGGATGGCTACAACTTGAATAGGGCAGAAAATATAAGCACTCCATAACCTCCTACACCAAGCCAGAAGGCAGCTTGGTGCTTAACGGTGCAAGGCTGAAATCCTTTTCAGAATGCTATCAAAGTAAGAAATAAAACATGGACGCTAGTCACCCTGCTGCTATCTAGCCCTATTGGAATATACTCAAAGAAAATAAGAAAAAGAAAGAAATGACAATAAGGGCACCTGGGTGACTCAATCGGTTAAGCATCTGACTCTTGATTTTGGCTCAGATCATAATCCCAGAGTCATGGGATTGAGCCCAACATCAGGCTCTGTGCTGAGCAGGGAGCCTGCTTGAGATTCTCTCCCTCTCTCTGTCTCTCTCTGTCTCTGTCTCTCTCTCTGCCCTACCCCTGCACTCTCCCTGTGTCTCTAAAATAAAAAAAAAATAATAATAATAACAATTTAAAAAAGAAATGACACTGAAATATGAAGAGGATGAAGCAAAATTAATATTATTTGCAAAAGTTATGTGGTATACATGGAACACTCCGGAATAGCAACTGAAAACCTATTAAAATCAATATGAAAATTACAGAAGGAAGACAGGCCAAAAATCTAATCTATTGGTCAATTTTATATTATAAAATCTAATGAAAAAAGATCTCATTTATAATAAAAAGAAAAAGAAAAATACCAATAAATAATTTGGGGAAGGTGGCAACTGGGTGGCTCAGTCGGTTAAGCATCTGATTCTTGATTTCAGCTCAGGTCATGATCTTGTGGTTCGTGAGTTCAAGCCTCTAATCAGGCTTGGGATGCTGTCTCCTTTACCCACCTCTCTCTCTCTCTCTCCTCTCTCTCTCTCTTCTCAAATAAATAAATCTTAAAAAAATAATTTTTATGCCAAACACAACCCTCAAAAAACCTTAAACTCTATTAAGGGTCATATAACTTACAGAACAAAACTCAGAAGTCTAAAGATGTCAAATTTTCAAAATAAGCTACAAATTTGGTATAATTTGATTTAAAATATCAACAGAATTTTTTTTCATGACTTGACATTGCTGATTATAATGGAAATAAATAAGCACATGGGAATATCCAGGAAAGTTCTGAAAAATAGGGAAGATGGGGGGCGAGGCAGTCCAGCCTGGGCAGACAGTGAAAAACAGGAGCAGAGGCGGGGTTTGCTAGGGGAGCAGAAGAAAGCGGTTGCTTCTAAATGAAGATGCGAAGGACCGGTAACATCTTAGTGTATCACCCATCCCGGAAGTAGTTCTCGGGGGCTTGTGACGCCTTCATGGAAACCTGGGGAAATGACAGGGCTTCAGTCTCACAGGTGAGGCCCTGCATTTGGGTTTGCAGATTCTCACATCCTGTAATCTGCCCAGGGCTCCTCACGAGGGTCTGGCCCCGGAGCGACCCTACCGCAGCGACTGCTAAGTGGCTCCGTCCCTGGGCTCTTCTTCTGCTTGGGAGGCCGGCTTTGCTATACTGACGCCCTGGGCTGAGAAGTCTAGAGAGAAAGAATCCACAGGGGCATTTTGGTGGTGGGGAGGGGACTGCCTTTGCCTCTGCATCCCTAAATCACCTTTTTATCCCTAAATTTTATGTTGAAAATTAACAGAAGTCACAACAGGAAAGGCACCCTTGATGCCGAGCTGCCGGGGACTGATTGTCTTTTTAAGAATAAGGAATTTACAATAATCGCATATCAATTTTAAACATGTGTTTGACATAACTAGGCTAAGCACCGCCACTTTGTGAGTCCTCGGCCCCTAAAATCCTTAGGGAATACTAATCTTTTCAGGTCATTGCTTCTTATCTAAAAACTTGATGGTTATGCCCATTTAAAAAAAAATCAAACGATGAAAAAAGGGGAAGAGTAAGACATTTATTAAGGACTGGAACCGATCAAAAGAAAAATTACACAATTCATACAGTATCTGTCTTCACTGGAACTTCTACTCCTTCTGATGCATCTTGCTGTTAAAGAGAGAAGAGAGGGATTAGATTCTGTAGCACGCTTTCCACATTCTTCTATGGAGGCTCAGGCCCCAGCACTCCCGGGTGTATTCAAAGGGAATCCAAGATGGCGCTAGAGACTGAAGCAACTACCTTAAGTGGGCAGAGGTGAGAGGTCCCTGCAGGGGGATGGGGACATAGCCCCAGAAAGGAAGCTCAAGTCTCAAAACAGGACGGGTCAGAGGGGCCTGAGGGAAAGCTACAGCTCGGAGAGGGCACAAGGGAGGGAGTCATCCGAACCAGTAAAGGGGGCGACAGGCCTCAGCTGCAGTCAGTCATTCATCTGTTCAATAAGCATGTATGCATTCATTAAGTATTGGGGTTACAAAGATAAATAAGATGTAGCCTACGTGGAATGAAGAAAGGAGGGAGGAAGGGAAGGAAGGAAGGAAGGAAGGAAAGGGGAAGGAAGGAAGAAATCAAACTGTAGAGAAGCCAGAAGGGGCTAAAATACAGTACAAGAAACGTAATTCCAGGAATTCATCTTGTGCAGGAGACCCTGAGGACAAGCTGGGGGCGGGGTGCTGGAGCAGGGCATCGGGGGCCTGGGATGGAGATCGGAGCCAGACCGGGGGCCCATGAAGTAACCAGCCATGCAACTCTTCTGTGTGAGGTTGAGGCATAGAGGAGCGGGGAACCCAGACACGGCCACACCACGGTGCAGAGGGCCGGGTTCCCTGAGTCCCACTGCACCCCCATCTCTACCAGTGTTGACATAACTCTAGTGACATGTGGAGGTGACCTTGAGGGAGCAAGATGAAACCATCAGGAAGACACTGACCACAGCAGGCCAGCGAAGGGACAGAGCCAGCAGAAAGCAGAGCCTGGGTGGAGGAAGGCAGGGAGGAAGTGGGAGAGGATTATGGTTCAGGGTCCCGAAGGGAAGCACTGTGCTCGGAGCATGTGGCAGAACACACAGGTGGAGGCGTCTGGAATGCTGTTGGTTAGGCGCAGTGTGGAAAGAGTGTAGAGGCGCAGTGTGGACACGGAGGGCAGAATCCTCCCCGGACAGATGGCCATCAGAGCCCTGGGGGTGCCTGGGATCACCCACAAAAGAGAGGTGCATAGAGGAAGAGCCAAGGCCAGAGTTCTGGAAACACCACCACTGGGGGTGCAGGAGGAAGAAGAGAGATCCATGCAGAAGACAGAGAAGTCTTCGCTGAAAGGAGAGCCAGGAAAGAGGCACTAAATGCAGCCATGAAGTTCCGCAGGCACCGGGAAGGCCAGAGAAGAGGCGGGGAGAGAGCAGGGCGGAGCCAACGGAAGGCGGAGAAAGAGCAGGGCGGAGCCAATGGAAAGAGGAGTCAGCAGTGCAGACACTGCTTCTTTCAAGCCAAGTGGGAAGAAAAGCCAAGAGAGAAAGAGGAGATGGGGGTGAGCGAGGGGTGGGGGCCATGGCTCAGTAGACCCTCTGAATTCACAGAAATTCGCCTGCTCACTAAAGTTCCTCGGTAACCCCCAGATCAATACTCCTGGGGGTTTGCATTCACTCTAGGACATGCTCAGGCCGGCAAAAAACTAGAGTCTCCCAACATGTGTGTTGTTGGCCAAGGTCAAACAAGACGATGCTCTGTCTCCTTATGCAGCTCTGACTGACAAGTGTCCTTCTTGTGGTTTATTTAGTGCCACATTTTTGGGGTTTTTGTGCTTTCTGGTGGTGATTTTGCTATTTAAAGTGGCCCCCCACGCGTAGGGCAGAAGTGCCGGCGAGTGCTGCGAAGCACGGGCTGTGACGACACGCCTTGTGGAGAATGCACGTGCGTTAGACAGCTGTGGCCCGGGCGCACGTCACAGCGCCGCTGGCCGTGGCTCTGCGTGAATCCACGCTGTGTGGCAAACAAGGTGTCTTTAAAAAGAAACACACACAACGAGGTCGTGCCCTGACTGGGGGCCAGAGGCTCACAGGAGCCTCACGCTGTACTTCCCACAGGAACAATGGTTGAGTGTCTGCTCATTCAGTGTTGGCCCCAACTTTACAGATCATAACTAGGACGCCGAGAGCCGGCTGCTCTTGGTGGAGTAATTGTCACGTGCGTGCCGAGAATGAACGTCAGAGCAGAGCGTAAACAGTCGGCACACAGTCAGGTCGCCACTTCCCAGCACTGGCTGGTCTTTTCCATCTCCGGTGGGGGGTGGGGTCCCCAGGAGGTGGGCAGCCATGGGAGGTCATGAGAAGTTGTCTTTAAAGGGTCTCACACCTCATTCAGTTGCTCACTCAGAGGCCCACGTTGTAGGGTCACCCCTCCCGCCTCGCTGATGACAGGTAGGTATGTGTTAATGCTTCCAGTCAACTAGTCTACCTTCCAGACGGCCGCTGCCTGCCTAGCTTCACCCCACACCTGACACATGTGTCTTAAATAAATAACCCTTGGGGGGTTGACCTTTCATGATCTTTCTTAATCATGGAGATATCGGCATGAGGTAGAGCAGCACAGGAAGGAAAAGAGAGACACCCAGACATCTGTAGTTAAAACCCTGGTTTCCACACCATCTCCAAGAACAAGAGCCTCAAAGGTCTCTGCTTCTTCGTCTACAGAGCAGAGACAATAGTGACGAGGCTCCATATGAGTTGTTGCAAGATTTATAAAGGTAATGCACATAAAGGGTCCAAACACAGATGCAGGCACCCTTGGGAGTTGAGCATTTGTTGAGTAAACTGATAGAATCCTGAGACCGGGTCTTTCCGTCATGCAGTTTTCCCCAACAGGCCTCCCTACCAACAACCTCCTTCGCTGCCCTCAGACACAGAGTCCAGGGATCCACACAGATCGACGTGGCCACAGAAAGGCAAAAGCCTCCCTCACGCCGTTGCGGTCTGGGTGCACTCAGTGTGGTCTGCGGTCATCTGGCCGCTGCGTAATTGAAGAGTGTGGACTGTTCTAGCTGTAAGGATCAAGCAAGGGATAGACACTCAGCTAGATCCCTCCCAGTGTGAGAGTTGGAACCTGATTTTCATCGCCCCTATTTTAAAGTAGGGAATAAGAAAAGCCTTCCAAAGCTCTTATTTAAATATAACCTTCCACTATCTACTCCTATATATGAAATGGTTTTCTAGCAACCTGAAAGAATCCTAGAACAATGCTTATTAAGTTACAAAAACACTTACCCAGGCCCTATTTTGTCCCAGGCACAGAGCCAGGGTCTGACGGTCAGACTACCTGAACCGAAGCCTCTGCCTTCAGGGAGAAGGCACCGGAAAAGTGTCATTCACAGCTTGCACATCGTCATCCTGATTTGGGTCATGCATGTGTTTCTTCCTTCCTTCCAATCTGATTGAAACTTTATAAAGTTCTAGACACTGTCCTTAACTTTATGGTAAGAACTGAAATAATTAATAAGAATGACAAAGCCGTGCCTCTCCAAGGAGTTCACGGTCCGGCAGGAACAAAAGCAAATACAAAAATAATAATAAATTCCTTTGAAGGAAATGAGCTGAGAAGTTAAGAGAGTGGAACACAGTTCGTGGTGGCGGAGCAGGCTGGGAGCCAGGTCTGCCGAGTCCAGACCCTGTGCTGGCCTTCCCAGGCTCAGTTTGTGATTCTAGGAAATTCGGAGCCCAGTGGGGCAATCTAAAGGTCACAGGAGGGCAGAGACATGACTGGGACTTAAATCAAAGTCAGTGTCCAAGTGAGGGCGGTGGCATTGAGCTGTCCGTCTGCACTGTCTTTCATTTTTTGTTAACGTTTATTTATTTTTGAGAGAGAGAGACAGAGCGTGAGCAGGGGAGGGGCAGAGAGAGAGGGAGACACAGAACTTGAAGCAGGATCCAGGCTCCACGCTGTCAGCACAGAGTCCGACAAGGGGTTTGAACTCACAGGCTGCGAGATCATGACTTGAGCCAAAGTAGGACGCTTAACCGACTGAACCACCCAGGCGGCCCTGCACCACCATGAAAGAGACAGCTAAGATTTGTTAAGGGATCAATTTTGTTATGGACATCAAATCAAGAATTTGTATTGCAACACATGTCTGTGGATATGCCCAAAATAAGGTTATTAACAAATGAAATACAGCCAGTTCATTAAGAATTCTATATTTCCCCAAGGATGCTCCATAAAGCAAAAGGAAATGATTTAAATTTATAAAAAAGGAATATGATGAGTCCATCTCTTCATAATGAGTTGTTTCATGATCCCCATGTGAAGCTGGTGTTTATTTTTAGGAGGCACACAGATTAAAAAGAAAACCCACCCTTTGCATCTTTCATCCAATACAGCCTCACTGGTAAATTTTCCTTCTATTTTAGGAAAATGTCAGTTGACGCTCAAACTCCAATGGCTAAAAATTAATTATACTAGGCTCAACTGATGTTTTTTTTAAAAAAAAAAAAAACAATTTCAGGGACCTAACGTGCAGAATTCCATCATCCGCTCAAAAATTCTTGCTGGGGGCGCCTGGGTGGCTCAGTCGGTTAAGCATCCGACTTCGGCTCAGGTCATGATCTCGTGGGTTTGAGCCCCGCATCAGCCTCTGTGCTAACAGCACAGAGCCTGGAACCTGTCTTCACATTCTGTATCTCCTTCTCTCTCTGACCCTCCCCTGCTCTCACTGTCTCTTTCTGTCTTTCAAAAATAAATTAAAAGCATTAAAAAAAAAAACACTGGCTGGATGCTTGCTATGTGCCAGGCTCTGTGCTGGGCACTTGGAAATGGTAGCGAGTGAATTCCCTTCCATCCTGTGCCCCAGGGGTCCGGTGCAGCACGAACCAGCAGAGAGGAGACTGACAACTTCAGGGGGCCCGTGAGGAGGCCGGTCCTAAAGGGATCAGAGTAGTCCTCCCACGGGCCTCTGCACACCCAGCTGAGCCCTGCCCAGTGACGGATGAGCAGCCACACAGAGGTCACGACAGGACGAGCTGGGCATAGTTCAGTCCTGTCAGAACTTAGAGGTGAGGCCGACTTGGACTGGATCACCAAGGCCGTGGGCCACACTCACGGGTTCGGACTTTATCCTGAAGGGATACGGTGTTGGGTGAACTGAAGCCTGCGAGAGCTCAAGCTTTGTTACTGGTGTGTCTGTGTGCGAAAGGGGTGGGCCCTGAGTCGATGTCTGTGATTGTATCTGAGGATTCCTTCTAGGCGTCCACTTCCTGTAGCCCCTTAGTACTTGGGAACCTTTAAGAAGACTTAGGAACAAATTCCCTAGTAACTGGGAATTGATATACTCGGGGGACTTGGGGGCACTCACTGCTGGTTCGGTAAGCCAGGGCTCGGTCTTCAGCTCCCCCCAGCACTGGGGGCAAATAGGCTGTTCTTCCTTCTGGCTTGGTGCCTGTCTTTTGCACACCCCTGCTTTAGCCCCTACGTGAGGTGAGCATTAGAGGGATTACGTGGGAAGGATCAGAGACTCCTCGGTGTTTCAAGAGAGGCCTGAGGACAGCGTGCAAGGCGGACAGCATAAGATCAGGACCTGGGCAAGAACGCACACACCGGTCAGTGGTGAGAGTGAGGAAATAATCAGCCAATACCAGAGAACATGTGTGGCCACGATCAATAAGACTGGACCCCTGTGGATGTTGGGAGAAGAGAAAGGGCAAAGAAGACTCAATGGCGCTCTAAATTTTTGAGCTTGAGAAAATGAGGCGGATGGCTATTCCCTCGATTAAGACAGGAGCCGAAAGAGGAGGCCAGGTGGGTTCTGGGAGGTCACAGGTAACCATAGCAACTGCATCCAGGGGGCCCGGATCTCAGGATAGAGTGTGGTAAGAGAAGGGTGCTTGGAAGTAATTGCAGATCATCGATGAAGTCAGGCAAGTGCAATAGATGACAGAACAATCCATAGAAGGAAAGAGAGGGCTAAGGAGATAATAGGAACCGTCACCAGTATCTAAATTCTCGATCGAGGAGAGGCAGACAAATCCGACTTCATGGGTCGGAGGGTTGAAAACCCAGGGTGCAAAGAGTGGACGGCGAATGAGAGGCGAGGAGGGTGGGCGGCACCCGAAGGCCACGGCGGAGTCGAGAAGCTCAGCAGACGAGGAGGGCGGGCAGCTGCTGGGATGGGGACGCGTCGGAGGAGCAGCTGTTCGCTCTGTCTGCCCGTCACCCGGACACCTGACCGCCAGCGGTGACAATTACAGCACCACAGGAGAAAGCTCGCGGTGCATGGGATGCAAGAGGCAACTGAGGGGCAGAGTCTTGGGGGAGATGAGGAGGTGGGGAGGCGAGGGTGAGGGCCGAGTGGCGGAGGAAGGCATCGAGGGCAGCAGCGCCCAGGCGCTCCCTCCAAGCTCCTTCTATCTGTAAATACACGTGTTTCAGCCATGTCCCCTTACCTCGAGGCCGTCACTCAAAGCCAGTGTTTGGTCTTGTTCGGTGCCACCTGTACGGGTACCTTGGATTCCCAGGAGGAAAGATCCTTCTCAGGCTCTCTATAGACAGAAGGACGGAGAGGCGCTTCATTCACACCAACATCTGAGATGACATGGCCCCGTGACAGTCAGCGGTGGGAAGGGTCGTGACTGGCGCGAGCAAACCCACGCTGCCGAGGGATGCCGAAGACAGGACGGCTCCATCCCCCTTGCCCAGCGCTCCCTCACTCTCCCCTGCGAGGCACCACTGCTGAACCCGGCGTATTTCTCTGCACGCGTGGTCTGTCCCTACTGTAAACCTCGAGGGCGAGGACTGTCACTTTTGTCTTTCAGTCGTCCATGATATCTGCCCAGTGCTGGTCACACGCATTTGGTGAAGTGAATTAAACTGTTGTCTTCAAAGAAATCTCAGAGATAGATGCTCACCCGCATCCATGATGTTCCCAAGGCCCAAATATTTTTAAAATTCAGCTCTGGAATTACCTTCTGAGCCATATAAAAACAATCAGTCACATTAATTTATATCCATAAAGTAGTTTTGGTCCCAATGGCATTTTCCCAGTACAGTAGCCAGCCTCCCCCAAGATGGCCTCCTGGGATTCACACTTGGTCACTGGACCAGAGTTGGTCTGTGTGACTAATAAAATACACAGAAGTGATGATATACAACTTCCAAAATTAGGAGTCTTCTGTCTCGAGTGACCTGTGGCTTGCTATTCTCTCCCTTCTTCCCTCTCTTCTCTCTCTCTCTCTCATCATTGTCTCTTGGGGAAGCCAGCTGTCACATTTTGAGGACATTCAGACAGCCCTACAGGAAAGCCCACAGTGGGAGAAATTAAGCCCTCAGTCCAAGAACTCATGAAGAGCTAAGGCTCTTCACAATCACGTGAGTGACCTTGGAAGTGGGTCCTTCAGACCTAGTCAAGCCTTCAAATAAGATCACAGCCCCAGACAATACCTTATCTGCAGGCTTGTTAGAGGCTGTGTCAGAACCACCCAGCTGAGCCGCCTCTGGGCTCCTGACCTTCAGACATTGTGATGTAACAAACATTTGTTGCTTTCAGATGGTGAGTTTGGGGATAATTTGACACACAGCAACCCAAGTTGGCTATTAATCTGATTAATCACTTTTATTTTGGCTATTTCCAAAATCAAATCCAAGGACACACATTTTCCACCACTAGAGCAGTTTGAAAGAAGAGGCCATAGACTCTGAAAGCAATTCCAAAAAAGAAGTGTTCAAAAAAGAGTTCAGCAATGGTCGCACTGTCCAAATAATTGTATGTTTTCTTAGACATCTCAGAGGGTGTCTAAAACTTTTTGTTTTAAATCAAGCCTCAGGTTGTAAGCCCCAGCACTTCAAATAAATTTCAGTATGCCTAGTGAGAATCAAACACTGGGTTCAATGAAATATTAATATCTGTGTTATTCACTTTAATGAAGAAATCCAAAATAAAGTGAATTTCACAACGCTTCCCGAAAGCAGCATTAGCAATAACAGATGCTTTAGAGTCTGACAGATTGGTATCAAAGTACTGTCTCTAGACTCAAGTCCTACATTGGCAGTGTAGGCTTGGACAAACTATAGAAACTCACTAAGTCTCAGTTTGCTCATCCACAAAATGGGAAGGAACATAGTGCTGCCTTCCGGGGTGGTTGTGAAAAAGAAAGCTTGTCAACCAATTAGCACAGAGTATTTTGCATATAAAATTAACACCACGAATTATCATTCATGTCTTCTATGGAGGCAGGGAACACAGCACCTGGCTCACGAAGCTATCAAGAAGATTAAACGAGGAAGATGATCTATAAAAGAGAGGAAATATGGTCTTGTTAATTTCATCCGCTGGCCCCCAAACACCTTTGAAAGTGGATGGCCAAGAGGGATTCAAAGAGATTTTAAGCTTTTTCAGAAAATCCCAAAGTGGGGCAGGAGGAAAGGCCAATGCTGATGTCCTGAGCCAGATGTGACATTTTGATTCCTGCCAACATTTAAGTTGGTTTGATGCCTTGCGTTTACCTTTTTAATGATTCACAAAGCAAGTTTGTGCGGTACTGCTCTTTTCGTTTGCACTTAAAATATTTTGTGTTTCAGGAATTAATCTACTATGAAATGGTTTCAGCAGAGTCTGGCTTGATCCGAAAAGCATCTGCATGGAAAAAAGTAGGACCACTTACCAAGGGACCGTTCATACAACTGTTCACTTCCGGATTTGTCAGGACCGAGACCTGTAAGACAGGAACGGTCATAAGGCAAGACCCCTTTCTCCATTTCCAGAATATTCTGTGATTTTATTATCGATGCCCCAAATATGCCTCCTTTTAAGCAAGGAAACAATGGAAGATCACCAAATAGTTTGGTCGCTATCAGCACCATCAGAAAAAGGCTCAGGAAAGTGAAAATGGCTCCTAGCCCATTGAACCCTAACCCAACCCCACTTCGACTGAGAGGCCACACAAAAAGGAGAGGAAGGAGGGCCCTCCCTCCCCCACCCAAGACTCCTAAAGGGATGGTCAGGTCTCATCACACGGTTGCCGGATGACAGAATTCACCCTCAATCAACTAGACGAGCTTTAGTCCAGACCCTCCAGCCGCACATCGTTGCACACCCAGGGCCTGTAACTCGGGCTATGTACCCAGAAGGAAATAGCGTGTTCGAGTTAGGGAGCCTCTCAAGGTCAAATCCAACATCTGCCCCGCCTGTTTGACACACGGGGCCATCAAACGGAATCACGTATGGAAAAATCTCTGTGTAAATATAAAGGGATACCTATATGAAAAGTTGTGTCATTATTGCCTAGTGGTAAGAAAGGAACAAAAGAAAAGAAAAATGCTCATTTTCTGGAAATACTATAATTATTCAAAGGTATGTATAGTGCTCGCAGTTTTAAACGACTCACAGAGAATTACAATATAAAGCTGTTTCAAGAAAAAAACACATTAAAAAGAACATATCTCAACTTACCAAGTGGATAGTTGTTTCTCCATGTAGGAGACCCAAATCCGTCCCCAAAAACCATCTAGGTCAGTTTAGGCATCAGGATATAACAGCACATGAAAGAGAGACAAAAAAGACATTTAAAAAAAATGCAAACATTATCAGGAGGATTCTGACATATCACATAATTCATTTTTGATGAAATAAGGCAATATATTGTATTAAAGAACTTGACAGGGTGTCAAACGTGTATGTCTATGAAAGCACATGGCAAAGAGCAAATTACATGAAGTTTAAATTGTCCGCAAAGCTTCCCACCCAACTCAGAATGTGCTCCCAAATGTTGGGGACCAGAAATATGGAACCTTCCCTATGGACGTGCAGACAGACTGCCTTGAGATCAGATGTGGGGAATTTCTGGGCATGAAGTTCCCCATATGTGTTCAGTTAGGAAAAGGCTTGCACAAGTAGATTCCGTGAAGCCACTGAACGTCCACGTAACAACACACATCCACGTAAAAACTTGCACACGAACGCTCATTGCATCGCTGTTTATAATAGTGGAAATAATCCAAATGTTGAGCAAGTACCAAATGCATAGATCAGAGGCAGCAGATCCGTACAAGAGCAGCCTATTCAACACTAGAAAGGACTGAGGTACCGATAAACACATCCTATGTCAGGTCTGGACTTCCAGAACACGATGCTTAGTGAGATAAGCCAGCTAAAGGGACACATACTGTACAATTCCATTAATACGAAGAGGCAAATCCGCAGCCCCAGAAGGCTGGCAGCCGGGGAATGTGGAGCGCAGACATGGCTGCAACGGGATGAGATTTCTTTTTGAGTTGATGGAAATGTTCTGGACTTGATAGTGGAGGCAACTGCATAACCTTAGGAATATGCCCAAAGCCACTGAATCGGACACATTAAAAGAGTGAGTTGTGTGCTGTGGGGATTATAACTCAGTAAAGGTGTTATTAAAGGCAAAGGGAGGGGACCTGGGTGGCTCAGTCAGTTAAGTGTCGATTCTTGATGGCAGCTCAGGTCATCATCTCTGGTTTATGGGATCAAGCACCATGTTGGGTTCTGTGTTCACAGCACAGAGCCTGCCTGGGATTCTCTCTCTCTCTCTCTCTCTCTCTGCCCCTCCCCGACTTGTGCTCTCTCTCTCGCTCTCTCTCACTCTCTCTCTTTCTCTCTCTTTCAAAATAAATAAATAAACTTGAAAAAACAGGTCTGGGGGACACCTAAGCCAGGCCATTGGGAGTCATGCCCAGAGACATGTCCAGTAAAGCTAGAGAAAAATATTCCCTTTCCCCCCTAAGTTACAGGATCTGAACCTGGAGCTGCTGTGGCCTTGCTGAAAGGAAAAAGCTCATCTACAGAGAAGGGAGGGGCAGAGGCTGGGCTGGAGGAGGGGGAGGGGAGGAAGGGAGAAGTTGGCAAAGGGGGTATGGAAGTTTCTTAAGTGAACTGGTCCGTGAGGTCAGCTCCTCCCCTTCCTTCCTGGGAGTGTGATCCAGGAACTTGCCCATTTTGGCTTCGATGACTTGTAGTTGAATTTCTACCATTTGTGACGGAACACAATAAGCAAATTAAATGCCTGTTGCCTCGTGTCCCCTGAGCTCAGAATTCCATTCATTATTCTTCCTCAGTTTCCCCCTTTGGGCTGTTTCTGGGTCTCCTGGCTGAAGCCTTAGGCAAACCTGATCCCATCTACTCCAAATCAAAGTCAAGTTCCCTCACCAACCCGCAGGCATTAGGATCCCCCTCTGGACGGCGACTAAAACACCCGTGGCCACATACAACCCTCTGTCCTCTATATTTCTCTTTCGAAATTAACAAAAAATCATAGAAACTACCCATAATTCAAATATGTATTTGGTTAAGGAGAGAAGAATATGAGCAAATTTAGACATTTATTTCCTCATATTTCCTTACAGCTTTTATACTTATTAAAATCACGTAAGGGAAAAATCCAAACTTCCAGTATTTACGGTTTCTCTTGTTATATTCTTGCGAGATATTTTCCCTTTGATCTAAGTTCTTGGTCTTCGTATTTTCGATTTTCAGTCTTACTCTCCATGGCTTCTACCTTTCTTCACATCATATTCCTTTCCCTGGAATTGTTTCTCGAACCTACATATGTTTTTCAAATGATCTTCATTTTCATTACTCTAGGATTTTTTTTCATTTTTATTTTTTCTATTTCTTACTTCCAACAATGATTTCTTTGTTTGGTGCTTAATTTCATCCTAGTCTAGTCTCTTTTATGTTTCTAATATCACTGCTTATTCCACTGAAAATGGTTAACAGCTGTTTTCTCATTTTTTTCCTGTTTCCTATAAGAAATCTATTTCAGAGTTTCCAGGAATTACTTGAAATCTCCATCTGCTTTCTCTTTCTTCCTTCAAATTACGGGATTCTTTAATTTAACGAATTCTTTTTTTTATTCACTCATAATTCTTTATGATTTCTTAATCGTTGAAGGGCATCCCCCTGAGGGTCTATTTCACAATCTTGCTTGTTTCACGGGCTCACCCAACTTCACGCCAGAGGCGTCTTATAAACCTCGGACTGGAAGGAGTGGGCAGTCTTCACTGCGCCGTGAAAAAGTTACAGCAGATCTGTGGGTTGTGTGATCAGAACTGACTTCCCAAACCAGCGATGGGAAAGGGATTGAATGGAGGGGGGCAGGTACTGAACTCATCTCAATGTGTTAAAGGCCACAGAACGAACTAGAATCCATTTCTCAACACTTACTGCTAACTCCCGCTCCTGCCAGCGTTCTGTCACCTGTCCAGCCACCTCCTGGTGTTCCCACCTGCTCTTAGCTGACAGTAGGCCTGTGGTCATTAGGATGAAGCCAGGGATCCTAGACACGAACCCGGGGGTCCATCCTGCCTTAGTCTCCCGATCCACCTTATGCTCATGGCGGTCGTGAGGATTTCAGCCCATTCCAAGCCTCAGCTTCTCTTGCACGTCACAGAATTCCCTGTGGTCCCTTGTGATTGGACTCACCTTTCCTCCCTCCCCCGAACTGCTGTCCCCTTTGCCCTGACGGATGTTCTTGATGTGACGTTAGTTCCCCAGGGAAGCTCTCCCTGCGCCCGGACGATATTCTGTCATCTCAACCTGTGTCCCCAGATGCTGCCGAGTGGTCAGGGCCAACCCCGCTGCACGGGCCCCCACCCCCCCCCGACTCCTCTACAAACTCCACGCGGTCAGGACTTGCTCGTCTCCCTCCTCGCTCTCTCCCTAGCTGCTCCCATATAAGCCACAAAATCAATAGGAACAAAATGTGCGTGAAATGCCCTGCTTGGTCCTTGTCATTTCTGGGTTAGCCGGGCCCCGAGCGTGTGAGTGCGTCTGCTCAGAAACACATCGACTTCCCAGACGCGCCAGTGGAGTCTAGAAAAGGAAGCCCTTCACCTTGTCCTGACACCGGGAAACAGATCCTGAAACCAAATCCATTTCAGGGCAGTTGCGGGCGCCGGGAGCCACGTCCAGCCATTCCCCAAACACCTCTCGTGGACCAGACGCTGGACCAGATCTTTCTTTCCCACCAGTTTTCTCACAGTGCCATCAGGCGGCCTTTCCTGCTGGCATCTGACCGGTGAAGAGGCGGCCGGCCGATCGTGGGGTTACGTGCCCTGACCTAGGCCGCAGAGCCGCTAAACGGTGTGGAATCCAGTCCAACAAAAATGCCCCTCCCGTTCCCCCCACTGGACCACAGTGCCCGTGAGCGGCACACTCAGCTCTAAAACTTTAAAGACTTGCCAACTGTTGCGTTAAGCTCTCTGTTTCCAAATCTCTGGGAAACAGAGAGAGGGGGCGGGGGGCTGAGGAGCAGGGGAGGCGCAAGCCAAGTAGGTAGAGCTGCCCGTTCCCGGGTGATATTCCGGTGACTCCCTCGCACGGGTCTGCTTGTCACGGAGCCTGCAAGGCGCCGTCCCAGGGAGCACCAAGCCCCGGGCCTACCTCTTCGCTGCTGTTGGACTCAGAACTGGAGGACGACCAGTGGCAGCGGACCCGCACGTCCTGCACCTGCTCGGCGGACGTCCGCACGGTGCTCCTGCAAACCGCTGCCGGCTGGAAGAGAAACAGGGAGCTCCGTCTTCAGCAGCCTTCGGGAAGGGCTGGGACCAATCTCAGAGCTCGGGAGCTACCGTAGCTCCTCCAGAAGGATGCAGATGGAAAGGGGACATTCAGAGGCACCTCAGGTTTCCGAAATGACAGTCTCTCAGGGGGGGAGGCCGACACAACTGAAATATCTAAAGGTGTGTTGTTAGGCGTGTGGCGTACCACGAGGTCCCCGGGAGAGCAGACGCTGCCTCCGTGAGCACCGAGCAGGCGGCCCCAAAGTTTCCCGATGGAACGAAAGGAAACTGGAAAGACCCAAGGACTGTGTTCTCCTCTCCTTTGACCTCAGCGTCTGTTAGGAGCGGACGCTGTGACACTTGGGTTGGAGCCCTCCATCCAACAGTCACAGAGACAAGTCTCATGAAACGGTAGCAAAACAAAAGATTCCCTTTTCAGAATTTACATCGTTGCGAAGCGACCCTGATATAAAGTAACAGACTCATAAAGTAACAAACTCATAAAGTAACAAAGTCATAAACTCACAAAACCCTGAGGACTCCTGCATCTGCAGGCAGATACCCTGGAGACCAAGAGTTGGCTTGGTGCTGGCCTGCTCCACCCAGACTCCGGCCCATGGGTGGAAACCAAAGGTTGGACCGTGTTCCGGTCACCAGGGACACAAAACTGAACACTCCGTGCTTCCGTGGAACCAGGGCCAGTTGACCTATTAAACAACAGTCAGCTACAAAATAGCGTGGCCGCACCAGGAACACAGTGTTTACATGAGTTTAAAATGGAATTTGAAACATGTCTGGAATTTGCCTTGGGCTTGGCCTCTTTGTGTTCACTTTGCCTGGAACCACCATTGTACCCATTTCAAAGAGCAGGAAACTGAGGCAACAGGGGTCAACGGATTTGCCAGGATCACTCAAGACCATGGAGTCCAGAGCTCAAGCCCTCAACCACTGAGCCGCACTACCCCTGCGCTGGGAACCCAACATGAACAGTTAGTGGCCCCCAGGGTGGCCGGAGACCAGAGCATCCCTATGACTGGGGAGAGCTTCGGGTCACGGAAGAAACGAGGCGCTTCTGCGCGTTAATTTCTGGGATACAGCGTCTCCTGCCACGCTTACCACGTAGTAGCCCCTTTGGAAGTCACAGGTAGAAGGGTCTTGTCCAGAATCTCTCCTGCATGTCGTCTCCCGAATGCCGAACTCCAGGTCCATGCTCACGCTGTCCGGCTCCAGGACATAAACCTTCACAAGCACAAAGTATCAGTCAAACCTTCACAAACACAAGGTATCAGTTTGCTGCAGGTGATCTTCTGAGGTTTACAACGCTACAAATGTTTCTCCCTGCACAGTAAGAAAAAGTTCCAGAACCCTCCGTGGTGAACACTTACCAGAAGGGGCCTCACAATCTCCCAACTCCAGGCCCTCAGTCTGAGCCCAGAAGACGAGATGTTTTTCCAAAGGCACATAATACTTCATTTAAAAAAAGGGAGTCAGTACTTAGGTGTTCAAAATCCAAGGTCAGCGTTCCATATGAGGATTTACATTTATGTGATCCTCATGGCGGACTCCATCTTTGCCAATTTGCATACTCGCTAAAATCTATGTACAGCCCCAACGTCGAGGTCCGGGGTCCCTCCGCAGTCACCCACAGACGTGCGCGGAGGGGCAAAGACTTTGAGGGGTCCTGTGCACACGTTCCCAGGTGAGATCAGACAAGGCAGTGCTCTGCCCTCTTGTTTCTGCTGTCGTGCTGTAGGCGAGTGTCATTTTCCTGGTCTTTCTTGGACCATGTTTTCTCATTTTTCTGTTTTCTCTTGATGATTTTGCTGTTTAAATGGCCCCCAGGCGTAGCCTTAGAGTGTCATCCAGGGCTCCCAAACATAGAAAGCCTGGACGTGCCGTATGGAGAGAATGCACGTGTTAGACGGGAGCAGTGGTTCAGTATGTACTAACTTAGGGCGCATGGTGACTTTCTAGAACACAACCACTGCAAAGAATGAGAATCAACTGGGTGTATTTTTAAGGGACCTTTTCCTAAAAGAACGCCCCATGATTCCTTAATAATCCCTGAAATGAGAATTGAAGGGGTAAATTCCTCTCCGCTGCACAGTATTATCTAGTCCTGTGTCCTGTTTGATCAGTTCTGATCCATGAATGACTTTGCACAATTGTCTGCCCCTCTTCACCGAGGGTGAAATACTGGGGGAACTTCCACACTCCCTGATGAATCTGCAATGTTCTGATGACGAGGAAGTCCCGGGACTTAATGAGTGTCCACCGTGTGCCCAGCACCGAAGGCAGAGCAGGGACGATTCCGTGCAGCCCGAATGCCATTAAAGTGCCACGCAGGAAACACGGTGAAGAAAACTAAGCAAAGTCGTTCTGGACGGTTATGGTGTCATGAGGGCAAAAAGCAACATGGTGATGGGAGAGGAGGAAGTGCTGGTGACAACGTGCCGGAGAAATGCTCCCAAGGAAGGAATATTCTCCACTGAGGCTTATTGAATGGGAAACAGCCCATCGTGCCTGGAAAAAGCAGGGCCAATGTCCTGGGGCAGAACAGGTCCAGCGGTCCTGGCTGAAGCAAGATGAGCAAGAGGAGAACCCTACACGATGATGTGTGAGAGATGGGGGGCCTCTGGTCATTTACATTCTGTTGCCCCTGGGATGGGGTTTAGATTTCATTCTCATTGCAACAGAAAGTTCTAGAAGGATTTAAGAGCTAAGATGTGAATCACCACAACCACTACAAGGAGAACACAATGGGGAGGGAGCGGGAACGAGATGGCAGCCGGGAGGCCGGACAAGAGCCGCCACGGCCCCGTACCCGACCACGCACCCGGGCTCCAACACTCAAGTCCCCTTCAGTCCAGGAAGGAGAGGCTGGGGAGACGTGTCTGAGGGCACAGGCCGCTCACACGTGGGCAGGGACAGGCACACAGGACATTTTGTTTGCAAATAAGTGGCAAACCCCAAGCCTGGGATGCAAAACCTTCCTGTCTCCTTCTTTTTTAAAAAAAATTTGTAAGTGTTTATGTATTTTTGAGAGAGAGATAGAGCACGAGCAGGGGAGGGGCAGAGAGAGAGGGAGACACAGAATCGGAAGCAGCTCCAGGCTCTGAGCTGTCAGCACAGAGCCTGACGTGGGGCTCAAACCCATGAACCACGAGATCATGACGTGAGCTGAAGTCAGACACTCAACCGACTGAGCCACCCAGGCACCCCTTTCATGTCTCCTTCTAACACTGAGTGAGGCATGGTCATAGACGTAGATTTTTCTGGAAACAATAAGACTAAACATTCAGCCCCCACAATATTTACTACCTCATTTACTCATAACTTAAAAATACTGGATAGTAAATTGGAGTCTTGTAAACAAAGAAGCCTTCCTCTGCTGGAGACCACTGCCCCCCACCCCCCACCCCCAGATCACGCCTCAGAAGTCTTCCCAAGGAGAGCAGACTGGAGACACAAGGCCTGGGTTGAAAAGATGAAAATGTGGAAATTTTGGAGGACAGATAATTTTATGGAACTCTGAGATGCTTGCAGCCTTCTTTTTTTGTTTTGCATCTCTAAGCACTTTTAAGCACTCCGTTCAGAATAAGAAGAAAAGCCTGATGGTTTTGGCTTTCCTTTAAACTCGGTTTCAACCAGTGACCTTCCTCTCTGTGTTGTTTAAAAATGTGGGACAGCTTAAATGTCTTCAGGTGAGGAGTCGACCAGAGGAAACCCCAATCCAGCATTGTTGCTGCGGAAATCGTGGAAACTCACGGCTGACGTCTCGCTGGGCTCCTGTCTTTACGAAAACACGTTTTATTCCAATATATGAGAAAGATCCAAAATGGCATTCTCCCACAGGTTCAGAGTGCGCGTCTCAGAGGAACCGATAACAGACAGTAATTTTGGTTTTTTCTTTCTTGTTGTATTTTCTGACTTTGTATCATGAGAATATTTTGGGGTTTTTATTCCAAGCAGAAATAAAAATATATAAGCAATAAAAGCCCGTAACAATTCCTTGTGGTGATTATAATGGTTCATTTTATGTGTCTGTTTGACTGGGTCACAATGCCCAGATTTTTGGTTAAAAGTTCTGGATATTTCCGTGACCGTGTGTTTTAGATGTAGTTAACATTTAAATTGGTGAATTTGGGGTGGGGGGGGCGCCTGGGTGGCTCAGTCAGTTAAGCATCTGACTTCGATTCGGGTCATGATCTCAGTTTGTGGGTTGGGCTCTGTGTGGACAGCTCAGAGCCTGGAGCCTGCTTTGGATTCTGTGTCTCCCTCTCTCTGCCCCTCCACTGCTCTCTGTCTGTCTCTGTCTCTGTCTCTCTCTCTCTCTCTCTCAAATATAAACAAACAGTAAAAATTTTTTAAAATAAATTAGTGACTTTGAGTAAACCAGATCATCCTCCTTAATGTGGGTGAGCCTCACCCAATCAGTTGAAGGCCTGGATGGAGCAAGCCTTGTCTTTTTCCTGAGCAGGCAGGAAATCTGCCAGCATCCTGCCCTCAGCCGTGAACTGCAACATCCACCCTCCAGCCCACCCTGCAGATTTTGGATTTCCCAAACCTCCTTCCACAAAGTGTAAGCTAATTCTTTAAGATGAATTGTTCTCACTCACTGTCTCTCTCCTCCCACATTTCCTTCTCCACACACACACACACACACACACACATACACACACACTATTGGTTCTGCTCTGGAGAAGCCTAACATAGTGACCATTTAGGCTTTTTCAAACTAATCCTTACAAATGGACAAAAGTAAAGATCAGGTACGAGGCTAACAATAATTTAGAAAGCAAAAAAGCAGGAAAAAAAAAAAGCAAAGATGAATGGTAAAAATGGACAGAGACAGGCTCAGACATCAAAGGATCCCAAGCCTTCGGTGGCTTTGCTTCGGCCGCCCCGGAACCCGGCCACCCCTGCCCTCCTGCACCCAGCCAGGCTCAGCCGCCTCCATCACCACCCGCTTCCTGCGGCCGGGGGCTCAGCCTCTGCCCTGGCTCCCCAGTCCACACATGGCAGCTGGGAGACCTTTCCCAGCGGGAAGATCTGCCTGCACGTTTGTGTCTCTTCCATTGTCCTGAAAACGGACTTCAGACCTCTCGAAGTCATACTCCAGGAATGACCCAAATCAGACCCACCTCTCTGACCTCACCTGGGCTTGGCCGGACCCTCTCTCAAGGCCTTCGGTCCCCCAGGTCCCCCCATGGTCCCCTCATGACTGGGAGTTTCTTGTTATGACTGAGTCTTCGCACAAATATGCCAGCCGAGTCTTCTGCCCCAGCCCGGCCCATCCCCCTCCACCCGTTCTGTTCTCCCCCCCGTGCGCCCCCCCCCCGCCCTGAAACGAACTTCATTTGTTCACATGGTTGTAACTCCCAGCCTCCGCCTTTCCTACCCTCCGCTCTGTCCCCAGGGGAGCCTGGATTCTGTTCTTTTCCCCAAGACAGGGACTGTGTCCACCTTCCCTCACAGAAGGATCTGAGCAAGTCCGATGTCAACCTCAGACCACATCGTCTCGTCCTTTCCCATCTTTCTTAAATGTGGGCCCAAGTCATTTAGAATCAATTGTAAGAATATTCGATGCAGGTCCATTGGTGAAACCCAGAGGTTCTTAACCCTGAATGCACATGAGGAAGACCCGGAGAACATTGAAGAATGTGGTTCCCGCCCCTGGAGCCTGAGGCCTAATTACTCGACCGCCCCCCCCACCCCGCCCCCCTACATCAGGAGTCCCGGCTCCGGCGACGCTGACGCACAGCAGGGCTGAGAGCCCCCGGGCTTCGGAGGCAAACTCAGGACCTGGCCCTCCTCCCTAAGTCCGCTGCCCGGGACCCCAAAACTCCCGCACGAATATCAGCACGACTGAGCCACTTATTTCCTTTGCATGTATCCCTAGAGTGAAACTAGGAGATCAAAAGTTACCAACGTTTGCTGTTTTCATCGTTTCGCCTGCTTAGTCATCAGAAAAGGCTGACGAGAAGGCGGACTTCCAGAGAGAAGAGCAGGAGACAGAGAGCCGTGGCCCGTGAGTGACCTCAGCGAGCATCGCAGGCACGCACAGGTGTGGTTGGCAGGTGCGCCTGCGTCGGGGCTCAGGTGTCCTGATAGAAGACGGGACACGGGCCCGGATGGCCCGGGTAGGAGCGCCCCGTCCTCCCCGCCCCTGCGGGCAGATTTCCACGGTGTCCGGACCCGTCCTCACACTCAAACGTTCACTTAACGGACCTCTAACTTTGCTCTGCAGGGAGGATCAGCCACATCACAGGTAAATTTAAGCCTTCTATCTGGAAGCTCAGCGAGAGGACGCGGATGCCCACACACCACACGTAGATTTCCTTAAATGCGGAAGACGGACACCAATGCAGCCAGTGTGCAGAAGGGGAGTCCTTTATTCTGACCCTTACTCTTCCAGAAGGAATTCGCCTTTCAGCCTGGCAGCTGACCTGTCTCCCAGTGTCCCCGAACCACGACGTCAGGGCCAGGTGACCCCACTCGGGGCCCTCACTGCCTGCTCCTGGGCTGGGCTCCCAACTAAACCTCAGCCCATCATCTTCATGACCTGTGGCCCAATTAGGAAACATAACTGAGACAATTCCATTATTTCCTGGGCATCTGGACATGGGAAGCGGAGCCAGTGTCAGGACACGGGTCAGGATGGAGGTGCCGTATCCGGACACGAGGGCTAGGAAAGCCGGGAGCCGTGGGCTCTCCACAGCCGGAGAGGGAGCGAGGTAAGTGTGGGCTGAGGTGGCACCGAATCTGGGACAGAGAAATCCTGGACCCTGCTGCCCCCCGGCCCGGCGCCCTGCGGCCTGGCTGCGCGCAGCTCTCACTCCTCCGACTTGTGACTCCACAGACCCTCCCCCACATCCCATCCTAGCGCCCACTAGCCCGGGGGGACTTCTGTTCCCACGGGGCCGGGACCACGAATAGACCGTGACGTCACCTGGGAAAGGAGGAGGGACTTGCTGTCCAGGCTTCGAAGCGTCTTTCCTCACTTCTTTCTGCGCTGATCACAGACTGAGTGATCGGAAGCCCAAGGGAAGTCCTGTCTTCCCCACCGCCCAAAGCCGACGGGAAGCAGGCTGCTACCAAACTGACAGAGGGAGGTGCATTTCTTTGGCTTAAAAGGCAGAATTTATTTCCTCTAAGGATGAGGAGTGGAACCGCCGAAATTTTTAAAAAGCCTCATTTCTCATAAAGACGTTCACGAGGAACCCAGAGCCCCTCGGAGAGAGAAACAGGATGCGGGAAGGGAGGCATCTGGACGGAGGAAGCCAGGCCAGAGGGGGAGCTACAGGGGAACCTCTTTTTTTTTTAATTTACAGTTTTTAAAAAATTATTTTTAATGTTTATGTATTTTTGAGAGAGACAGAGCATGATGGGGGGAGGGTCAGAGAGAGAGGGAGACACAGAATCCGAAGCAGGTTCAGGCTCCGAGCTGTCGGCACAGAGCCCGGCGCGGGGCTCGAACTCTCAGACTGTGAGATGGTGACCTGAGTCGAAGTCGGACGCTTGACCGACTGAGCGCCTCCCCGCCCCCCCCCCCAGCACCCCTGTGCTTACTCTTTTGATTGCGCTTCTGAAGGCTCGAAACAGATACGGACTCAGGGACTGGGCGTTCACTTTTGCCACAGACGCGCCAAGGGCTTCCCGCACGGAGGACGGGTCGTAGTCGTACACGGGGAAACCTGGGCGTGAAAGGACGCGGGACACAGTGAGACCAGACCCCCCCTCCCCCCACCGACCCCGGGGCCAGGACGGCGCCCGCGGCGTTAAGGGCAAGGGGCCGTGGTACCTGCGCAAGACGGCAAGTCCATCCCAAGGAGAAGAAGCACAATCAGCATCTTGACCCCCGTCCGCTCCATTCGGGGAAGAAGAATTTTAATTCAGAGGCGGCGAGGCCGTGTCTATGCTCCGACAAAGCGGCTCTGGATCAAATGTGACCGGCCGGCTCTCTCCGACGGGGGCCGGGTGCAGCTCAGCTTAAACCAGACCATTGATCCCGGGGTCAATATTTACCGCTGGCTTTTCCTATGGCCACGGGCCAGGGTGAGGCTACTTTTGAAGTTCTGACCTCAGCGGGGGACTTTAGCCCGCGGGAGGCCCGGGGCCCCTGCGGGCGCTGTTTGTTTTTCCATTTTAATTTCACCCACATGTGCCACCTCTGTCTCTTTCTTTTAGTTGCATGTTTAGGAGGAGGGGGTGTAATTGTGTTTTCAGCAAAACAATTTTAAAGTGGTGTCTCTATGGTTTTCCCTCCTGTTCCTAAAGGTCTCGCGGCTGATGGCGAATGGAAATGGTGTGGCTCTTTCAAGATGTTTCTGGAAAATATGACGACAACGGAGGTAATTTAATATACGGGAGCTAAGCGCGTCAGGCATGTGGTACGACGTCCTGGTGAGCAGCCTCTCTGCTCACGGGCAGGTTTGCACGTCGCCTGGAGGAAAAGGGGTTTGCGTGTTGATGACTCTCACAAGCCGCAAGAGCCCAGTGTAGCTGGTGCGTATTAAAGACGAGAGAGGGGCGCCTGGGGGCTCAGTCGGCTAAGCCTCCGACTTCGGCCAGGTCAGATCTCACATTCGTGGGTTCGAGCCCCGTGTCAGGCTCTGTGCTGACAGCTCAGAGCCTGGAGCCTGCTTCAGATTCTGTGTCTCCCTCTCTCTCTGACCCTTCCCAGTTCATGCTCTGTCTCTATCTCAAGAATAAATAAAACATTAAAAAATGTTTTAAAAAATGAGAGATACTTTGTAGTAAGTAGTGTGTGTTCATGCACAAGAAGCTGAGGTGTGCTCTGACTCAGGACGGCCCAGGCTGGAATCTTGGCTCCACATGCACCAATCATCTACCCTGTGCCCACTACTCAATGCCTCTAAACCTCAACTTCCTCATCTGTAAAATGGGCATACATAGTAAAATATAGTGTGTGTTTTTAATGTTTGTTTTTGAGAGAGGGATAGACTCGAGCAGGGAGGGGAAGAAAGAAAGAGACACAGAATCCGAAGCAGGCTCCAAGCTCTGAGCTGCCAGCACAGAGCCTTATGCGGGGCTTGAACTCACAAACCACAAGATCATGATTTGAGCTGAAGTTGGACACTTAATCGACTAAGCCACCCAGGCATCCCTGAAGTGTGTTAATAATGGGAGTTCTTCAGAGAAACAGAACCAATTGGGTGTTTAGAGAGGCAGGCACACAGGGAGAGACAGAGACAGAGACAGGGAAAGAGAAAGAGAAAGAGAGAGAGAGATTTGTTTTAAAGAATTGGCTCACACAATGGTGGAGGCTAGAAAGTCCAAAATCTGCAAGGTGGGCCAGCAAGCCGGAGACCCAAAGAGAGTTGCAGTCCAATTCAAAGGCAGTCTGCTGGCACAATTCCTTCCTGCTAGGAAGAACTCATTTTTTGTCTATTGGTGCCTTCAACTGATTGGATGAGGCCCACCCATATTATAGAGACTAATCTCCTTTACTCAAAGTCTGTTGATTTAAATGTTAATCTCATCTGAAAATATCTGCAGAGAGGCCGCCAGAAAAATCTTCAACCCAGTATCAGGACCACATGCCCAAGCTGACTCATAAAATTAACCATCACATGAGGATTAAGTCACAAACCCTTGAAAGAGTCCTTGACAAATTCATTGCTTAATAAATGGTAAATGTTGGTAAGAATGAAATTCAACACATATTTTCTAGCATCTGTTAGTATAAGGCAACAGGTCCGGGGAATACCCTAAGTGAAGGAATGATCTAGCTCGCCCTGCTCAAACGAGGCAAATGCGTGTGCAAACCAGTGAAGCGTGAATGGCGGTAAGAGAGTTTCTGGCAGGTCTCCTCCCTCCCGGGCGCGTGTAATGTCTGCACGGGGCCTCGACAGATGCAGAGGCACCAACAAGGGAGAAAAGGATGGAGGCCAGGGAGGAAGAGCAGAAGGGAGACCCTCTGGGAAGGAGACGGGCGCGGCGTGGGGCGGATGGGCCAGGCGGGCAGTGGCAGGAAGGAGGAGGAGACACTGGGGAGGTTTACCGCCGCCGCCTTGTCCTACTGGAAGGACGGCATGCAAGCGTGACGCTCATGCTCCTACAACTCACTGCCTCTGTTGCGCCTGCCTTGCACAGAGGGTCAAAATCACGGACTGGACGATTCATGAGTATTTGCTGCCCTGCGCCCAGGGCTGATCCCTCCACACATCTCCTTCACCAGCACATCGCCACAAAGGTGCCAACTCGGAAACAGCAGATGTCCGCGAGGTGCGGAGCAAGGGGAACGCTCATGCACTGCTGGGGGGGTGCAGACTGGTGCAGCCGCTCTGGAAAACCGTGGAAAGTTTCCTCAAAAAATCAAAACTAGAACTACCTTACAATGAGCAGGTGCACTGCGAGGTATTTATCAAAAGGACACCAGAATGCTGATTCGAAGGGGCACGTGCACCGCAATGTTTATAGCAGCGCTATCCGCATGAGCCAAGGCACCGAAAGAGCCCAGGTGTCCATTGATGGATGAATGGATAAAGAAGATGTCACACACACACACACACACACACACACACACACACACACACACAATGGAGTATTACTCGGCCATCAAAAAACTGAAATCTTACCATTTGCAATAACATGGATGGAACTAGAGGGTATTATGCTAAGTGAAATTAGGCAGAGAAAGACAAATATCATTAAGACTTCACTCATATAAGGAATTTAAGGTACAAAACAGATGAACATAGGGGAAGGGAAGAAAAAATAAAAGAGGGAGAAAAACCATAAGAGACTCTTAAATACAGAGAACAAACTCAGGGTTGGTGGAGAGATATTGGGTGGTGGAGGGGTAACTGGAGGACGGGCATGGAGGAGGGCACTTGTGGGGATGAGCACTGGGTGTTGTATGTAAGTGATGAAGCACTAAATTCTACTCCTGAAATCATTATTACACTATATGTTAGCAACTTGGATTTAAATCTAAAACACAAAAAAATTTTAAAAATTTTTAAAAATTGGGGCTCCTGGGGTGGCTCAGTGGGTTAAGCATCCAGCTTCGGCTCAGGTCATGATCTTGTGGTTTGTGGGTTTGAGCCCTGCATCGGGCTCTGTGCTGACAGCTCAGAACCTGGAGCTGCTTCAGATTCTGTGTCTCCCTCACTCTGCCCTCCCTTCCTTGCTCACACTCTACCTCTCTCTCTCTCTCTCTCAAAAACGGATAAACGTTAAAAAAATTTTTTTTAATCCCTGAATAACCTCAGGTCTAAATGTCCATCTGCCCCGTGCAATACCTGTGACCAGGAACTTCTGGCCTCCTCTCAGGCCACCAGCCTTCCTGGATGGGTCCCCTCACACAGGTGCCCTTTGCAGTTCCTTGGGGACACAAAACAATCTCCCTTCCAGAGCCTTGCCACGTTTCTGGTTCCTTCTATCCGACAGTGAGGGCCCTCCTTCCTCGTGCTTCCCCCGAGTCAGCTCCTTCCCACCATCGGGCATCAGTGAGACCAGCGCCTCCCGGAGAGCTTTCCCCAGCACCCCGCACTCCGGGCACCCTTCGCCGCTTCACGTCCGCGCTCCCCCTCCTCCCTCTGAGCCCTGATCCCAGGCCCGGGGTCTTGCGTGCCGGTCTGATACCCTTCATCTTGGGTAGACTACACGCGCTCCGTGAGGCAGGGCGCTGCCCGTCTGGGCTGCGCGGAGCTGCGGCATCCAGACAGGAGCGCACGTGGTCTCTCGGAACCTTCCTCCAAGTTCTTCCCGTTTCAAGCCAGCAGTCACTTCTGAGGCGCCAGAGGTACGCAAAGCAGTGTGCGATGAGATCCATAATTCTCTTCCCCTTCACCTCCTTTGAACTCAATTCCATTAGAGTCTTCCAGATTTAATTAACGGCGCCATCTGGCTCCAAACTCCGAGGTCACATTAAGTGAGCGGTACTAATAAAAGTAATTGCAAAACCATAGAGGAGATGGAGGAGATAACAGTAAAACAACGTTGCCAGCACAGGGCTGTTGGTTCCGTTTCCAACTTGCTGGGGCTACACTTCAGTGCTGGGTCCACTGGGCTCCAAAAACAGTGGCTCAGGGCGCGGAAAGGAGGGGCTCTGGGTGCTAAGAACCGATGACCCGGGGCAGCTGGGGGACTCAGTCGGTCGAACATCTGACTTCAGCTCAGGTCATGATCTCACAGTTCATGAGTTCGAGCCCCGCATTGAGCTCTCTGCTGTCAGCACGGAGCCTGCTTCGGACCGTCTGTCTTCTCTCTGCCCCTTCCCACTTGTGCTCTCCCAAAACTAAATAAACATTTTTTTAAAAAAAGTGATGATCTAAAACGGTGTGATGTCTGGTAAACCTAGAAGATTATATATAAGCCATCCGATGAAATCCAGGTCATAATGATTTATTTAATTTTTTTTTTTTTTTGCCTAGCTGCAGAAAGGTATATAGCATTAATTCCAGCAATTTTCTGCTCTCCCAACAAAAATTATTTAATTAAACTATTAAAAGTTATATGGCGGTCAGTGAAGAAGGTCTTATAATTTTTTTCACATAACCCCTGGACATCTATGTAACATTTATCAGGGACACCTGAGTGGCTCAGTCGGTTGAGTGTCCAGCTTCAGCTCAGGTCATGATCTCACGGTTCGGTGGGTTTGGGCCCCGCATCAGGCTCTCTGCTGACGGCTCAGAGCCTGGAGCCTATTTCGGATTCTGTGTCTCCCTCTCTCTCTGACCCTCCCCTGCTCATGCTGTCTCTCTCTGTCCCTCAAAAATAAAATAAAAACCATTTTAAAAACTTTATTTAAAAAAACATTTATCAGAGAAAGCTTAACACAGTTGGAAAAGATTTGAATAAAGATGGTGGTCATCCAAGTCACAAAGATTCATCGCTAACATCTCTATCATTTCTCTTGAGACTGTTTCTTTTTCTTCTGGTCATGTCTACAGTAATATTACTTAAGAAAAATCACCAAGTTTAGAGCAAACATACACCAAATCTCCATCTGATCCATAAATCAAAACTTCGCCTCTAACGTGCAATCTCTCTAATGATGCGGTTTCTGAGCTCCTGAACTCGGCTGTCAAGACTACCTCAATTATCTACGGCCACAACCTTCCCGTGCTCTGGAAATGTCAATATTATTGTGGCTTTTCTATTCTAGGAGATGACGTGTTTTATTTGCAAGGAAAAGATTATAGACCAGAGGTTCTCAAAGTGTGGTCCCCAGGACGGCAGCTTCGGCATCGCCTGCGAACTTACTAGACGTGCAAATCCTCACACACACACACACCCCAGGACACTTACGTCAGAAATCCCAGCGGGGAGACCCAGGCATCCGGGCTTTACAAATGCTCTAGGCGGTTCTGACGCATGTGCAAATGTGAGAACCACTGTGTGGGGCAAACGGTTCTCAACCCGGGCTGACTTTGCTCCTCAAGGTCATTGGCAATGTCTGGAGATGTTTGGGTTGTCAGTCTCTATGGTAGAGGGTGTGACTGGGCATCTTCAAGCCAGAGCTGTAGGTGAACTTCCTACAATGTGCAGACCCCAGAGCAAAGAATTATCCGGTGCAGTATGTCAAGAATGCCAATGCTAGGGCGCCTGGGTGGGTCAGTCGGTTAAGCGTCCAGCTTCTGCTCAGGTCATGATCTCACGGTTCATGGGTTTGAGCCCTGCGTCCGCTCTGTTCTGACAGCTCAGAGCCTGGAGCTGCTTCGGATTCTGTGTCTCCCCCTCTCTGACCCACCCCTGCTCACGTTGTCTCTCTCTCTCAAAAATAAATAAAACATTTTTTTTAATTTAAAAAAAGAGAAAAAGAATGCCAACCCTCAGAAACTCTGGTTGAAGGTAAGAACTTTGACCAGCAGCCCTGAGTTTTAATTATGGCTTCCTATTAATTTTCATTTATTTTGTTTTCAGTGTGATATGTCCTGTGAAAGATTTTATTTTTGTGTTCCACCCACTCAACTTGGTTTTGGTTTCGACCAGTGTCATCTTGCCAAAGCCTCCAGGTGAGGTCATAATTGTTTACTTAGATGTTTTAATTTCCCGTTTTACGTTTTAATTATTTAACCCACTTGGAATGAATTTTGATGGAAGTTGTGAAGTAAGGATTTAAGGAGTTCTTTTTCTGGGTAAGACCTCTCGTACCTGGGGTGTGCGGTCACTTCCTTTTTTTTTTTTTTTTTTAGGTTTATTTCTGAGAGACAGAGCATGAGCCGGGGAGGGGCAGAGAGAGAGAGAGAGGGAGACACAGACTCTGAAGCAGCTCCAGCCTCTGAGCTGTCAGCACAGAGCCCTACATGGGGCTCGAACTCAGAAGTGGTGAGATCATGACCTGAGCTGAAGTCGGATGCGTAACCGACTGAGTCACCCAGGCACCCCAAGTCAACAGTCACTTCTATTTCCTAACCAAACAGTGATAAGCACAAGGAGGGTTCATTCTGAATCGGCTTCACCTTCATGTGACCAAAATTTAAAAACCAGATTAAATAAGATATATTTATTTTTCACATTTAAAAAAATAAAATGTGATGGTAGGCAGCCCAGTACTCCTTCGGAGGCTCCACAATTACCAGGGGCCTGGATTCCTTCAAGACACCCTGTCCTTATGATCCAAAATGGCTGCCAGAGCTCCAACCATCACATTCTAGTCCATGCAGCTTGAAGAAGGAAAGAGAAGAATGAGCCTCTTTTCTTCTTTTCATTTTTATTTTTTAAGTTTATTTATTCATTTTGAGAGAGAATAGAAGGCACAGGAGGGGCAGAAAGAGAGGCAGAGAGAGAATCCCAAGCAGGCTCCACACTGTCAGCACAGAGCCAGATCGGGGCTTGAACTCACAAACTGTGAGATCACGACCTGAGCCAAAACTAAGAGCTGGACACTTAACCAACTAAGCCACTCAGGTGCCATCCTCCTCCTCTATTTAAGGACATTTTCCAAAAGTCACACACAACATTGCTGCTTACAACTCACTGGCCAAAAATAAATTAGCAGGGAATGTTTGCCCCACAGTAAAGAGGTGAAGGGGTCTCCAGGAAGACAATTGTGCAAGGCTAGAAGGCCACCCCTGAACAGAGTCCCAAAGAAAAGATGAAAGTAATAGAGTCTCTGACAAAGAATACTGAGAAGAGGTTTACACCCTTAGTGTAGACTTTGGAGTTGAATGTCTGGTTGGTACAGAGAAAATTAAGCAAACCTTTTAAAATGACGCGTTGTTATTTCCAGGAGAAATAAACATTTGCTCAGGAAAGAAATCAGTTAGGGAATCTTTGCTTACAGGGCGCTAACCAACATGGTCCCCAAAACCACAGTCGCTTAAAACAATCAAATTTTATCTTTGGCTTATGGCTACGTGCGTACCGCCACTTGACCAAGGGACTGTCCTCACCATAGTCACAGAAAAACCCAGAAGGATGGAGCGATCATCTTCTTGAACCCTGGTAATTTGCAGTGCCTGAAAGAAGCGACTCCTGGAGAATTTCACACGAGCGAGCAAATGCTCTGGACGGAGCCTGTTGGCCAGATCAGTCACACGACCCCCAGCCTGGATTCACAGGGCGCAGAGAAAAGACTTGCCGTCTACCCTGAAGGTAGATTCGCTAGTGTTTGACATCGAGAAATAGTGGCCACCACACAATGACCCAGGGAGCTGCTATGGAAAATACAGATATAATCACGATCGTATAAGCATTGAACAATGATGTTTGGGAGGATGGCAGTTCTGGGAAGTGTTTACGGCGTGGAGGAGTGGGTGGTGAAAAGGCATTAAAAAAAGGAGTCCTTAGGGCGCCTGGGGGCTCAGTCAGTTGAGCGTCCGACTTCGGCTTGGGTCACGATCTCACATTCGTGGGTCCGAGCCCCGCGTCTGGCTCTGTGCTGACGGCTCAGAGCCTGGAACCTGCCTCAGATTCTGTGTCTCCCCCTCTCTCTGCCCCTCCCCTGCTCACGCTCTGTCTCAAAAGACTTTTCAGTGTTTGCCTAAGTTCTTCGTTGGGGGTGCAGATAGGCAGGGCACGGACTTATTTTTCACTGTAAGGCTCATGGTGCTTTTTGGCTTTTTAAAAATATACCAAATATTATTTTGGAGAGGCAAGAAATTAGATTTCAAGTTTCGAGAGTGGGAGGAAATGCCTCGAATGTTTGATAGCAACCTTCTCTTTCTCTTTCGAATGCACAACACCCATGTCGCCCCCCTGTGACAAAAAGGAAGGAACACAACGAAATGCCTTATTGGTGCCTTTGCCCCTCGACCCCGGGTGCTCAGACCCAGAACAAATCCTGTGTCTGTTTCCATTTTCACAAGCAGCCAAGAAGCACCATTTAAGAGCAAAGCAAACTAAAGAACTCAATCACCCCCAAAGGAAGGATAATTGCAGACTTTTCTACTCCCAACAACCGTGTCTAATCCGGCGCTAACCCCTTAGAAGCAAGAGACAGGAATCCAGGGAATTCTAAAACAACGCACTTTCTTTTTAAAAATGCAAATCAGTGCACACGTCTGCCCGCCTGACCATTGAATGCCGTCCAGAGATTTGTCAAAACGCCTCTGTGATGCTTCTAAATTCTTGGGATTGCTTCGTGCCTCTCTGAAATTAATAAGAGATCATGAATATGTTTTTTCCTACCTGGTAGTCATTGTCCAAGCATATGCTTGTTTGAAGAGCATGGCAAGCGGGAGCTGTTTGGGAGGCCAGTATGGCTCTGGCCTCCTGGAGGCTTCTGGAAGGGCAGCCAACCCTCCGTGACTGAGCCTGAAAGCTCTTTTCATTGACATTAGATGTAAATAATGGTGGGAGCCCGGCATCTTCTCACCAGATGCCCCGCATCGCCCTGTGCTCCTTCCGTCATCTGTGATGAAGGTGACGGTGGGGGGAGAAAACTCGAGGTAAGAGAATAAAGAATTTGTGATTCCACCTCAAGACAATACCCTCCTTCTCAAGGCTGACCTCTTGCTGCCTGATCCTCTTAAGCACGTTGGAAACGGAGAATTGCCTCCACCGCCCCCCCTCCCCCACAGGATTCTCCCCTGGGCTCCCTCCTCCCAGCCCAGGCAGATGGAGATCCTGGACAACTAGGGAGAAGGTCATGTTTGCAAAGATCCAACAATGAAGTCATAAGTCATTTCCAAAAATGTCCCCCTGGTTTTGATGCAGTTGCTTGGATGTTTGCCAAGTACCAAGGACCTCGCTGAACATTCACATCCCACAGCCAACCCGTGGGGGATACGGATCCGATCCCTTTGGAGCAGACAAGATGGGGGGGGGGGCAGATTGTAGGGCTAATGGTAGAGTTCATTGTCTAGTCTTGTCGCCTTCCACACTTTTGGTGGCCCAACGGGTGATAAAGATTCTCCCCTAGGGACACCCCTCTACCTCTACTGGTAGAGGCAGAGCCTGGTAGGTAAAGGCTCCACAGGAATTATTGGGACTTTCCCCTTCCTTTGACTAAACTCTCCTTCCTGGCCTTCTTCCTGGCCCCGCACTTGCTGTGCCAGAGCAAGGCCCCAGCTGCCCACACAGTTCACTTCGACTCACTCTTGCTCCTCTGCCCACCGCCCGCGCCCTCCAATGGGTCCCCAGGACTTCCTCTGTTATCAGGCCTTTCACACCTTGTCGGGATCTTGAGTTCTCTTGTCTCCTCGTTAGAGTGTGAATCCTTCGAAGGAAGCAGTGGTGTCGTTTATTCTAAATAATTTAACAAGTGATTGTTGGTGAAGGAGTGAGTGCAAGAATGAATGAATGAATGCCTGCATGCATGAACGAATGAAGGCATGAGTTCAGGTGAGGAAATCAGAGCCCCCTGACCTGCCCCATGTCATTCACGCGACACGCCACACGTAGCCAGAACAGAGCCACAGGCTGGATCTCCCAACTTCTGACCGCCCTTTACCAAACTCAGGATGTTTTCGCTCTTTAAGATCCCCCTCTGCAACTCTGCTGACCCTGGGCGAGACCTTAGCTTCAGTACTAGAGAGGGAACGGTGCACAGATGAAAGAACTTAGAGGGAAAAGAATTACAGATCAGAAGAAGAGAACAGAGAACGGACAAAAACAAGAGAGAGGAAGAGAGATGGTCCCCAATACCACCACTTCCTGTGGACGACCACGTAGCCGAGATCCAGGGCTAGGCTTGTCTCGTGGAAGCGATACCAGGGCTGGGGTTCATGCCTCCTTTCTTCACGTCTTGACACCAGAGTCCAAGAAGCATGTAGCAGGAACGAAATATAATTACTTTCACTGATGTCAAGAACTCTGAAAGGCACAAGATTTCACCCAGCCAAGGACGGGCGTGGAAACTGGGAGAAGACCCGCCACTCCTGTGTCGGGGGGTGAAGGCTTATTACTGACGGCAGCAGCCAGGTCACCACGTGCTCTGCTTTGGTGCCCTGGGCCCCAGTCCCCGGCGGCACAAGAGGTGCCAGCTTACCCCTCCGCACACGTCACCTGCACCACAGAGGAAGATCTCTGCTCTGGAGAGTCTGAACCGCCCCTGGCACGTGGTAGGGCTGCCAGGCCTTTTCTCCTTCCTCGCAGGAAGTTACTACTCTTTTCCTTGGTTTTGAAGGAGGACATCATCTCTACTTTCCAAGGCTGTTCATTATATAAAAATCCTTGAGGAGCATCTGGGTGGCTCGGTCGGTAGAGTGTCCAACTTTTGATTTCAGCTCAGGTCATGATCTCACGGTTCAGTTTGTGAGATGGAGCCCTGTGTCAGGCTCTGCACTGACAGCGTGGAATCTGCTTGGAACTCTCTTTCTCTCTCTCTCTCTCTCTCTCTCTCTCTCTCTCTCTCTCTCTCTGTGCCTCCCTCCTCCATAAATAAATAAGTAAATAAAACATGAAAAAAAGGGGCACCTGGGTGGCTCAGTCAGTTAAGTGTCCGACTTCAGCTCAGGTCATGATCTCATAGTCAGTGAGTTTGAGCCCCGCGTCAGGCTCTGTGCTGACAGCTCAGAGCCTGAAGCCTGCTTTGGATTCTGTGTCTCCTCCTCTCTCTGCTCCTCTCCTGCTCGAGCTCTGTTTCTCAAAAATGAATAAATGTTAAAAATAAATAAATACATAAAATAAACTATAAAAAAATTTTTAAACATGTAAAAATAAGAAACTCCTTGAACAAATAGTCAGAAACAAAGGTAGATGTGCAGAAACCTGAGAACCCGACGGAGGGTTGCCTCCCGGGGAGCACCGGACTCACGCATTCACTCAGCTACCGGATACCCGTCAGCCGTCACAGGCCAGGCTCTGTCCTCCTTCCTGGACGTACACCAGGAGCAAACCTGACGCAGCTCCTGACTTCGCACTTTACTGGGGAAAGTAAGCATTCATCCCAGGCCCCGTAAGTACGGGCACAACAACAACAGTGACAAGGAAGGTCGGCAGAGGCTCGGGGCACTGCAGAGGCGTGTCGTGGGATGCCAGGAAGTAGGGGAACCACACAGCGCCCCCGAGACAGTCCTGTCTCAGGCCTGCAGTTCACGGCACCCCTTCCCTTCTCCCCCCAGTGCCCCGCAAGGACCTGAGAGGGCAGAGCTCCGGGAGGGAGAGCATGTGTCAGATGAGGCTAGAAAGGTAAATAGAACGGAGCACGCCAAGCCTCTTGGTCTCCATTAACACCCATGGTCATCATCCGCAGAGCATCAAGAAGCTATTTAAGGGTTTGGAACAAGCGCGTCACATGATCAGGTTTTCACATTGAGGAGGGCCTTTCTGCCCAGATGTGGAGTTTAGAGGAAGTGCATGGTGAACAGGCAGGGTCCGAGTCCATCGTTGTGTCCACAAGGAGAGCCGTGGTGGTCGAGGAGAGAATGGTTAGATCTCAGAGACATTTAGGGATACACCCAGCAGGGGATGCCGTGGGAGGCGAAAGGCCACCAAGGAGGACCCCAGGATTCCCACTGGCACGGCCGGTGGAAACACTGGACAGTGGAGTCAGAGAGGCAGCGAGGAAGGAAGGGAGGCTGTTGGCTAAGCAGGCGTGGAGGCCAGGCGGGAGACGCGGACTGGAATTATAAGCTGGGGGAAGGGGGGTCGACTTCACGGAGACAGTAACTGAAGTCGTGAGCATGGACTAGAGGCCCCATAAGAGCCCAGGACGGAGCCCTCAGAAGCTAGCATGAATAGACGCATAGGTTAGAATTGGTTCCATAGGCAACTGGGAAGGTGCCATCAAAGGTACGAAGACAACCAGGAGCCTGGTTTCCTGAAAACAAAGAGGAGAGGAGGGGAGAGGGGGGAGGGGAGAGAGAAGGAAGACGGAAACTATCATCCATGTCGAATCTGCTGGGACGTGGCGGAGGAGGAAGACCAAAAAGCACCGTTAGATGTAAGGACACTGGACTCACGGGTGACGTCAGGAAGGTGCGTTCGGTGGGAGGATGAGGGCTGAGGCAGCCTGGGGAGGACTCAGCCATGAGCGAGGGGGACAGAGATGGAGGCCACCAATACAGAGACATCTGTGAGAATCCAGACCACGATAAGGAGGCACAAAAAGGCCAATGGAAAGGTGGAGGGCAGAGGCTTTGCATCTTGTAACTAGGAAAGGTTTGAGCAGATGGAAATCCTTCCAGGGAGAAGTAGCCACTTGGGAAGGGAAGGGGTTAAATAAAGGTGGGGACAGTGGCCCACCGGTTCCTGAGATGCCCAGAGCGAGCAGATGACGTCTGACATCACTTGGAGAGGATGAAGACCAGGGCCTGGGGGGCGGTGGGCAGGAAGGAGAAAACCGCAAGTCCAGGTGGAGGGCAGTCTCCAAATCTGGAGGAGGGAGGTTGAGTGAGCGCCCATGGGAATGGGGAGGTAGGAGGCCGGGCTGTTTGCCAAGAAGGAGACGGTGGAGGGGGCGTCAGGCCTTGGGAGGATGGTGAGGGTCTGGCGTGGCCATGGGGGCCAGGGCCGGGGAAAGCAAGGAGGCTCAGACAGAGTTTATGTGTGCGCGCACACCTGCCAAGCACACACACTCAGGACACGGTCCAGTCTCCACGTGCCTTAAATTGTCTCTCAACTCCAGCCAGCCAGGCCTCCTTGCTCGTGTCCGGTGTCCCTCCCCGAACCATCCCGCATGAGGATCAGCTCCTGATGAAACCCAGCAAGAGGGTCTGCCCCTCAGAGGACTGGGAGAACCGGCAGGGGGGAGGAGAAGGGCTAACACTCATCACTTCACCTCCATCCTGCATCCCCGCCACGTCTACAGAGAAGAATTCAAAGCAACCCGGACGGCCAGGACGAGACGCCCCGTCAGTGCTCCGATCAAAGCAGTTTCTACTATTGCTCAGGCAGGCAGCGGCAGATTCCCGGGGTTTCGGGGAGCCGGGGACTGGGGAACGGCTGAGTTCTAGCTCTCCTTTTTCTACCGTCTCAGCCAGGGACTGTCTGTGTTCCTTGAGAAGAAGACATACGGGAGAACTAATCCAGGCCCGTTGGAGCCGGGAGCAGGCGGTGGGTGCCGAGTGAAAGCGAGCTTATCTTCCCCTTTCAGAGGGTAAAAATGTTCCATCCAAGTCAGATGCACGTCGAGTCTGAAATGACTCTTTCTAATAGGGAAACTGAGTCACGCACGTACTTACAGAAGGATCTGAAAGGAGAGCTCACAAAGAAGGGACTCAAATCCAGGATTCTGGAGATGGAAACCAAAGTGCTGTCAGGAGAGGGAGGAAATTGGTCTCCTGACCTGGAAATGACCCTCCCATGAATGAGTCTCCTGCTTCCTGATGCTCCAAGGACACTGGGGCTCAGAGCCTGGGGCTTTGAAGGGCTGGCAGGGTGGGGGGCGGGTGGGTAGGGAGGTGGGCAGTCTGCAGAGAGCAGAGGGCAGCCCCCCACTGTCCCCGGGAGGGGGCCTGCTGAAGCCCCAGGGCAGGGACTCTGGGGCGTCTTCCGTTCTGGGTCACTGAAGGCTCACGATTCCGAGAAAAGCGTCCATAAACGGCCTAACCCCCTGAAGGAAACAGACACCGGGGCTTGAAAGGAAACCCTTTCTGGAATAATCCCAGAGTGCTGCAGCTTCTGTTGAGCAGATTCTAGGAAAAGCAGAGAGCCTGGGGGCCGGTGGGGGCGGGGCTTCAGGTTGTGGCCGGAGGCTTCCAGAAGCCCAGTCCACCAACCCAGGGGGCGGCCTCTCTTTCATCTGCCACTCATCTCAGAAAAAATTAACTAGACGTCAGGGCCATTTGCCAGGGCTGAGATGGCAAAGGACAGAAGGAGGGGTGAGGACAGTGAGAGGTGGCAGGAACAGGGACACGGTGACTCGCCCTTCCCCGTGGAGCAGGCTGGGGCTCTGACCTCACTGGAGAGTCTGGGCTCCGACTCCCTGCTTTCTTCCGCACCTGCTTCCATGCAGGATGGCAGAACGGGCACGTGTCATTTCCCTTTTATCCACACAAAATGATTCCAAACCCTATTCCTCCACCTCGTAACTCAAACAAACAAACAAACAAACAAACACAAAAGGCTACTAAAACTCTCAATTTGAGAGTTATGTCCATTTTTTTTTTTTTTGGATATTCTAAAAATAAAAACAAAGTTCAGGCGCCTGGGTGGCCCAGCTGGATAAGCATCCAACTCCGGCTCAGGTCATGATCTCACCGTTCGGGAGTTTGAGCCTCATGTTGGGCTCTGTGCTGACAGCTCGGAGCCTGGAGCCTGCTTTGGATTCTGTGTCTTCCGTTCTCTGTTCCTTCCCCGCTCAGGCTCTGTCTCTCTCTCAAAAATAAATGAAAACAAAAAATAAACAAACAAATAAATAAAAACGAAGCTCCGTGCTCTGTGCAGAGCACACGCTGGGGCTGAGGAGCCGTCAGGCGCATCAATGCCACAATCTATCCCCAAGGGCCCCTGTGACCCCGCAGGAAGCCTGGGTCTTCTGTATTTACACAAGTACAGTTGCCTGGAGGCGTTTGGTTTGTTTGCATTTTGCCAGGGAAAACCTTTCCTGAGGGTGAATTTCACAGGCTGACCATCTGGTCACGGTTTGGTCCCAGAACCCAGGAGTTAAACCAAATGAGTGACAGGCAGACACACTAGCTAACGTTGGTGGGTTGGGACCGCTTGCCAGGCACTGGGCTGTGCCAAGTTCAGAATCAGGATTTGAACGCAGGCGAGTTGGTTCAGGTTTGTTCTCTTACCCCCTCGCCCGTTCATCCTTCCCCTGCATCAAACGTTGGATCAATCCTCTCTAGCCCTGAGCTGCTTCCAGGAAATGCTTTCCTGCTCTCTGCCCAGAGCTCGGATGGGCGCCCTTTCTCCCTGCTCCCCTGGAGCCCGTACGGAAGTGACCGCCAGACTGCAAGACTCAGGACTGAAACACTCAGGATTTGCCTCTTCTCTGAGGACAGGCTTGGGATTGTATCCGGCACTGCAAGGCACACGATTTCCATTTCTGAATGTGTGGATTCATGAATGAAATGGTCCCGCAAGAGCTGCTGATCCAGTGGGGACAGATCGGGGTACAAGGACCATGACCTCCAACGACAGGCTGCAAGGGTGGCAGCCATTTATAATCAGGTGCCAAACCCACACGGGGAAGGGCCGGTGGCCTCTGCCCAGGGAAACAGGGAAGAACCGATGGAGTGTAATTAGGCATGAGTAATAGTTCAACCAGCCAAGAGGGGAGAAGAGACGTGAATGAGGAGAGCCCAGCGCACGCTGGAGAACAGGGCGGAAGAGTCCACTTCGGTCACGCACGTTCCTAACGGCGCTCCTGCCGTAGACCCGCGTCGTCTAGCTACGGGCGCTGACACACACCAGTAGGACAGTGTCTCTTCGCTCCGGAACTTCACAGAGAGGCAGAGGGGGAGACCCATAAACAGACTGTGTTAGGAACGGATGGCCACAACTTCCCGGCCAGGATTCTGACCAGGGACGGGTTACAGCTGCGCCACGTGCTGACCTTCTGGGCGGGGCAGCGAGGCGAGGACCTGGCCAGGGCCTGCGGCCCCCAGAAGCCTTCATCCAGCACGCCGGTGACCTCTGAGTACGTATCTTCTCCACCCGTGCGATGAAGTCGAAGAGTCAGGACGTTGTGGGGGTGGGGGATCAAGGCGGGCTTCTTGGAGGAGGCGACTCTAGAATTGGGCCCTGGGAGTAGAGTAGGAGCTCACCAGGAAAACAGGTGGAAGAGACTTTGGACAAAGGTAGGGTGGAAGGTGGTGACAACAGAGATGCTAGAGTCACTGGACCTGAGACCCCCTCCAAGCCGTCTTGTTTAATCCTCTCAACCCTCTCCGGTGAGGAGGAGGGTGAGTTTGAGTGAATCAAGGCACAGAGTTGTGTAACCCTTGCAAAGGCCCCCAGCCAGCAAGCAGTGAAGGGGGATTCCCAGCCAGCACACTTGTCCCACAGTTCTGAGCTGGGGACACCACAAGGCCACCTATTTAAGAATCCACTGAAGCCTGGAACCGAAGAAGGGACGCAAGCCGCAGGGATGAGGGCAACTCCTCCTTGTCAAACAAGACTTTGTCACCGGAAGAGTCTGATGTTTGCAGACTGATGCTATAAATGTGCCGATCAGAGCAGAGCGCACATTTCTGAACGGCTATTCTGAACGGGATCAAGCTGGGGGGCTTTGGGGCGCTCTGGCTGGCTGGCTGGATGGGGCAGGGCACCAAAGGTTGCTTTTCTCCTAAAGATTTCCGTCTTCAGGAGAATAAAGGCCCAGGTGGGAGGGCGAGGAGGCCGCCGGAATGTTTGTCTCTCAATCAGCTCCAGCTCAGCCAAGGGCCCGGCTTCTGAGACTTTTATGTTTGAGACCGAGGCTGTGGGCCGAGGCTGTCTCCATGGCAACCAACAGCTCAGTCCCTACTTGACCCAGAAGAAGCTGAGACGGGTGCGGGGACACACACTCCCTCAGTTCTCCCTGGAACAAACATGGTGGCTTTGGAGCAAGAGGCTCCTGCCTTCAGCAAGGAGACCATGCCCCACGCTGGGCCCCAGGCTCTGTTATCACGTGGTGCTGTGGACAATGGACATCCTTCTCGCCCCCTCAAGGACCTGTTGTGAGTTCACAGGGGATCTCCCTAACCTCAGAAATAACGAGGCATGTCTGACGGGAGGTGATCTGTGGGGGACTTGTAAGACCCGACCCCCTCGGATCAAACTGGACCCTAAAATACCAACCATTGTTTCACTCGTCCACTCCCATTCTGGTAAATAATTAAAGGTTGAGCAACTGGGCCCTGGAAAGACCCGAATCATGTAACTCTGATAACAAACATTGTGACCTATTTGTTTTTCAAGATTCTGTTAAGGAGCCCCACCCCTTTTAATAAGACCTGGCCGAGGCAAAGTCCGCAGGTGAAAGTCCCCCAGTCACCCCCACCCCTCCCCGGGTATGTTAGGTGTCTTACTATGACTGGTCATTTTAAAAGACTAAGAACTTTAAAATAATAGGTTCCCGCTAAAATTAACGTCTGTGCATTACGATATAATTGGCTACAATGAAGTGCTGTAAATTGTGATTGGGTAACTACATGATGATTCATTTGGCCTCGCCAAAACCCTTAAAAACCCTGAGCTCCTGCTAGGTGGGGCTCTTTTCCGAGGACTTCCAGCTACTCGGGAGGGGCCGTTCGGCCGAACTAAAACCCATCAACCAGCTCCGTTTGTGTTCCTGGATTCTACTCCCGGTGACTCACATTGGGAAGAAAAGGTCTAACAGACTCCTTAGAGAAGTCAGCTCATGTGACCCTGGGAACGAAATCCCTGCAGTAACACATCTGACTCAACTAAGGGATTTGAGGGGCGCCTGGATGGCTCAGTCGGTTAGGCTGCTGGCTTCGGCTCAGGTCACAGCCTCACAGTTCGTGAGTTCGAGCCCCACGTCAGGCTCTGAGGTGTCAGCATAGCCTGTTTCTGAGTCTGTGTCTTCCTCTCTCTCTGCCCCTCCCCCGCTCATGCTCGGTCTGTCTCTCTCTCTCTCAAAAATAAACATTAAAAATGAAAATACATAAATAAACTAAGGGATCTGAAGCCTTCTCCAATACAACTAATCCGCGTCCAGGCCACCCACATGGTTGGGGATCCTTCCACCATCAAGCCACCCCAGACGGACAGCCCAGGGACAGAAGGAAACAACCACCACGGACCCACAGCCTCAAGCCCCATGACTTGAATGTGCTCACACTCACTGACGTCTGGAGCTCTTTGGATCCCAGAGACGCTGTATCTTGTGTCCAGCTCCCCTGTTACCTTGGCTCTTGATGAGGGAGCCTAAGGCCAGCAGACAGGCTGTAAACACCACCCCCACCCCAACCAGGGGGACTCATGTGACGACGGGCACTCCTGACTGCCCAAAAACAAAGGGAAAGGGGAAACAAAGGGTTAACTGATAGAGATCATAGGCCCGCAGGACGTGAGTCTCCAACACCCTCCATAGTGGGGGGGTGGGGTGGGGGGGGAACAAAGACAGAAGGAAATGGCAGATAGACCTGAATTTCCTTCTAACCTGCAGCCCGGGGACAAACACTTGAGGCCGGCAGAGTGAAACACGTCTCCAGGAACTCCCTACTGTCTTAATGTCAGTGCTTTGCTAGAGGGAGAAGCAACCCTAGATTGACAATAGCCAGGCCTCCTGTCACCTGGGAGTCTTCTGTAGCGCATGAAACTCTCACTGGGAACTTTCCCTGGACTTTCCCCTCCCCAACTCCGTAGTGTACAACCAGTCTCTCCTCGTGGTCCCGGGGCAGCCCTTTCTGCCCACAGGTCCTATCCCTGTGCTTCCATAAAATCACTTTTGGCCCCAAAGACGTCTTCAAGAATTCTTTCTTGGTCATCGGCTCCAGACCCCACAAACCCCACAGTCCCCCCCAAAACCTCATCAGCTCTGACATGGGAAAGGTCACAGTTCGTTTTCTTTAAACTTCTTAAACCAAGGCTAGAGCTGGAGACATAATTGGTTTTCGAGAAACGTCAGTGCAAAGCTTATCCTTGGGTGGAAGGAGCCATTTTGTACTGTTTAGTTTACAGTTGACCTAAAGAATCCTAGCAGTGGTATATGGGGACCTCGGTACCCATGTTTGTCTTGTTTACTGTAGGCAAGAACTTGCCCCTTGCTTACTAGATAAGCGATATTTGTATTGTTCCAGAACCTGGGCTTCTTGATTCCCTGACCGCTATCAATGGGAGCATCAACAAATCACGGAAGAGAGGTGTTCATGGACCAGTTTAGACTTTGGCCAACTTGACTGGGATCCCCTATGTGCTCCAGCCCTGTAGGTTGGGGGACCTGGGATCTGTTTCAGACCCAGGTACAGTCACCAGCCACACTTGTCAGAGACCCCTCGTCCTGTGCTGAATCTGGAGTGTCCTTGCATTTGGGGAGGGCTAACGCGGATCACATCACCCAGCAGCCCCTTCCTATCGCAGCCCCCCTTTGGCCACTGCTGTTTCCTTTTAGGGGTCACAGAACAGATACTCATTTTGAATATCCTTCCCTCCCCCCCTTTTAAAGTGAGAGTAATTTAACTCCAGTTTGGTTGAAAACTTCCCAAGGAAGAAGATTCAGTTTACTGGTTTGGTTTGGTATAATTAAATGGACATGAAACTGTTTTTAAAGTAGATCATTGGGGGCACCTGGGTGGCTCAGTCAGTTGAGCCTCTGAGTTTGGATCAGGTCATGATCTCACAGTCCCTGGGTTCGAGCCCCACATCAGGCTCTGTGCTGACAGCTCGGAGCCTGGAGCCTGCTTCAGAGCCTGTGTCTCCCCCTCTCTCTCTGTCCTCTCCAGCTCATGCTCTGTCTCTCTCTGTTTCAAAAATAAATAAACAAAAAAAATTTAAAAAATAAAAATAAAAAAAATAAAGTAGATCATTGTCTTGAGTTTCACGTGAGACTGGTGTTCCCCTATTTTAACTTTCTTGTTCAGGCCAAGCATAAAACTTTTCTTTTTCCGAGAGGTGAAAGAAATTAAAATTTTCCTATATGAAATCATTCCCCCCCACACAAAAATCCTCATATTTTATAAACACAGTAAAACCTTGGATTGCAAGTAACTTGTTCTGTTTGGCAAGATGAGCAAACATTTCTAACACATTTTAACTTGGTAAACGAGTGAATTAATTGTCTTGATACGAGTCATACGTGATGCCGGACGTCACATGATCACAACTGAGCCAATGGTTCTTGAAATTCACTTTGATATACCGGTGCTTTGGATTACCAGCATGTTTCCAGAATGAATTATGCTTGCAAACCAAGGTTTCCTGTATATAACTCAGTAAGGAAAAGCACTAGAGAAGCACCTTTTTCTCTCTCCACTCGCCATGTCTATGTTTGGTCGTAAGCGCTGTCTTTTTTTGTTTTTGTTTTTTGTTTGTTTTGGAGAGTATCCTGTCTGCATAAGGAGTCAAGCTGACCTTTCCAAAGAGAGGTCCTGGAGTCTGAAATGATGAGGTCCATTCATTTATTTGTGTCTTCTGTTACTCTCGGGTCTCTTCTTTGTGTCGACAATAAAAATCCTACTGCTTTCTCCAAAAGAAAACAACTAAGTAATTTTGTTTTAGTCTATCAATAAAATGACAAAAGCAACACATGACAGCTCCTGCTTGTTACTGAATTCGTTAACACGCGCACGCAAACCAAGGTGCCGCATTGCCAGCGGCGGGCGCGGGACACCCGGACTGCCTTACACGAGGGCAGAGCAGCTCGGATTAGAGGCACGTTCCACACCTGTGCTATTTCCATGAGCTCCACTTAAAATAGTGACTTTGCATATGCAAAACTCACGTGGAGTAGCCACGCAAAAACATCTAACAGACAAGCTGAGTTGAAAACACTCAGTGGTTCCTTTTCCAACACCAGTAAATTTTGAGTATGTGTCCAGGTTCTCGCTCATGAGACCCAACAGGAGACGTCCTCGCGCTGCTGATACTAATGTACGTGGAGGCATCTCACTTAAACTCATAAAAACATGGGCGGCGGAAATAGGAGTATGTGGACAAATGCATTTTAGAGGACCCACCACTCGTCAGGCTAAATTTTGACTTATGAGAGGTTTTCAGTGTGATTTACTGACTTTATTCAAATTCACCGCTCGAATGAGGGCAGGCAATGGAGACAACCGTTTCTCCCCGCACAATCTTCTGTACCCAGCGCCACACACTCCTGCTCCCTGCCAGCATGGAGATGACAGAAAACTCTTCTTGGTGGCTTCAGAAAAGGCAGATATCTTAGTGGTTGTTGGGAAACAAAAGTAACATTCTCCCACTAACAGAGAAAAATTTGAAAATTCCATTCATTGGTAATTTTTGTCATGGACATTTTATTCCATCTACTTTTAGCATCCAAAACCATGAACTCATCGACCCTGTTGAAGATGATTCCCCTTTAAGCCACTAATAAGGTTTAAATAAAAAATAAAACATCATTCCCGTGTATTCATTCCCTGCCAGCCTTCTGAATGTTGTGAGTAATCATTTTAAGTAAAGCCAGACAAAATGATAAAACACTTTTTTTTGGTTGGTTTGTGCTTTTGTAATTTTTCCAATTAGATGATCTTTTAATGGCTCCCTTCTAAGATTTCCTTCAGCAGCCACTGAGTTTATAGTCTATTCAAAACTGAAAAAACTAACTATGGACACTTAAGGTACCATATCTTCTTTGAGCCCACATCTTTTGGGCAAAGACGCCACCGCTTCAGAGAAAGTTGGCACTAGAAGTGTTTGAGAAGATGATCTCCCCAGTTCTATACCGATACCTCCACTACCTGTGATATTTATAAGTATGTTGGTTTCTGCCTAAACTAACAGTTAAATATGTCTTATGTTAAGAGTTCTAAGTTCATGTGTCTTGTAACTTAGACTAAAGTTACTAACTCCTATTTGCTATATAGTTATGAAAAACCTCGTAAGTGGTTTGATAATCAAGACCCACTCCTGGGACTCTAGCTGTGGGAAAACTTCTCAAATGCAGAAAAAGATTCATGCACCAGGATGCTCATCCCACCAACCAGCTGGAAACAGCCTTCAATGACCTGCGTTATGGAAATCACTGGAGGTTGTATATTATGTCATTATTAATATGATGTTTAAGAAGACCAGGAACGTAATAAAAACGTCCTTGATAAAATACTAGGTGAAAAAGCTTATACAAAATTGTGTATGTGGTATGATGACATCATGTAAAATTTTAAAAGAGAAATAAAACATGCATAGAGAAAAATAGATTTGGAAACGCATCCTAAAATTAGCAGTGATTATCTTTAACCAGAGCAGGACTATTTATAGTCTTTCTACTTGTCTATGTAGTCTGAATTTTCTATAATATCCACGAATTATCTTTCCTGGGAAAAGAGTAGGAGGAGAAAGGCATATCCACTGAAAACAAAACCAGGGCCACCTCTTAAGGTCTCGTTTTTGGGTGATTATTCACACAGTTGAGAATGGGGGGCTCTTGGTGAGGCTAAGAGGGTAAGTAAGACACCGCTTTGTCACCTCTGCTGATAGACAAAAAGCATAATGAGAAGTGAGGATAGTCTTTTCTGAGCAAAGAATCTGCCCTGACTGGGGAGACTTTAAGGACATGCCAACTAATTAGTCACATACTCCAAAACAGGAAATAGCCAGGAATCAATGGAGTTAAATAAAACAGCGGTCCAGGAGGAACGGCACGACCCGGTTCTTATTCCCAGGAGGGATGTTCTATAATGCACAGGGGTCAGAGGTAGGGAAATCCAAGGGGTGGGGGTTCAGGATCACACTCTGATCACACAGCAAGTCAGAGGGATTGAGACTCCGGACATAACAGGTCAGCCTTCACGGGAGGCTCTTCCATGGCGTCCATCTTCCTGTTTGAAACCAATCACACGTCCATTTCTCAGACTTGAACACACTGGGGTGATGAAGCCATCTGCTCGGTACTCCGCGCCTGAACAGTTCCTACTGGCTACTCGGTAACAAAACGGTTCATTAGCACTGGACTCCTTCCCACGTAGATTTTTGAGATCACCTGTGAAACAGAGAAAAAACACTAAAATGGATTTGTTCCTAAATATATTGGTGATGTACTGGTCCTGGGTCCAAATACACTTCCAAAACTTGATTTTGTTTTGGGATTGAATTGGCTACGAGACCATTGACCCACAAGGGTTCTGAGTGCTTTATTTGCTGAGTGGTTTTCCATTAATAAAAGGATGAATTGAAGGGGCCTCTAGGTGGCTCAGTCGGTTGAGCATCTGACTTGATTTTGGCTCAGGTCATGATCCCAGAGTCACAGGATTGAGCCCTGAGTAGGGTCCACGCTGGGCAGGGAGCCTGGTTAACATTCGCTCACTCTGGGGCGCCTGGGTGGCTCAGCTGGTTAAGGGCCAGACTTCGGCTCAGGTCATGATCTCATAGCTAGGAAGTTCCAGCCCCGCATTGGGCTCTGTGCTGACAGCTCAGAGCCTGGAGCCTGGTTCAATTCTGTCTCCCTCTCTCTCTGCCCCTCCCCCACTCACATTCTGTCTCTGTCTCTCTCAAAAATAAACATTAAAAAAAAAAAGATTTTCTCACTCTCCCTCTCTGTCCCTCTCACTTCCACTTATGCTCTCTCTAATAATAAATAAATAAATAATTTAAAAAAATAAAAGGGTGAGTTGAAAATTAAGTTAAAAACTGCAATAATTTACTGAAATGAAGTTTTACTATGGCCCCCAAAGGAACTTCACGTTCTTTCACTGACCTAGAATTTCAGTGTAGCAAATGCAAGAATCAGTGGATTATTGTGCTGGGATCAAGCCATTTCCATGACTGTCTTTCCCCCTTGATTCTTGGTGCCTCTAGTTCTCGGGTCCACTCTAAGGGCAAACGTCTGAGAAAATAAATGGCTTTGCTCGGTCCCCAGTTCTTAATTCCCTTCGATGTTAACGTGCAAGAAAGAAAAATGTCTGTCCCACTGTCTGTCGATTTTATTCCCAGTTACTGGATCAGCTTAGGGATGGAGAGCCAGACGGGCAGGTTGGCGAAGGCCGATCCTTCCCAAAGCCAGTGCACTCCCGCCTGCGGCTGCATTCTCGTTCCTTGCCCTGCCCCCCAAAATGATTACCTCCGCCCCGAGAGAGAGAGAGAGAGAGAGAGAGAGAGAGAGAGAGAGAGAGAGAGGAGTATCAGAGAGACGCTACAAGAATCATGCTTTAGCAGCACGTGGCCTATAAAATGACACTTTCAGTGAACTCCAAAAGGATATGCCAAATAGACAACATTTTTTAAAAAGAAAGAAAGAAAGAAAGAAAGAAAGAAAGAAAGAAAGAAAGAAAGAAAGAAAGAAAGAAAGAAAAGGGGTCTTATATTGAAAAGGAAAAAATATACAAAAAAATTGGGCACACCAAATTCATTATTTCTAAATATATCAGTGGTGATGAATTTACAGGATTTCTGTTTTTTCATATATTCCTCTTCTCATCTTCTTTCTTTTTTTTAATGTTTATTTATTTTGAGAGAGAGAGAGAGAATAAGCAGGGGACAACAGAGAGAGTGGTAGAGAGAGAATCCCAAGCAAACTCTATGCTGTTGGTGTAGAGCCCTATGTGGGACTCGAACCCACAAACTGTGAGATCATGACCTGAGCTGAAACCAAGAGTCGGATGCTCAACTGACTGAATCACTCAGGCTCCTCGCTCCCCGTCATCCCCTTTCTTTCCTGGGTAGCCTACACAGAAATGGAGGAATGTCCTTCTCTGAATTCACTTTCATTCACCAATTGATTAATTCTCCACGTATTAATAAAAAGCTAAGTCCTAGCAAAGGGCAGGTGGAGAAGAAGCCAACGTGTCTGCTCATTTTACTCATGGTCAACATATCCAAAAAACAAGAAATGAGGAAACGGGAGCTTTAAGAAGTGGGTGTGCACCTCATTTGGGATCTTTGCCGATGATTAAACTTTCCCAGCTTTTAAAAAATCATGTTTAATTGTTTTATCTCTTCCTGGGTTTAAAAACAAATCTATTTCAGGTCATAAATTAAACAAAATGACAAATGTTTCAAAGCTAAAATTGTAATTTGTTTTAAGGTATAATATTGTTCTCACTAAACACCATTATGAAAGAGTTGAAATCATCCCTAGTACATGAGGGTTGTTGTCGGGAGCCCACCAGGAGCCTATGCCTGCCTTTCTGATTGTATAAGACGTGTAGCCGTCTAGCTCTAACACAGTCCTCCATGTATGATCCCTAATTGTCAGAACCCAAGGAAAAGTAGGTGTGATCAGAAATATTGAAAGGAGTCTAATGCAACACAATTTCCGCCTGTAACACAATCAATCCTCAAAGAGAAATTCTACAGTGTAAGTGTTTAATGCACAGCCTGTAATCAGTGTCTAAACCTCAGTGCCGATCCTGACACGGGACTTCTCTGAGAAGTTCATGGGTACTCAGTAAACAGTAAGGGAAGGGAAGGAAGTGGAAGGAAGGAAGGAAGGAAGGAAGGAAAGGAGGAAAGAAGAAAGGAAAGCAAGAAGACAGGAAGGCAGGGGGAAGGAGGAAAGGAGAGAGGGAGACAGGAAACATGAATTAACTCTCCTTGCAATTCACTTTCTCAAAAAATTCTAGTCAAATGGAATTCCCATTGGTTTTTTTCCCCTGTATTTACATGCTAACATTTTAACACTTAGGTTCAGAATTTGGACAGCTCATGGAAAAACATAATTAAAGCAAATGGTAAGATCACGGAGCAAAGCCTTGGGTTCAAGTGCCAATTCCCTGAATTACATTTTTACTGTGCAAATGCACTATTGCTGAAAAGCCCTAAATGGCTCACTAAAACATTTTTTGGTAGGAAAAACCTGATCAGCACACATTCGTCTATCCCACAGCAATAAACATGCATAGTGTATCGTGTATCTTGAGGATGAGGTACATGGTTTAGGCAGAGATCCAGAAAAATACCCAGGAAAGAGAGTTAAGTTAAAAAAAAAAAAAAAAAAGCCAAGTCTTGAGCAGTGTGACCTTGATTCGGTGAATGCCAAAAGAGCTATATGGTTCGTAAGTGCCTTTCAAAGATTCAGAAGGACACTTGGGCCCTACTGCTGGCAGTGTTAACCTCTGATGTGGAGGGCACTGATGCAAAAGTCGTGTGAATCCAGACTTCCGCTTCTTCCTTCCTATACCCCTGCATTGTTGGAATTTTTTAAACAATTTTCCAATCTGCTCATACGGGAAGATAAAATATCTGATAAAAAAATAATGATTTTATTTTATTTATTTCTTAAGTATAATTTATGGTCAAGTTGGCTAACACAGTGTACACAGTGTGCTCTTGGCTTTGGGGGTAGATTCCCATGATTCATCACTTACATACTACACCCAGTGCTCATCCCAACAAGCACCCTCCTCCATGCCCCTCACCCATTTTTCCCTCTCCCTCACCCCCATCCACCCTCAGTTTGTTCTCTGTGTTTAAGAACCTCCTATGGTTTGCCTCCCTTTCTGTTAAAAACTATTTTTCCCCTTCCCTTTCCCCATGGTCTTCTGTTAAGTTTCTCAAATTCCACCTATGAGTGAACACATATGATATCTTTCTTTCTCTGACTTCTCTCACTTAGTGTAAAAATACCATGATTTTAAATGAGTCTTAAATAATGTAAATTTTCAGAGCAAAAATATAACCCATTAGAATGACTTACCTTGCTGTAATTAGATTTTTCTCCATTAGAGTCCAGGAAGCTCTATTTGATTTTATTAGCAATCTCTTTCAGAAGACCCTTGAGATCATTAATCTTGGGAGGGGAGAAGAAAAGAAGAATAGAACTGGTCTTAAGATGAATTTTCCAACTTTCAATTTTAAGTTATGGCTTTCCCATGAAGCAGGTGTATTTACCAAATAAAAACGGTGGCACACCTCAGAGCAGGGTGAGTGATCTGGACCCAGTCCACTGCTCACTTTCTGAAATCATGTCACTAGCAAACACTCATCAGCACCAATCAGTGGGAGCTTTACTCAAAGGTGAATCAATAATGGTTCCCACATAGAAAATGATAAGTTTTAGCGCCACAGAGAAAGAATGTGTGCAAATAATAATGTCGTAAGTAATTAACACTAACAAAATTATGAAATACCAACAAAGTTTCACTCTGATAAAAGTATAATACTAATAAAAATAATGTGATATAATACTAATAAATCGAATTTTTGCAAATAAAGTGTCTATTACAACCAAACAAAAATATAAAGAGCAAAACAATTTAAGTAAAAGGCAGAATAAAATTATTTTCAATGCATGCATCTTTTGCAAGCTTATGGCACAAGATGACTGAAGCTTGTTCTTTTAAAAATTTTTTTTAAATGTTTATTTACTTTTGAGAGAGAGAAAGAAACAGAGGATGAGCGGGGGAGGGGCTGAGAGAGAGGGAGACACAGAATCGGAAGCAGCTCCAGGCTCCGAGCTGTCAGCACAGAGCCCGACGCGGGGCTCGAACCTACGAACCGTGAGATCACGACCTGAGCCGAAGCCGGACGCTTAACCGACTGAGCCCCCCGGGCGCCCCGAATGAAGCTGGTTCTAAATCACACACCGCATCAGTGCACTCGGTACAAGTTCATGGACATCATGCAGCTTCTGCACAGTTGGTTTCTAACTTGCCGTATCTCTTGTCAAGGAAAAAAATCTGTATTTCACTCGGGCTTATTTCCAGGAATAATCTCTTCATTTAACTTTTTTGTTTTTTTAGAACAGAAAGAATCCATGAGGGCTAACTGCCTAAAATAAGGAAGGAAAGTAGGAAGATCCCTACTTACAGCCCTGAGGTCACTTGTAAATGACTTTGTTTCCAAGTATAATGAGACAAAGAAATTTTTCGTTCGCTAGAGGGGCTTGGGTGAACCCTGTATCTGGGGGATGGTAGGATGGCTTTAATAAGCTGTTTTTGGGGGGGGGGGTTAATGTTTATTTCTGTGCTCCCAGGGAAGGGGCAGAGAGAGAAAGGGAGACAGAATCGGAAGCAGGCTCCAGGCTCTGAGCTCTCAGCACAGAGCCCGACGCAGAACCCAAACCCACAAACCGTGAGATCATAACCTAAGCTGAAGTCAGATGCTTAACCGACTGAGCCCCCCAGCGCCCCTTTAATAAGCTATCTAAAGCAGACGTCAGATTCCCAGTGCTTGCTCAAGGAACAAGTGACGATGATCCCTAAAGTTCTCCGTGGTTGGAAAGGAGAGATTTTTTGTTGCTCAGAAGAGGAGGGATCCAGGATCCAGGAGGGAATGAGAAGGAGAGGCCAGGGGAGCAGGATGAGAAGGGGGGAGAGGTCGTGAAATCCTGTGCCATTTGCGGGCTCCCAGGGACCCTCCCAAATTCCCTCCAAATGTACAAATTTCAAGGTGTCACTGGGCTCCTGGTGGCAGCCGGCAAAGGGACTGAGCTCGACAGCAGGGGACACGCAGGGCGGACAGAGCCTGCGAGCTCCTCTCCAGGGCCCTGGGCCCCCAGCCGGCACGCATGTGTGCACTCCGTCCTCAGCCCCCACCTCCACAACCCCCACGACTCCGGCCCACTGTCCCCAGACAGTGCCACCACCAGGCCCTCGGTGGTCAGGAGGTCTCGGTCCACAGTCTGGCCCTCGGGAGTCAGAGCAGCTTGTCCAGTGCCCTGGCTCTCCCGACACCCTCTGACCCAGACCCGGTGGTGTCCAGGAGCCCCCAGGCCCTGCCCCCACCCCCCTCTCCCTCCCGAGCCACCCCTGGTGAAACCATGAGTAAAACAACACAACCCGACAACCAAAAATAGCCTGCTTTCTCCATAAACACATCGCCTAGACCCATGCCGGCCGCCTCTATTCCCTAACTGGACCGTTTAAGCTGATGTGGCCACTCTGATGGCCCGGAGCGGTCTTTGAAAGAATCCTCTCTCAGGCTCAGACTCTGCAGAGCCTTCCCCTTGCGCGGGAAGAAAATCCAACTCGAGAGAGGCCGGTTCCCACACGGGGTGGCCTGGCCACCCCGCTTCCTCCCACTCAGCGCCGTGCCTCGTTAGCTGCCGGGAATGCTCCATGCTCCTCTGAACTTGGGCCTCGCAGCTGCTGACTGCCACCTGCTGACGCAGACATAGGGGCCCGGGGGGTGCGTGCTGGATACCGCCATCCAATCCCGCACAGTTCGGCTCCCATGACCACGCCACCCCACACAGGACCCAGGAGTGACATTTGGGGGCCACCTCTGCTTTAATGGCACTTAGCCCCATGCCTGGCACACAGCAGGTGCTCCTCACATATTAGGAGCTATGTGGCCCAGGTGCAGAAGCAGCAAACATCTTTAAATATAAATACGTGAGGTAGGAAAGTGAATATATCTAATAAAAATGTTATTTATTACACATTATGTGTCTAATATAAATACTCAATCTTAGAATAATCTCGCCTGCTACTCTTTTCATATATCCTCTTAATATTCTCTAAATTCTCCATAGTCTTTAAAAATATCCAGCAGGACCTGAGCGGCTCAGTCAGTTAAGCATCCAACTCTTGGTTTCAGCTCAGGTCATGATTTCACGGTTCGTGAGTTCAAGCTCAGCATCTCTCTCCTCTCTCTGCCCCTCCCCTGCTTGCCATCTCTCTCTCTCTCTCAAAATAAATAAACTTTAACAAAAATACCCAGCACTTTTCTCTTCCCTCTCCATTGATGAGAATCCTGACGTACGTCCTGGCATGATCAATTACCCACAACACTCAGGTCCAATAAATAGGAATCTTCCCAGCCCCTCAATTAAGAATCAACAACGCAACTTCGGAATGAGAGCAGCTGTAACAAAATATACCATGGTGTGATAGCGGGTCCCCAAAGATGGCGGCCACCAGGTCCTTTTGGCCTGCATGCAGTGTCCCTCCTACCCCAAGAGGTGGGTTACTGACTCTGGGCCCGCCTGTGACTGCTTTGATCAACAGACTCTGGTGGAATGGACATCATGCCAGCCCAGGCCCAGCCTTCCAGAGCGCTGCCAGTTTCTGCTTCCTCACTCTTGGAAGCCAGCCACTGTGTACGAAGGGGACTGCCCTAAGACCGCCATGCTGTGACACGCCCAAGCCACAAGGATCAGATGTCACACATGGGAGAGACGCCACATGGAGGAGCCCAGCAGTGCCACATCCTGAATCCAGCCCAATAAATCCGGCTGAGTCCACAAGAAGTGAGCTGCCCGGCTGAGCTCCTCCCGGACTCCTGGCCCACAAAAAAGCAAGAGCAAAATAAAATGGGTGTTGGGAGTCACCAAAGAGTAGGGATGTTTGTTATGCAGCAGTAGGTAACTAAAGCAAATTGCGATGGAAGCATTTGGCTGTCAGCACAAAATAGACCCTCATCCTGAGTAGTTGACTCCAATGTATCGCACCGGCAGTTCCAGAGAAAGGGAAGGAGAGGAAGATTCAGAAGGAAGACAAGAGCTACTCTGGGGGGACCAGGAAGGCACTAGGCATAGACATTCCGTCCTGTCAGGACCTGTCAGGAGGTGACCTGCCTGGTGGTGGGGGCACCTGGGTGGCCCAGTCAATGAAGCGTCTGACTTTTGATTTCGGCTCAGGTCATGATCTCATGGTTTGTGAGATTGAGCCCCGTGCTGGGTTCTGCACTGACAGCAGGGAGCCTGCTTGGGATTCTCTCTCTCCCTCTCTCTCTCTGCCCTTCCCCTGCTCATGCGGTCTCTCTGTCTCTGTCTCTCTCTCTTTTCCTCTCAAAATAAATAAATAAACTTAAAAAAAATTCTGATGGTAAATAACGCATAAATAACCAAAAAAATTTGAAGTGGATCAATTCTCATGTAAGAGGTCCATGAGGAGGCACATTTTGGTCATTTATTCACTCAACAAACATTCGTTGAGACCCTAGTGGTCCGGGCAGGGTGCTGGGTGCTGGAGATTCTGCCGTACCAGATGGGGTGGTATCTAACGACCGAACAGCACAGCCCTGGGGGGAATGTGAATCCTGTCATCCAAGAAGCCATTTTCAACATGATAAAACACCAGGTATCACTTCCTCCACAAAGCCTAACAGGGATCCGGTACTCATGAATCCATTGTAATTTCTGCTAACCCTGAATCACAATTTCCGGCCACCCAGCTCAGGGAGAATGTGGGCACCCTCTCCCCGCACCTAAGGCTCCCATGTGTATTTGTGCATTTGCAGTGCCCTTCAAATTAAATAGCTAAGAAATTAGAGCAGCACCGAAGACAAGCACAGAGGCTCACAGGCTCCCAAATCACTCTTCCGAGCCGCCTCGCTGGTGTTTCCGTAACTGCAGGCATCTTGCACCTGCTTTCACAGCTGAGAGAGAGAGAAGAGGGGCCCTGGGTCCGACAGAGACAGGAGAGTGCTCCGAGATCGGGGAAGGGAACTCCAGCACACGGGGGCCCGGAGCATCTGGGAAGTCAGTCCATTCCCACACCCAGCCCTCACACACTGAACCAGCACAGACCAGGGCCACTTCTATCCTTTTTTTTCCTTCTTTTAATAATTAACTTCTTTTGTTTTCAGACCACGACCACTGGCCTCTTGCTGAAAGGTCAAAGATAACACAGATTTTTTTAAACATTTCCCAAACCATCATCAGAACTATACCTTTGTATCCAGCTGTCTAAACCGATGCCTCATTCTTCAAAGAAGTTAAAAGAGAGAACAAGAGAAGGGGTGGGGAGAGAAAAGGCTATTAGACTCCATTTTATAGTTTTTAAAGAACAAAACGCAGACTATTTTCATTTTCAACTAAATCCACATCAGCTACGTCCACTCGCCGATACCCAAATGAGGCAGGATCCCACACCCCACCCCAGTCAGAAGTAAAGCACATACACTCTATCTCTGCTGACGGAGTGGTGGAACCTGACCTGTAAGGTCCATCCCTCCATTCCAAAATCAAGATCTCAGGGTCCAGGAACGGAGAAGAGCTTAGGGAGTCTTCCTAGTTTCTCAAAGAGAAAGAGCATGCCACCGTCCCGCACACTAGCTGTGTTGAACTTGGCGAAGGCAATGGTAGCGCTTACATTTACTCTTTCTTGGTTAGAGTGGATTTTGAAGTATGTTTGGAGCTCTCAGTAAGAGTGACATCGGACTGTTAGCCACGTTACCCTGCCTAATAAGAAGGGCACCCCTCCTAAAGGCCCTGCGCGACCTCTCCGTGGGGACCATCTGTGGATTGAGCTGTGACCTATCTAAGTTCTACGGCATGTGTGCAACAACTCCGTGCCATTCATAAATGCAGTTCAGGATTTCTCAAGGGCAGTCTAACAGATCTACCAAAGGGCTTTCCGTTCTATGTCTTCATCATAAGGTAAGTGTGAGGCAATTGCCTGCGGTCGCTGGGTCTTCCCAGAATCCACCTCTGTGGCCATGGCAGAGTGACCCACTCTCTTGCGACCTGGTTCCAAGGTCCTGCCCTGCTGTCTCCGAGTACCTCTCTCTTCCCCAGGGCCTCGGAGGACAATCAGGATGGCAAGTGGGTGGTCCTGCCCTTTTGGAAAGGCTGACACACACTTACGTGTATGTCGCCTTCAAATGCCCAGGTAATACCTTGTTGGTGCTTTTTCTCTCTGCTGTAAATTCTCCTCGCAGAGCTTACGCAAATGAGCTACGTACGTTCTGCAAACTTATGTGTGCAAGGGGAGCCGGGCAAAGCAGAAGTGAACTACTGACATACTCCTCGGAAGTGTCATTGGCTTTCGTGTTGATCTTGACAAGGTAGTTTTCTTTCATGACACCCTCCCACGCCAGAGTCTCGTTGTCTTCGTTTTTGAAACCTTGAATAATGAGACAAAAAAAAAAAATATTCAAACTGTTTCTTTTGCCCCTTACCTCCTAAATCAACACCTGCTCGGCATCTGGTGATACCCTGGAGCCAGAAGAATTAGATTCCTCCCGCACAGGCGGATGTGAGTGATGTTACTTACTAGGAACAGCAGCAAAGCAATGGAATGCTAATGAATTTCTTGGTAACAATGAGAAATTGGAGCCGTCTGAGTGAAATAGGAGTGCAATCTTTATTCTAAACAGAGATCAGTCTAAAGGCTGTGTGTTTTGTGACTTAGCAAAATCATTTCACTAATGAATTCTGGCCTCACATTTCATGTGTTCCTCTCCCATTGTGATGACATAAAAATGCTACATCAACCGCTCAGTTGAATAATGACCAACGGATTGCGACTCTCAAAACCTAAAGCAGGTGTAGGAACTTTGGAGGAGGGGACGATAAAGCCTGGACATCATTCCTACGCTTGTGAAATATGCAGCCTGGGTGTGGACCTCAAGGAAAATTCTTTTGCCTTTTCTATTTCCTTTCACGTAAGGCAGGGCTTGCGTAAAAACTGGCCTGGGGCATGTTCCAGCAAGATTCAATTTCTTACAGTGCCTGGGCCTATCAGAAGGCAAGCAAACAAAATCACAGATCAACAAGGCGCCTGTGTTTCAGGTAATGGTGCAATGGACGGTCCTCCGTATGAATTCATGGGGAAGGAAAAGCACCTAGGTTCAGACAGGCATCCACTTGGGGGGAAAAATCTAGTTTTATTTTTAAATTGCCTTTCAAGTATGTGTATTTAAAAAGAATTAATTGGGAATCAAAGACACAGCCAATATGCAAGTGACGGATTTCAGCAAAGCCTACATAGCAAATGCAGATTTATAGGCAATAATTCCTAACTGGATTTTTTTCCCACTGGATCTTTCCTAGCAAAGTGGTTTCCAATGTCTTCTCCCCAATCACTGCAATGTATGCAGAAGCCCAGTAGGAGTTACTTAAAAATCAACAGGGAAAGGATCAACAGCTCCTGAACACAGATGGCCAAAGAGTGACAGTGATGAATGACCAAGACAAAATAGCCAACGGCTTTATCGGTCAAAATGTTAGGGGATGGCATGGCACATTCACCAACCAAAGTGGAAAATTAGCAGGGTCACAGTAATAACTATGGCCCGTGTTGGCAACGATATGGATAAACAGGTTTCCCAGAAATTGGAAAAACTCTGTAAATGGTTAAGGTTATCGTGCATGATGGATGAGAAGGTGGAGGAGGAAGGTGGTAGACAATACCAAAGATTTCAGTCTGTCCCTACCCTTCATCTAGAAAGTTCTCTCCTATAAATAGCCCCAAGGGGAAAAAATCATTGGTGTGCAAAAAATTAAAGGCATATAACTGTTTATATAGCGCTGTATGATACTGAAGGAATAGAAACAAGGGATTGGTGGCATTAAGTAGGGTACGTCCATAACCTGGAATATTCTACAGTTCAGAACTGTCATAGACGGTTGTATTTATGTATACGGAAAATGTTCTTGAGGTATTATTCACTAAATAACATATTAGGTTATGAATGTGTTGGTCCAGAACAAGCTAATTATGATGCAACCAGACAAACAGAGTAGAATAGATACCATTATGTTAACAATATTTACCTCTGAGTGGTGGGTTACATGGGTCCTTGCTCTTTCTTATTTGTGTTTTTCTGTATTTTTCAAAGTTCCATAATGACAATGGGTTACTTTTTTTTCTCATGGAAAAGTAATATATTTTCTAAGAGTGCAATTACTGGAACGGGGTGGCATGCTTAGTCATTGTTACTTTATGATGTCACCAAAAAGCAGCAAAACCGGAAGCTTTGGGGGGCGCCTGGGTGGCTCAGTCGGTTAAGTGTCCGACTTCGGTTCAGGTCATGATCTCACGGTTTGTGGGTTTGAGCCCCATGTCGGGCTCTGTGCTGACAGCTCAGAGCCTGGTGATTGCTTTGGATTCTGTGTCTCCCTCTCTCTCTGTCCCTGCCCCACGCATACTCGGTCTCTCTCTCTCAAAAAATAAACATTAACAAAATTATTTTTTAATGGAAGGTTGGATTCTACCATTTCTGAAACATTGTTTGAAAAATCTTGGCATTTTTCTCCAAAGAACAGTTTTGAGCTTAAATCCCATGATGTCCTGGTCATTGGGCGGCAAGTGCAAAGTGAATTTGGGAAATGAATTAGCGTGGAAAGCTCTGGCAACCACCGAGTGCTGAAGGTTCTGGAATCCGTGATGGCCAAGAAGCGGCAAGTGAAAGGGTGGTGAGCACGCGCCTCCCGAAGTCTCCAGAGAGTAAACGGGGCTCTCCGCTCGCCCTCCCCCGCCATCACTGCCTCCCCGCATGGAGAAGGACCTGTCCTCTGGGCTCCCCGATTCCCTCTGTTTCTTTATTCCCCTGAGGCCGAGAGCTGCTCGGGGAGAGAATGTCACCAGCTTACGTTACCTTTTCCCCAAATGGCTGTAAGAGCCTCATTCTCCCAGGGAAACAGGTGCAGATTCATACAGCTCATCCCTGACCTGTGTGCCTCCTGCAGCCGAGGTCCTGCCCACTTCATGGCCAAATTGGGGGATTTGCTCCCATTTTTATGTTCTTAGCGTGCTTACTTGTTGATCACGTTTTGGGGGGATCGAGTGCATTTTGTCCTGGAACTCATCCCAAATTCAGAAGACGGATTCATCCTTAAAGACACACTGGGTGTCTGGTTCCACTGATCCCGGGCACAGCACAGGGTATCTCTGGAGATCTTCATCCCAAATCCATCTCCCCATCCCCAGACAGAATATAGCCCATGATAGGGATTCACTACCTCACATGGCTATTCATTTCATTTCCTAATAACGTGATCTGTTGGACATGGTCTTAAACCTAAATCTTCCTCCCTGAAACTTTTACCCATTGTTCTTTCTCTGGAACCATTTAGGTAAAACGATGAGCCAAGCAGCCCAGCCCTCACATGCCTCTGTTCACAACTTGTACCCCCAGAATGGAGTTGGTATTTGTGAAGAAAGGAAGGCTTTGAGCAACATGACTGTTTTTACACTGTTTTCTTCTCTAAATGCGATAGGGTGTATCCCCTTTCCTGTTCTGCTTTCCTCGACTAAAAGTTTGTGACCGAAAAGTTCATTCTTTTCCTTATGACTTTTAAAAGAAATTTATGGGCTGCCTAGGTGGCTCAGTTGGTGAAGTGTCCAACTCTTGATTTCAGCTCCCGTC
>PISW01001632.1:180042-338226 GCA_004023785.1 Mungos mungo | reverse complement strand
CCCCCCCTCCCCTTTCAGTCCATGGTTCATCTCCAGTATTCAGTAGTCTCCCTTGATCTGTGTCCCTCACTCTTCCCCGCTCTCTTTCCCCCTTCCTCTCCCCATGGTCCCCTGCCAGGTCCCTCTTGTTAGACCTATGAATGCAAACATATGGTATCTATCCTTCTCTGCCTGACTTATTTCGCTTAGCATGACACCCTCAAGGTCCATCCACTTTCCTACAAATGGCCATATGTCATTCTTTCTCATTGCCATGTAGTACTCCATTGTATATATATACCACATCTTCTTGATCCATTCATCAGTTGATGGACATTTAGGCTCTTTCCATGATTTGGCTATTGTTGACAGTGCTGCTATGAACATTGGGGTACATGTGCTCCTATGCCTCAGCACTTCTTTATCCCTTGGGTAAATCCCTAGCAGTGCTATTGCTGGGTCATAGGGGAGTTCTATCGATAGTTTTTTGAGGAGTCTCCACACTGTTTTCCAGAGTGGCTGCACCAGTTTACATTGCCACCAACAGTGTAGGAGGGTGCCCGTCTCTCCACACCCTCGCCAGCATCTATAGTCTTTTGATTTGTTCATTTTAGCGACTCTGACTGGTGTGAGGTCACTCATCATCAGGGAAATTCAAATTAAAAGTCTTTTTAATATTGCTTTTTCTGGTCACAATTCTGTTAGGAGATACCATGTCTGTAACTCCATATTTAATATATTTCTCTTTTAGAGTACTCCATTTATTTATTCATTTAACAAATCTTCATAAGCATCTTCTATGTACCAGGTATTGTTCTAGACAATCAGGATACTGCAATAAACAAAACAATGTCTCTTACATCTCTTTTTTTCAGGGCTTACATTCTAGTGCAAAAAAATAAAATAAAATGCAAATTAATACATAAAAATCCCAGGAGTGATACACGCCATAAAGTAAAATAAAGCATGGTCAGAGAATAGAAAGGCATTAAAGAGGCTTTTTCAGATGAGGTGGTCAGAGAAAGCCTCACTGATGAAGGAGCTGAATGCAAGGACAATGGGAGGCAGAGCATTGTTGTGTGATTACTGGTTTTTATGTCTAGGTCTTTGTTGTTGTTGTTGTTGTTGTTGTTAACTGTGGCATGTTGAAGGTGGGGACCACGTCTTATTCATCTCTGTATCTTCAAGCCCAATACAGGGCCAGGTACCCATTATATCTCACTGGGTGGATGGGTGGGTACGTAGGTGGACAGGTAGGTATCTGGGTAGATGTGCGGGTAAATGAAGGGATGGGTCAAATGGATGGATGGGTGGGTGGGTGGACGAGTAAATGGCTGGCTGACTGGGTAGAGTAATTCTTCCTCAAGTAGCTGGGGATACTGGGAACTCAATACATGCTGACTGGGGCCACCAGCAAGGCTTCATACTACATTTTCCCCACCACCACCACTCCCACACTTTTAGCCTGCTATGTTGTCCTTTCTTCCAAAACAACGTATACTTCCTGACACATCAGATAAGTGACGTCCCTGTTTTGTTTACTGCCTATCTCCCATCACCAGAATGTAAGCTCCATTAGGGCAGAATCTTGGTCTGCTTTGCTCACTGTCATAACCCACGTACAATAGTCAGTGCCTGGAACACAGTAAGGGCTCAAAACATATATCTTGAATGTCTGAATGTGACCTTGCCCATCAGTGTTTTTGGAGCTTGATCCAACATGTGTCTGTATCCCTTTCCTGTCTGTCTACCTTCTCCTGTGAGGTATCAGCTTTAAGATGATTAACCAGTTATTTGTTCTACCCAGAGACGTAGGTTGACCAAAAAGAAATTGAAACTGTCCCCTTGAGTAACATACTTTTAAAAATATGTAATGTTTTGAGGTGCTTGGGTGGCTCAGTTAAATGTCTGGCTATTGATCTCCATTCAGGTCATGACCTCGTGGTTTATGGGATCGAGCCCAATGTCAGGCTCTGCACTGGCAGCACACAGCCTGCTTAGGATTCTCTCTCTGCTCTTCCCCCGCCCCCATCTCTCTCTCAAAATAAATAAATAAACTTTAAAAAAATCTTTAAAAATGTGTAATGCTTTTTAGCATATCTGAGCAAGTTGGATCCAGAGAAAGTAGACATCAGAAATAGAATGCTTAAGGGTGTGTGGGTGGCTCAGTCATTAAGCATCTGACTTCAGCTCAGGTCATGATCTCATGGTTGGAGTTCAAGTCCCACTTTGGGTCAAACATGAGCCCACCTTCTCTCTCTCTTCCCCTTCTCTCTCTCCCTCTGCCCCTCCTGGGATTCATACTCTCTTTCTGCCCCTTGTTTACTAGCACCCTCTCTCACTTTCTCTCAAAAAAACAAAAGAAAAAAAAAGAAACAATACTTAAAAACATAAAATATTTCTGGCTTATAAATAAAAGCTACATTATTATCTATGAATCAATAACAACATCAATTACATATGAAATGAAATGAAGAAGAGTCTGGTGGAAAAGCTACAAAATGTATTCAAACTAGTAAAACTTTGGTTTGTGAGCATAATTCATTCCAGCAAGGCGCTTATAATCCAAAGCACTTGTCTATCAAAGTGAATATCCCCATAAGAAATAATGCAAACTGACGATTTGTTCCACAACCCAAAAATTTCATATAGAAAGGATTAAAGTACTGTAATATAATACAAAATAATAAAAAATATATACATATAGGGCACCTGGGTAGCTCAGCTGGTTGAGCGTCTGGCTTTAACTCAGGTCATGACCTCACAGTTTCTGAGTTCAAGCCCCAAGTCAGGTTCTGTGCTGACAGCTCAGAGCCTGGAGCTGGCTTCGGATTCTGTGTCTCCCTCTCTCTCTGCCCCTCCCCAGCTCATGCTCGTAGTCTCTCTCACTCAAAAATATACATCAAAAAAAAAGTACAAAATATAAAGAAGAATAAGTTAACCTGCACTTACCTTTGAAAACGTTCATGGCTGGGGTGAGGGAGCCAAGAGAGCAGAGGGTTACTGGTAGGATGACTCTCATTACCACTAACAGATGTTGACTACACTACAGTATCAATAAACTCTCATCATGTACTGTAGTTAAAGTAACTGGTAATAAGGTGGCAGAGGAAAGGGGCTATATCTGCAGGCAGCCTGATCTAGAATGAAGCAAAGCATTCTTAAGCTCACTCTTGTATGGAAAAGCAAAGGACCATCCACAGGTGCTTTGAAGAGACAAAATACACTGGTGCCAGTTGTGGGCACCTTTCAACGTTCTGAAAAATCACCGATTTCTGCCAAACACCACGGGCATCCGAGCATGGGCAGAATCACCCACAATTCCACAGTGAGCCAGCGAGTGAGCAAACCACTGGTTCAGTTGTGGTCATGTGACATTCAGCGTCACCTACTGCTTGTATGGCAAGACGTCGCTCCTTTATCAAGTTAAAATGAAATGTTAGCTCGTCTAGTGGAACCCTCACAGAACAACCTCCTGAAAATCCAAGGTTTTCCTGTATTATGTGTTGTTATGTGTGTTATGTCCAAGGTTTTACTTTACCTGCATGTTAGTCACGTGGGAACACATCATGGTTCATCTGTCAACAGTACTTTGTCATGAACTCTACCTGTCACTCTCTTAATGGGATTCTGATGAGCTCTTTGGTGTCAATTCTGCTGACTCATGCTCTGATGGCTTTGTAACCTAGTTAAGGGTTCATTAGCTTAACTAGGCTAAAGCTGTTCTTTTTCAGACAAAAATCAGCCTCCCGCCCAGGGTAAGACACATTATCTGAAATTGCTCCTTTTCTTCACAGATCCATTTCAAACTCTCTAATTCTGATTTCTTTGTAACCTAGTTAAGGTTTCATTAGCTTAACTAGGCTGAAGATATTCTTGTCAGTTAAAATTTGCTTTCAGCCTGAAATTATCCACACTCTTTCTGGAATGGCTGCCTTTTTCCCACAGTCTAAATTAGATTAATTTCAGGCTGCTCCCTCTCTAAATTGTAATTTGCCAAGATGGCCCAGAGATGGTCTCTCTTTTCCAGAAACCTGTCTTGCTGCTAATACTTGACTCCGCCAGTCAGAATGTCATTCCCTTCATAGCGTCCTCACGGCCCTGCCTGGCTGTGGAAAAGCCCAGCACTCTAAAGAGCCACGCATAAACGCCTCCATGATGGACATGTAAAATGCAATATACGATACATGACCTAACTTCTTCAGATGTGATTTTAGAACACCTTCACGCAATCTGGACTTTGTTACAGAAGAAGCTCTGATTCGCTGATTTGGTGACCTTATTGGTATAGAACAACTGTAAAATTTAGAAACAAAATTTAAAACCCACTAGAGCAGAAGCCAGAACTTTAGCGAGGACAAAAATAAAATTCAGTTGAAAACAAAACAACAACAACAGCAAAAGACCTGGAAAAAAAAAGAAACTCACGAGGAAGCAAAAGAATATGGAGTTCGTTGCTAAATGTGGCTAGATCTGTTCAAATATTTTTTGCCTCCAACCTTCCCACTAATACGAATACTGTTTTTAGAAGCTCTGTGGTAATTAGATGGAAATTAAACTTCGAAAGGTTTTATGATGGAAGCTGTTTGTGAAATCATCTTTCCTACATAACTACCGCGACAAAGCAAAATTGTCAGGCTGGTTTGTCTTGGGTTGCTTTCACTGTCACACATTCTGCTGGTAGAAGGGGTGCCGGTAGAAGGAGGGCGGTCAGGAAGGGGGATGGGGAGGAGGCGCTGAGGAGAACCTGGCACCAAGACTCCATGCAGACAGTGCTAGGGGCGGGGGAGTGGAGGTGAGCCATGAACCTGCTGGCCCCAGAAGCATCCTGTTACCTGGCTCTCGGATAGGAGCATCCCCCTCCAGGGAGCCTGAGGCTGGTCCTTAACAGTAAGTCGTTTTGTACCATGTGGCCCCTCAACACAAACCAACCATGTCATCTGCCACACAGCTAAGCAATAGTGGTCTCTTCTCTCGATGTGGGGGGTCCTGACAGACCGCCTGCTGCTCTCCAACACTGCACAGTCCATGGGGGTTTCCAAGGGAAGGGCCTTCACCTTGCACTCTACATTCAGGATGTGCACATGATAGAGGACTCTCCTCCTCACCGTACATTTCAGGAGAAACTTGGATAGGACCTGGTCTAGAAGATTCCTTATGGGGCAGGAGACACCTCCCCTTTCTGAGTAATTTACTTTGTAATAGAAATGTACCTCCTAATAGGAAAAAATGCAATTCTGTGTGTATGCGCGCGTGTGTGTGTGTGTGTCAGAGAAACCCATAGTCTCTATCTGGGCTGGCTGGAGTGAAGACAGGGAAGAAATACAGATCATGGCGTGTTGTTCCTCCTCATAAGGTGCTAAAAAACTAGTACCCGTCCACGAAACTGTCTATGAGTCAAGCCCTGGGATGGGTCTTTTAAATGACGTTTTAGATACAGCTTATGTATGTGAAATGAAGATTTGAGATATAATTCATTCTATCTAAAATGAACAAAGAAGACAGTATGGGGCATCACCAGGGTGTGATACGCCTCATCCAAGAACTGCTAAAAAGGACTGCAAATTGTACCTAAGTACTTGGTTTTTTGTTTTTTTTTAATGTCTCTATTTGATTTCTACAGCATCATTTACTGTTTTCCACATCATCTATTTTGTAAAGAAGTACTTTTGACTAAAATAGAAGAATATATATTTCAGAGGTAAGATCTGGACCACATGATAGAAAACAAAGTTGGTTTCGTACAGGATACCGAATGACGGTCTCTCTTCTAAAGCTTAAAAATTCCCATCTAACATTAAGTGATGGTTAATACAAAATGATCAGTTAGGATATTTTGAGTAATGATATATAACTTGATTTAGTAATTATTTAAAGCAATCTGTTCCATTGTTTGTTTGGTTTTTTGTTGTTGTTGTTTTTGCTAAAATAAATATTAATTTCCTGGCCATATCAGATCTCCTTTTGCCTTCTCAATGAAACACGAAATATTTATGCCAAGCCATCACCTCATGAGAATAATGACAAAATCACCTAATAATTGAATATGAAAAGGATAACACGACCCTGCTGTGCACACACAGCTTACTCTGAGAAAACGCCATCAGTCACTGTAATAGTGTCACCTTCACTGAGCTTGCCCAGAAAAGAAATCAAGCCCTTTAATAGTGAAGACAGAGAAGAAAACAAAACTAAGGTGGAGGGCGATGTCCCGTTTCTCCAGAATCTTTCCAGAAAACCTTAACTGCCAATCCCAAGACGTTGACATTTGGGTTTAAAGGTTTTATCACACGATTATCAACTCCCTCTCTAAATGTATTTGTAAACATGGGGTATTTTGATAAGTAAACTGTTACTAATTCAGGTACCATTAGTAATAAATTTTTGCCAATTTGCCCAGGGTTACCTTGAAATGTACCTACCTTCTACCTATAAACGGGAAGAGGGTGGGGAGTAGAGATCCTAAGCAAAGTGCAAATATAAATGAAAGTGCATTTGGGGGCAGCTGGGTGGCTCAGTAGGTTAAATGTCTGACTTCAGCTCAGGTCAAGATCTCGCAGTTCATGAGTTTGAGCCCTGAGTCAGGCTCCGTGCTGACAGCTCAGAGCCTGGAAGCCTGATTCTGATTCTGTGTCTCCCTCTCTGTCTGCCCTTCCCTTGCTTGTACTCTGCACTCTGTCCTTCCCTTCCCTCTCTCTCTCTCTCTCTCTCTCTCAAAGATAAATATTTAAAAAAAAAATTTTTTTTAATGAAAGTGCATTTGTAACCTTTACTTTAGGACCTAGTTCCTTTCCAAGCTTTTGTTCATAACACATTTGTATGCAATGTGTTCATTATGTCTAGCCTTAATCTTTTCATAAAAGTAGAGCCTATTTTGTTACCACATTTTATCAGCCATTAGTTCAAGTTCATTAATCAACTAATGAGTCATAGGCAGAGATGTGGTAGAACCCCTGTCCATCCCTGTGGCTTTACAACCAAGGCCACTGAGTCTCGGAGTTTGGTGGCTTGCCCCACGCCTCCCAGGCAGGTAGCAGCAGTCACGGCTGAAAGCCCCGTCCTCTGACTCCCAAAGTTCTGAAATCTTTACACTCTTTGGTGGTTTTCAAACTGATCTGTAGATCTCTAGGGGTCTGAAAGGGCGGGGCACTGGTCCTTTCATTTTTGTTAGTTTTATACTTTGGCCTCCCTCCTATTATGTGACTTAAAACTCCATGGCTCAGGGCACCTGTGTGGCCCAGTTGGTTCAGCGTCCGACTCTTGATGTCGGCTCAGGTCATGATCTCACAGTTTATGGGTTCGAGCCCCGAGTCAGGTTCTGCGCTGATAGCCCAGGAGTCTGCTTGGGATTCTCTCTCTCTCTCTGCCTCTCGCCCACTCACACATATGCAAGTTTGCTCTCGCTCTAATAAACCATGGGCTTAAAGAAGTTTTAGAATCACATTTTAAAAATTTCAATGGAAAAATGTTTCTAAAATATGTTGGAAACCTATTATAACTTTCCATTCAGTAGAAGTTGGACCCCTTAACACACCATCTGGAGTTGAGGGGGTGAATGACCACAGGACCCAGGGTTCAGAACTCCAGGCCTAAAGGCAGAGGCATCGGAGGCCAGTGCCTCCAGCTCTGTGACCACAGACGAGCTCCTGCGCCCTACACCTCTCTGTGTCCTTGCCTGTGGGACAGAACTTCCAAAACTTTAAAGCACTGAAGACTGGGATAATCTGTGTTCACTGCTGCTGCTGTCAATACGGTCATGATTAGGCAACGTCAGTTAGGTATTAATACGAGAGAACTAACTTTTAGATCAGCATATAGTGAGGGGCTGATATACCCTGTATTTCCTATATTTTCTTTTTTTATTTTTTTAACGCTTTTTAAAATTTATTTTTGAGACAGAGGGAGACAGCATGAGTCGGGGAGGGGCAGAGAGAGAGGGAGACACAGAATCTGAAGCAGCCTCCAGGCTCTGAGCTGTCAGCACAGAGCCCGATGCAGGGCTCAAACCTACAAACTGTGAGATCATGACCTAAGCTGAAGCTGGATGCTTAACCAACTGGGCCACCCAGGCACCCCTATTTCCTGTATTTTCAGACTTAACAATTCAAACTGCCGTGTCCTCTGTGGTAGGCATTAGCAGTTACTATGCTCCAAAGGAGGTCGGGCATCACAGGCCAAGATCATTGACCCTCAGCGTGTGTGACAGGAGTCCAGGCACATGGGCAGCCAGTCTGTCAGTTGTCTCTAAAGAATGGGCTGGAGTAGAGTCTTCGGTAAGTTTCCCAGCACAGCTGTGGCCTGTATCAAGCCTGACTCTGAGCTGGGCAGCTGCAGGAAGGTCTACGGCCTGGGCACCAATCTGCCTTTAGATTCTGTGGCCACAGAGGAGTCTGACAATAAATAGGCCAGTGCCAGATTTGGGGAGTGCCAACCAGGCCCCTCTAGGGGGCCATCTGGCTTTGGAAATTCACAGTCAGAATCCAAAGACTCGTCCAAGGTCACAGGGGTGCCTGCTTTTATCTCCAATTCAGTGTACCACATTATTCGTTATCCGTGGCTTTGTGAAATGTGGGGTGCGGGGTTGGTGGGAGAGGGATGAAGCAGGCTCCTTAAGGGCCTACCCGGTCTAACCATGTGGCTGACGTGTAGGGCCGCGATTCTCAAAGTGTGGTCCCAGCATCACCTGGGAACCTGTTAGAGACGCACATTCTCAGGCCTCACCCAGACCTCACGGAACCAGGAACCCTGGGAGCGGGCCCAGCGATCTCTGTTTTAAGGAGCCTTCCAGGTGGCTCTCGGGCAGCTAAGATTTGAGAACCAGTGGCACAGGATGTGTCTGAAGAGGAGCAGCCAGACCTGAGTGGTGACAAGCCAGACGGTAACAGGAAGTTGGCCCTGCATCAGGATAAGACGGCGTGGATAACAAAAGCCCACGGCGCGGAGAGCCCGCCACGGGGGGCGGAGGAGTCCATCAAGCTGAGAAAACTGGAGACTGACGCAGCGCGAGAGAGATCCGAGTTTCACACCTCGCTGACTTCAGAAACTCGCATGGAAAAAACCAGGAATGATTGAGCCGTCCATACGTGAGACGGGTTTTGTTTAGAGCGGATGCCAAGCTGGCTCTTCTCTCCGTCCAAAAGAAGAAAAGTTTCATCAACTGCCTTCTCAACACAGGGGCTAAGGACCGTGCCATCCTGGCCTCCTGGCCTTCCTGGAGGACGTCCGGGCTGAAGAGGGGAGCTTTATCTTAAGGCTAAAGCGAGCATTTGTAAAAGGAGATTTCTTAGGCCTAGCCCAAGAGGTCCCTCACTCTGGAGGTCTGAGAAGGGGCTCCATGCAGATGAATTGCCTTGAATATGCATTTTTAACAAAGCATTCTACCAGTCAGGACTTACGGGGACTGTAGATGACAGTTGGAGAAACGCTGTCTTAATGATCCAATCATCCCAAAGCAGGAAGGTTGGAATCAATGACCAAAAGATCGATCATTCCTCTTTTATTTGTCACTTGTTTGTTTTTAGGTTGTATTTTTGATGTAATTGATAGATTTTTAGGAGAAAACACTGGAGAAGTCAAGACTGATTTCTGAAGCAACAGAATGTCCCTGGAATCCCAAAATGTAGGAAACTTCTAGATCAAGGGCAAATGGGGCTGGCAGAAAGGCAGTGGAAGATTTCTGGGACTTCTCAGGACAGGAGCCTTGGAATCACACATATTTTTTCTCGATTAAAAAAAGGAGAGCAAGTGATGCATTTGAAACCCAGCCTCTTTCCCCTAAGAGTGACTGAGATGATTAATCACCAAATCGCCAGACAGGAGAGCTGGCCAGGACCTTGGTGGCCACCCTGCCCACCTCAGTCCCGGTGTGAAGCCACTCCTCGGCCTCTAGAGATGAAAACACCCAATCAGAAGGCAGTCAGTCCACTGGTTAGAAAGGTCTCCCCCGCAATGAGCTGAAATAGTCATATCTCCTTCCTTACGGAGAAATGAGAGATTTGCATGCTACCTTCAGACGTATGGGTAGATTCTTTTTCTTTGCAGGAAAAGAAAAGTGAGGAGCAATTACACCGAGAAACCTTAATTGGATTCTTCAGTTCAAGTGACAAGACAGAGGGAAAATCTGGCCCTTTTTCCTTCTTCCTATTTCCCTTCCCACACCTCTCTCTGGCTTCTTTAACCATAGCATTTAATAAGTGACTGTAGCAAAATGGAGAGGGAAAAAAGAAAGAAAACCCCATTCTGTTTTGTTTTTTAATCCTTACATGTCATCTTATTCCTTCATTTTCGTGGCCTTTTGTCTCTGCCAGTTTCCATGGCAACAACAACCAGCAAGCAGTTTGCATCCCTCTCTCTAGCTTGCGCACAGAGAACTCCAAACAGGGTCAAAACCAGCTCTGGGTTGAAGAAGAAAGTAGAAAATTCCCTTCCTTCTCACTGATGTTGATGTGTGTGTTTTTTAAGGTGTCTGTACGTGTCTGTGCATTGATCTCAGTAGTTTGGGCTGCAAGTGATTTTTTTTAGACCTTGTCTTTGTTCTGGATTTGCGCATACAGTCACATATTTGAGAACAGACAGATACATGATCATATAATATGGGGAAAATAAGGAGAATCCAATCATCCTGCAGAAGAAAGTAGCAGATGGTATTGTATTCCACACACACCTAGGAAACTATTCCCTGCAAGTGCCCTGGGCTCTTACGATATTTATAAAATCCATCAATGACCCACCAATCTATTAGACACAATTTCCATCAAGTGATGATATTTGATTTTACTTTGTAGCTTGCGTGTTTTTCTGTTGCAATCCCCCCTGAGTATTTTGTGTTTTCCTTAGGTATTTTTTTTGAAGTGAAGACCGTGGGGCCAACAGGGGGTGGTATGGCCACAAAGCGGGTCCTCCGAGAAGCACATATCATCTTCTGATGAGTTTTAACTGAGACTGAAATAAGCATGACTTTAGTCCCTTCAAAAACATAAATCCTTGTTTAAGTTTTACCAATACAGCCATACATACACAATTATGCGAAAGAGGAATTCTAGAGGAAATTTCTAGAGCAAGCTTTTAAAAGAAGTATCTCAGAAGAAGGGCGCCTGGCAGGCTCCATCGGTTAAGCATCCGACGTCAGCCCAGGTCATGATCTCATGGTCTGTGAGTTTGAGACCCGCATGGGGCTCTGTGCTGACAGCTCAGAGCCTGGAGCCTGCTTTGGATTCTGTGTCTCCCTCTCTCTCTGCCCCTCCCCTGCTCACTCTCCCTCTCTGTCTCTCAAAAATAAACATTGAAAAAAAATTTTTTAAGCATCTCTGAAGAAATTAGTACCCAAACTAGTTTTCCTATCACTGCTATCATAAATTACTGTGAATTTAGTGACTTAAAACCACACAAATTCATCATCTTATAGTTGTATAGGTCACAAGTCCAAAATGGGTCTCTCAGGGCCGAAATCAAAGTATCAGCAGAGCTGTGCTCCTTCTGGAGGCTCTAGAGTGGCCTGCATCCCTCGGCCCATGGCCTCTTCCTCCAACTTCCAACCAACAGGACAGCATCTTCAAATCTCCCTCTGTTCTAAACCTCCTGCCTCCCTTTTACGAGGACTCTTGTATTTATAAAAAGCCCACTCAGATAATCCAAATTAACCTCCTAACTCAAGATCCTTGACGCAATCACGTCTACAAGGCCATGTTTGCCATGGAAGGTAACTTATGAGTTCCAGACGTGAAGATGCAGACATCTTGGGGGCTATTATTCTGTCCGCCACGGGTACTGTTTTCATCAAATCATGCCTGCCCACCCTGGCATGTTAATTTGATCCTGGTCTTATTCCAAGACAGGGACAAAAAGCTTGTTTCCAACTTGCCTAAATCCTATCATGCAGTCGAATGTCCAGCTCCTGGACTGCAAGTCAGGTTGACAGCAAATGTTTTATGATTTCTAAGACTGAGGCCACCCTCCCCGGACGGCCTGGCTGTACCAGGTTCTGCCTGCTCCTGTCTCTCTGCCTCCTCACCCCATTCAGACAGTGCCCTCTACGGCCTGGCCCTACACTTATCACATCGAGGACTAGTTTCTGCCCCACAGGGTGAGATGTGGGAAGATGGGAAGAGAATTTGCTTTAATGTTCGAATTTCCTTTCATGAAGCACATGAATGCCCTTGCTTTGCTGTTTGATTTAACATTTGCACTTCAACTTATGAACTTTTTAAAATCGCATCTGCCAATTTTAACCCTTTTGCTAGACCTCTCGTTGAAGTATAGTCTTGGTTTCCAACCGCCCACTTAGAGCCTGACTTCTGAAACCGTACTTCCTCCAGAGGCTGGTTTCCTGAGACATCACTATGTCCACCCCTCCCTCCTGCATGGCTCTGGATGTCCCACTGCCGCCCTGCTGCGCCTGGCCGCTGAAGCACATGGTCTATTCCCAGTCCAACTACTGAGTTCAACTAGACACTGCATTGTACCTGGCTGCACCAGGCTGCCCAGTGCTGAGAGGATCCCTCCCAGGCTTCTCCACTCCCCAGTGCAAAAAGAACCAACGTAAAGGAAGGAGGCCCCAAGAGGGTTGCCATAGCTTACTTTAATCTGGGTATGAAGAACCTGGCCTACCAGGGGCATTTACAATGCAGGTCTACATGTTAAGGCCACAATCCTCCCCCGCCACCACATACACGCACTCAGATATACACATCCATCTTCCCTCCCTGACACCTGCCATAGAACTCCCTATGTTTTTCTGAAATAACTATTTACATTCTAATAGACAGCTCCAACTTCCTACACTTGAGAGAACTCCCCAGTGCGCAATTATTTGTGATGGACGAGGAGCCCACCCAAGGCAAACGTGCTTCCAAAGACCCGTTTTCGAAAATCCAAAATCCAAGGGCCTGTTTCTAAAATATGATGTGACTTTTTATGCAGAGGTGGCACCACGGGCCAGCAGAGATTGGGTCTGGCAGCTGTGAGAGGTGGAATGCAAGGAGTCAGCCACCACCACCATCCTACACATACGTGCACCGCAGCCACGGGGCGGGGGGCCAGAGAGGGTCTGGTCGTTTCTCTTCCTGTCACCCACACTGTAGCAAACATCACAATCTCACTCGCAAAGCTAAGCAGCCCAGGACTCACGGGCATTGTGACATGGGCATCTGGAGTCACTGAGAAAGGATTTTTCCTTTTCTTTTGTTCTCAACAACATAAGAAAACAGACATTACCCCTGCCTTCCTTCAATGGCCATCCAATGTCAAATACAGGGCAGGCGCTCTAGGGTTCCAGGTGTTTTCATTATTAACTGTCTTAATGAGATGTTTCTGGCCACAGTGAGAGTGCCCTCCAACTTGAACACCCCAAATTACTTTTATATGCTTCTTTGATTTCCAGGGAAGAAAACAGAGATGGGAGTGAATAAAAGGAAACATTGAGAAACAGCTCAATTATATAACTGACTAATTTACTGCATTTCTGCACTGATTGTAATCACCTTTACACCAAATAAGCTTATTAAGTGAAGGTTTTCATTGCATCTTGACCAAAACTCGACTTCCCTTTGCATTTATTACCCTCATTCATTTCCATCACAGAATCTCAAAAATAACCTTGGTTTTAAAAAGACCAAGCCATCTTGTGCTATCTGCTAGATGTCTCTCGAGTACGCTCTACCTCTGTTGTTTGCAACGGACCTCAAGTCTTTAATGAGGCCAACATGGCCTCCTCCTTGTCAAAATGACAATACACTGACCTATATAGAAACCTATCCACAGACAGATACAAAAGCACACGCACAAAGAATCTGAAGGATGTAGCCAAAATATAGACAGAACAGAAGCTCCATCACTACTCATTAACTCTATGACCTTGGGCAAATTACAGAATATCTCTGAGACTTAGACATGCCATCTATCATGAAGGTAATAATATCGAAAATGAGGCTGATGATATTTGAATACATCATAGAGTTTTTATGAGAATTAAGTGAGTAGACACATATCAAGCCCTTACAATAGTTCCTGGCACTTAAGTCCTAAGAGTTTGTTGCTGATTTTAGAGGTGGCGGAGACAGGGGGACAGAAGCAAGGGTATTGAGAGTTTTAGAACATGAAGTTCAGTGAACAAGAGAGTACGAGCAGAAAAACCAAACATCTATACAACTTACATCACTTGTAAATAGAGTGCCTCATGGGTATCACCTTCATAATACAACAGAGAATAACTGAGCCAATTCTTACGTTCGGGACTTCATGACGTTGGCTCTGAAACTCAAAACAGCCCCACCAGGTACGTATCACTAGCCTCATTCTACAGGGAAGAAAACAGACCAACAACAGTTAAGTCAGCACCCAAGGCCACACAGCGGACACAGGTGGACCTGGGATTCTGTCATTCAATAAACACTCTCCTCCGGGCCAGTCTCTCCCCAAAGCTATCACTTCCCACTGCCTGGTCCCTCCAGCAACGCCAGCAGGCCAGGATTCCGATTCCCAGTTTTTAAGAGATGAGGGAAAGGAGGCAGCCAGGCAGGAGGTAGAGATTTAGGAATAGAGCACAGGGTGTTGCGTGGGTGGTAGTGGGTGCAGGTGGCGGGGATGGCGGGGGTGATGGTGATGAAGGTGGTAAATGGGGCGTGGAGGTGAAGAGCGGCGGGGGTGGCTGGAAAGACCGTGAGGATGGGGTAGAGGAGAAAATGGCACAGTGCGGACCCCACCGAGAGCTGGATCCTTCCAGTTGGCTCAGTAACGGCGGCTCTCCAAGTCTGCCTGTGGCAAGTGATGATTACTCTTTTTCAGTTGAAAAGACCGTCAAACATTTTAAATTACAATTGTCAGTAGTGAGATGGTGTTTCATCATGTGAAATGATCTAAAGCTGCAAAGCATAAAGCCTTCTTTAAACAGCAAAGTAATGGCTCCCTGCAGAGAACTCAACTTCCGGCACAGAGTGGTGCGCTCTTCCCAAAGACACTGAGAGGAAAATGAGCAAGTGTCCCCTGACTTGAGAAGAACACACGTGCCTCGGAGCCACCAGGACACACAGGTGCACGTGCACCGTCTTGCCAGCCCTCTAACCGGGCGCTCCGGCTGCGCCCCTGGGCCACCCTGTGTGCCGACTGACTCTAAACACCTTTACGCAGACAAGCTCCGTGGCGTTGTGCTAATGGGGGAGAGGCGAGGCGGGGAGCAGTTTAAAGGGGAAAAATTAGCAATCCCCAACTGCACAACAGATGATGGTGGTGTTCGTGGCCTTCTCTCACCTGACAGAAGTTACTAAAGAGCAGCAAAATTGTCTATTTATGGGTTCCTTTCTCCTGTTCTTCCAGAACTGCCAAAGGTGCAAATGAGCCACAGATCTGCAAGATGCCAGGCAACAAACAGAGGGTTAGGGAACCCTAGAATCTGCCTTGGACCACGCCACGCCCCCACGGACAGGCCAAGCCACTGGGAAAGAGGAGGGGAGAGAGTAAAGCGGGAGGCCAGGGGACATTATCTGTGGACGTGCCTCCAACTTCTCATCTTTGACCAGCTGTGTCTTTATTCCAGTTGCTTCTTCCGCCCTAAAGCCCAGCTGCCAGGAGTTTCCACATGAAGGGAGACACTCATACTCCAGATCCCAGAGCAGTCTATGCCGCGTTCCTCAACGTATGGGGTCAACAGGATTCTCTGAAAGCTTCGAGCCTGAGACTGGCTTTCCCCACCCTTCTCTCTGTTCAGCCCTGGGAGCCTTCACAGAAGTCAATCAGGACAGAGACAGAAGGCATCATTCAGTCACTCAACAAATATTTATTGAGTACTACCATGTGTCAGAAGGTGTTCTAAGCACGGAGAATAGGCCATGAAGAAGACAGAGGGGAAGAGAGAGACCATAAGCAGGAAACCTTAGCTGGCAAGGGCTCTAGGAGTGTCTGGCATTTGGGCAGCCACCTCAGCTGTCACCCTTGGCTCCTCCACATGGTGGGGGGGAGGGGGGACTGTCCACTTGTACAGAACCAACACCATGAGCAAAGGCACGCTGGTCACGCCTGCCTGCCCCTCCCACATCCCAAGACCCAACACCATTGCTAGCATCCCCAGAGCCAGGTGCTGAGACAGGAGAGAAGATAAAGAGAGGATCTAGCCCTTTTGGGGGGGGGGCAGTTAGTAGAGGGAAGGACCCCATGCCCTCTCAGGAGCTCTGGGAGGACAGGGCTGAGCTGAACGACCAGGTGGCACCGTCCCCCTCCAGCCACCTCCCAACAGCACCGCATGTCCCCTCTGGCTGGATCAGACTCCGGGTCTCCTGACATGGATTTCCCCTCCCTCGTCCAGGCCGCCCCTCCCGAGCAGCCCTGCTGACATAGCTCGTACCGGAATCACGGAGGCTGCCCTAACCAAGCGGTTCATGTCATCGTCTGCTATTGATTCAGCAGCCCTGGGAGAAATCGCATGCTCCTCACAGGAAGTAAAGATAAAAGTGACGCAAAAGAGCCTCCAGACTGCTTGAATTCCCACCCCTCCTAGGCCCTGCCCTGGATCGAGAACAATTTTCCAAATCTTTACCAGCTGCCTGGCAGCTTGCCACAGATCAATAAGGCTCCAACTTGCAAAAATATTTACTGTACATAATTTAATAGAACCCTCTCCTGGATAAGGAGCTGACACTTTTAATTACCCGGAACAAGTACTCTCCTTCTATAGGACGCAGCAAACACGTGGCTCGGAATGCCAACTAAATGCATTTCCCGGGGCTTCTCACAACTGAGTCATAAAGAAGAGGGTCCACGCGATGGTGACCTCCATGGGGGGCAGGGTAGCCACGGACGTAATTAGTGATTTTTTTCCCAGAAGAAATTTCAAAATTCTGCTCCCTCTCTTCTATTGCTTTTGTCTCTACTCCCTTCAATAGACATTCGCCTACTCAAATACGGACAAATCTTTTCCCCATTTCCTGGAAATTAGCCTGTGCATCTTCTTCCAGGCTCTGCCAGGGGCAGCTGGCTCTCGGGCACTCACCTTCAGGTCCTGGCAAATACGTGACTGAAAATGTATGATCAGAACTGACCTGGCAAGAGCCACCACAATGACAATAGCAACATGTGGAAAACACCTGCTGCGGGTCAAACATGGTGCCAGCCTCTCAATATACTTCGTTTCCAACCTGCGTAACAAGAGGCCTGCGTGGAGGCATCATTATGCCCACTTTTCAGGTGAGAAAACAGAGGCTCAGAGATGTTCTGTAACTCCCCCAAGGTACCAGCCATGAAGCTGCCGGGCAGGACTCAAACATACATCAGTCTCACTGCAATCCTGCATTGCGTGGCAAGCCCGTTTTGAAGAAGCCCCACACATTCCCAGAAAGCTCCAGAAATCTGGATTCATACCTGCTGCAGGGCTGTGTGGAGCTAAGGTGAACAAATCTGGACAGATTTAGAAACTGGCTTCCTTACCTCTTGCGGCCCCCTGGGCTTGACTCCTCCTCCAGCCCCCCTCTTTCTGGGACCCTGGTACAATGCTCACCCTCCACCCAGCACACTGGATGAGCCCTGGGCCCGGTGTCTATCAGGCTCCGGCCCAACGTGGTCAGGAACCCCATCTGTAATGTGGGCATTTCTCTCAAATGCTAATTAACTTCCTTTGGCATCTTCGATGAAAGCAATCCCCTGGCAATCATATTCTGCATAGCACCTAAAAATTTGTGGGCGTACAATAAATATTCAGTTCCTAACAACAATTCCCACACTTGCTAATGACTGTGTGGGTACATTTGGTTTCATCGGCTGAGTCCTGCCAACTAATATGCAACTGAGCCATAAGAAAGTTCATGTCCAATGAGGTTTTCAACACCACAGAATGTTAGAAGTATTTAGCTGAGATGCCACTGAGACCTAGAAAAAGTACATTAATTCTGGGCCACCCTTGGGAGCACGACCTCCCAGGAGCAGTGGAGGGATAGGGCAGAGAGAATATGGCGGTAAAGAAACTCGGAAGTTTCATTAAAATGATGGATTCGAAATGGATGGAACAATTCTCCAGCCAAGTGCTCCTTGGTGCTCATCCAGGAGACCCTTGCAACCATATCTACTGAAACCCTATCACCCAGCAAAGAGGGAAGTGAACAGCAAAGCATGAGAATAATAGATCAGTTCTCAAAATAATGAATGAAGCACGCACGAGGTTGTCAGTATAGAATTTAATTTGTAACCCTCACCACGGGTGAGGAAGCACTAGAGAAACCAGATACACTTTGCATATCCCAGGTGAGATGGACGACAGGTACTCCTCTGTGGGGGAAGGACAGAGTCGCGGGCAGGAAGCAAAAGGACAAGCATTTCATGCCTCTGTTTCTCAGGGCAAACTCACCTATCACTTCCTCTCTCCACGGGCACAGGCTGCTGTTTTCTATGATTTGAAAGGAACATCTAGAAGAGATGCTTGAAAACTTCATTCATGTGAATCTCTTAATTGATGAAACATCCCGAAGAGGAGTTGGAGGAGCTTTACCAAGAAGAGAACTCGTGCACAGGGAAGGAAGGGGTGACATTCCCACGGGTCATGGGGTCCACATGACTGCTGGTCTCAAGGATCAGAACATATCAACAGAATTGTGTGTGTGTGTGTGCATGTGTGTGTGTACCCGTGTCCATGTGGACCACGTGACAGTCACAGCTGCCAGGTGAGGGTGGTGGGCCTACAGGGGGTTTTCTTTCTCTTTTTTCATGGTATTTTCTAATTTTTTGACATGTAGTGTAGTATTTGGGCACTTAAAAGAATGGGAGTTTAAAAATATTTGGAATGTGAACATACATAACGAGCTCCTGATTCTGTATTTGTGAACAAAAATATGCACAAAGGCTTGGGAAAAACTCTTGGATCTCGGGCAGCAACCTGAGATTAATCAGAACTGTGAGTCTGGTCTGACTGATTTGGAATGACAGACGTGAAGGGTGGAGGTGTGCTGGTGTAGACCCGCAGCCAGGAGGTCATCCCCTTGCTGGAGGCGGGCAGGTACGTATCCTGAGAACATGGAGAAAAGCCCTTCAGAAGACACAGCCTCATGGGGAATGCTCCAAAGGGAGCAATAGGATGTCCCAAATAAGACAGCAAATGGGTTAGATTGGTCAGGTGGCAACAGGCACACGGAGAATTGCAAATGAGGAGACCACCAAGAAAATCACAAGGTCTGTCACTGGTTAATGAGGCCCTGTACCAACTGACCTAAAACACTCACAGAGGTGAGCACAGAGTCACTCAACACCCTCTTTCCTCACAGCATCGCCCACTGAAACTGTTTTCATCAAAGTCACCAGGGACTTCCTTGACCTTCCATGCCTACCTCACCCTCCCCATTTCCCTCTCCCTCTCCCTCTTTCCCTCTATAGTAAAAACTCTTCAAGAGATATCTGTATTCATCACATCTAATTTCTCACCTCCCATTCTCTCTTGAAACCAATCCAAACAGATTTTTGTTCCCTCCACTTCTCCAAAATTGTTCTTATCAAGCTCACTATTACACTTCATGCTGCTAAATCCCCTGACCCATCAACAGTACTTGTCACATGCGCTGTTTCCTCCCTTTGAATAATTCACATGGCTTCCAAGCACCACACTGTCACATTTAAGCAAAGTCATTGGACTCCGCTTCTCCCTCATCAACTTGACCTCTTAACAGGAGAGTGCTCCAGGAGTCAGTCCCAACTCCTCTTTCCTACTTACATTTACTCCCTTGGTGATATCATCTAGCCTATGGCTGTAGACACCATCTATATGCCAGGGACTTACAAATTTATGTCTTCAGTCCCTACTTCACTCTGAACTCAAGCCTTGTAAGCCACTCGCCTACTTATTATCTCCACTTGGATATATGAACGCATTCAACACCTCCCACCATAAATCTCCCTCCGTGTGGCTGCTCCATCTCAGCTGATAGCAATTCAACCTTTCAGTTGCTCTGGACAAAAAGTCTTGGAGCCATCCCTGACTTTTCTTTCTCACACCTCACATTGAGTCTACTAGGAATCCTGGTGGCTCAACCTTCAAAATCGGGACAGAATTTGACTACTTCTCACAACTTCCACTGCTATCTCCTTGGCCGAAGCCTACCATCTTTTGCCTAGATCAGTGTAGTCACCGGCCCCTCTGTGACTGTCTTCTTCCCATCTCCGGGATATACTCAACCCAGGAGCCAGCGTGACCTTGGTAAAACATAAGTCAGGTCATATCATTCTTCCTAACCCTCTCCAGCAGCTTTCCATTGGAGTGCTTCTCGCAGATTCGCCAGTTTCTTTTTACTCACACTTCATATCTGCTTTCTTCTCTGTTAATACCATCCACCTTCCCCCATATCATTCTCCACTCAGCAGCCATGATCTTTCTAAATGAGAAATCCAATCATGGTACTCTCCATTTAAAAGCCTTTCAACGGGGTTCTACTGACCCCATAAAGAATAACATGTACTAGAGTGTCGTATGCTAATAAGCAAAGTCAGAGAAAGACAAATATCATATGATATCACTCTTACATGGAATTTAAGAAACATAACAAATGAACTTAGGAGAAAGGAAGGAAAAATAAGATAAAAGCAGAGACAGAAACAAATCATAAGAGACTCTTAACTCTAGAGAATAAACACGGTTGCCTGAGGGAATGTGGGGGTGGGGGTGGGCTAAAAATGGGGGATGGGCATTAAGGAGGGTACTTGTTGGAATGAGCACTGGGTGTTGTATGTAAGTGATGAATCACTAGGTTCTATCCCTGAAACCAATACTACACTGTATGTTAACTAACTTGAATTGAAATAGATTAAAAAAAAAAAAAAGACTAACATGTAAATTCCTCAGGCTTACTGTGGCCTTCTTCGTGCACTCAATCTATCTCCCCTCTCTGCTGTGATGTGGTGTCCCAGGGTATCTCCTGGCCATGGGTCTTGGTGAGCATGTTCAGCAATCAATGGCTCAGTGATCATTGATTCTGTATATGCTACATTAGTAACCTGTCATTAGAATATTTTCTGAAGAATTATCCTCCTTGTGTGAGTGTGATCTCCCTAACCAGATTGTTTTTAGTTCCTTGTGAGCTGGTATTGCATCTCCTATCTTATTTTCTGTTCCTTTAGCAGCTCCCTGATAATAGCAGGTGGACTTGATACCTGCTTAATTAGTGGGGAAGGACAGACAGTATGACTTGGGTAAAGGGACACTAGGCAAGCATTCCTGGACCATGGGTTGATTTCCTTCCCTTAACACATCTTCAGTGGCTATCATAAAATCTTCTATAGAACGGCTGATGTGCTAGCAGCTTGGGACAACTCGTTTTTCAATTCCTTTAAACAGAAACACCAAGAACAAATGGCTTTACCTGAATATGTTGCAATGACAGAAAAGCTTTTCCCCTGGGACAAGAATAAATGGCAGCTCTGCTAACCTGATAAGTATCAGGACAAGAGGGTGATGATTTGATACAGTGGCTCAACAGGCTCGAGGTCAGCTCGTAGAGTCCACCACCCACTCACGAGAGGGAGCTGGCAATGAGGGCAGCTTTGGTCACTACACTAGCCAGAGCCCCAGTCTCCCTCCTCGCTTTACATGGGTAGGTGCCCAAGACTGCCCACACATGGTCACAGGTCTGAACCCCCAGTTGAGGGGGCTGAGGCAAGAGTTTGAGGGTGCGGTCACTTTGGTCGTTTTTCCATAGCATATTGTAACAAAACTCCATGCACTCTTTTGCTAGAGATCTCAGGTCACACTGGTTGGAGAACAGTAACAGATGCTACACCCCGCTCAGGGCGTTTTGCAATATCCAGTGTCAGTGCTCCAAGTGTCCAGCCTTCTTGCACCAAGATGCAGGGGTTGACTCCAATGGCATAAAGGCAATAAACCTAAAGACATCAAAGGTTTGGGTGGGGGGCCATATTAACATATAGAGAGGGCCAATCAGCAATGAAATATAGCATTTCAAAATGACCTGAGAATCGTGAGATGTGAATCTAACCACTAATTTCCTAGCCACCTTGAAATGGGTACAGAAATTGGGCAGGCTCTGAAGACCTCTGCAGGTCAATGAGCCTCGCGTTTGTTCTTCGGCCTGGAACGTTTAACCCAGGGGTGGCGAATGACAGCGGCCAGGCCCCTTAGCCCACGACAGAGAAGATTCACACCAACAGCTTCAACGTCATCTCCAGAGCAGAATAAAAACTTCACAACAGGTGTTGCAGCAGGAGATAGCAAAAGACGAAAACAGAGCAGCTGAGAAGCCAGGATGTAAGGACTCACACGACACAGGGACACCTCTTCTTTGATTCCTGGTTGAGACCCAGGGACCCGGGTGGCCAGTCATGCATTCAGTGGCCTGACTGTATCATCTCCTAGGCCAGAGCTGGTCCCGCCACGTCATGGTGGCTTTCATAGGCTTGCCACTCCCTCCCGCTCAGCTCCCAGTCTCCCCTGGGAGATAGGGAAGGATCCCATTTATTTCTCTTCCTATCAGCAGAAGCTGGGTCTCACGTTCCCTTCTGGGACTCCTCCCATCCAAAAAGGTGTTCGATAGAAGATACCACCTATGTGAAGTTTGGATAGAATCCCAAGCTGGCTTTTCCTCCAGCGCTATAGTAACAGTGCCTATGCCTCCAAAAGAAAAGAAATGACCAGAAAGGAACATATATACATTCTTCCTCAGGAACTAACCTCACTGCTTCCTTCTTCACAGGTGAAGAAGAAAAGAGTGAGCAACTGAAAGGCTTATAACACACTTACAGGATATGAGGTCCTAAGTCATCCTAGGCTTCTACTTACCAAGCTGGCTAAACACTCCAGGTCTGTGGCCCAAGAGGCATGAGGCCACCAGACAGAGATGGTTTGATTCAGTGTCTTTCTAGAAGCGTTCTTAACATGCACTTAGTGATCATGCTGATTACATGCACCCTACTTTATTAGGCTGCGGTGACTTGTCTAGAAATTATTTTCAACAAGAACTTTAATAGAAGATACCCCTAAAAATACAACTTTACTTTTTAATGGGATACCAACATTTTGCCCCAATTATGTCCATAATTTAAGATATATAAGGCTCATAAACTCCATGGTGTATATTACATGTGAACTTATCCCAACTTTACAGACCGTGTCTTATATATCCTATGCTGGGCTCATTAGCTCTCATACTCATTTCAACTGCAAATGCACTGAAGACACCAAGTAATAAACTCCACGATCTCTCATTTAGATTTAGTTGATAAAATATAATTTCAGATAATTCCCTGAAAGACACTAAGATTCTTTTTTTTTTTAATGTTTTATTTATTTTTGAGACAGAGAGAGACAGAGCATGAGAGGGGGAGGGGCAGAGAGAGAGAGAGAGAGAGAGAGAGAGAGAGAGGGGCACAAAATCCAAAGCAGGCTCCAGGCTCTGAGCTGTTAGCACAGAGCCTGATGCAGGGTTCGAACCCATGAATGTGAGATCATGACCTGAGCCACCCAGGTGTCCCAAAAGACACTAAGATTCTAAAAATGCCCTTCCGCTATGCTGCATTACTACTTAGAGATCAGGACGGGAGGAAGAGTTGTAGGTATAGGGTATCAGATCGTTACCAAAATCAGAGACTTTGAATAAGATAAGCATGACTTTCTTTAGAAGACCAAAATATTAAAGTGTGTGGCCCAAAATGGTGATTTCATCCTGAAGCCACACTGTGTACGTCATGGCAAACAACAAATTCTAACTCTAACACACACAGACTAACTGGAAGAGGCCAAGTTCAAAAAAACAAAATTTCAGACCTCAAGGCCCCACTGAATTTCAGTTTGGAAATGAGGACTCCATGAGCCGCAGCTCGAACGGTAAGCTTCCCGGGAACATGTGTCTTCTGCGGACGACCTGGCTGGCTGTGGGCATTGACCACACTGCTACTGGGAGTCATCTGAAATAAGCAGGAAACTGGGATCCCACCCTTTGTGACCGTGGGTGCACATGATGGAGGGAGGATGCCCGAAGGGCCCCATCCAGCATGTCCACCTGCCCACCTCCAGCTTCTGGCAGGGGAGGGGAAAGTGCAGAATCATAAAGCAAGTGGACGTTTCCTCTCTTCTCATTCTCTTCCCTTCAGCACCTTCTCCATCAGCCTCAACCCACCTTCCCTCCTCCATCCACCCCCTAAAAGGCCTTCATTTACGATCTTGCAAGTCACCATGAGCTTTATCTAAAAATCGAAGGTTAGTGGTTAGGTTACAGACCTTGTCCTTTTCCGCTCCCCCCTTCCCTGCCCTGAAGGACCTGAACACAAACACTGTACACTTGTCAAAACCCACAGAATGTACACCACCAAAGCGAACTCCCCTGTGAACTACGGATTCTGGGCGATGACAGCATGATAATATAGGACCAACATACCACTCTAGTGCGGAACGTCAATAGTGGGAGATGCGGGAGGGCGGGGTGTGAGAAATGCAAGTGGGAACTCTCTGTACTTTCCACTCAATTTTGCTGTGTACCTAAAACTGCTCTTTAAAAGTTTATTTTTTTTTTTTAAGTAGTTAAAAAATGGGCTGGGGGCGGATCTGAGCTTTTTCCTCATCTTTGCTCAACACTTTCCACTGGCAAATCTGTCTTTCCTATGATGGGATATTTCTGGGTGGAAAACTTCATGAACTCTATGCCTCATAAAAAGAGGCCACCTCCTACCCAATGTAGGAATAGTTAGAACATTAAAAAAAAAAAGTGTTTCAGTCAAGAGAGTCTGGAGAGGACTCAGCAAACAACAGCACAGAAAATGGGACCGAGAAGGATAAAGAATTTCACCGTTTTGTCCAGAGTTGCATTGTTCAATTCAGTAGTCACTAAGCATATGTGGCTATTTAAATTGAAATGTAAATTAAAATGTCAATGCCTCAGTCATTTCAGCCACATTTTAAGGCCTCAGTCGATACACGTGACTAGTGGCTACAGTACTGGATAGCAGAGATACTGAACATTTCAGTCACTACAGAAAGTGCTATCACACAACACGGGTCTAGAGTAGGGATCTACCAACAGCTACAAAGTAACAGTTTCAGGCCTTGTGGACCAAATGGTCTCTGTCACAACTACTCGACACTGCCCCTTTGGTGAGAAAACAGCCACAGACAACATGCAATGAATGGACATGGCTGTGTTTCAACAGAACTTCGTTCACAGAAATGGGATTTAGTCCACAGGCCAATTTTACCAAGCGCTGGTGTAAAGAACTGTTCCTGGAAAACTCTGACCCCCAGGTCCTAACATACTGCAAGACATCTACTCGTACACATCACAGGCAAGAGATATAGACAAACTAAATAATACATTTGGCATAACTGGACCTCGAGTTTACCAGGATACCTCTATATAATCATGACAGACAAAATACAAATCCATTTAAACTCATTACTGCTTTCAGAGAGCATTTGTTCCTGCGTATTATTCTCAAGAAATGAACCGTGAATTTTCTCTCTTTTCTTGGATTTCTCTCATACAAGTAGTGCATGTTTGGTTTGGAAAAACAAGAGAGCAAAATTTAAAAAAAAAAAAAAAGGGAAGAAAGGAAAAGGGAAAGATTTGAGTATCCACTCAGGAGATTTTTAACCATCGTTAACATATAAATATAAATACGTGATTCCTTTCTTGCACCTAGAACAGTACGGTACAGGTGAGAAGTATTGCATAAATATCTGTCAAATGAATATGACCATCACAAGATAGGAAGGTTTGCACATGGACTTCAAGACTTCTATACCTTACCACATGACTAATGCTGGGGGTAAGTGATGGTTTCTGGATGGATCTATAGCTTTCCTTATCAAAGATCTATAGTTTTCCTTATCACTTATCTGTGACCTTGGAGGAGAAGCCTTTAAGGGTCACCCTCAGGACTGAACCAATAGGCCTCCATATTTCTGTCCATCAAGTATTGCATCCCCTAGAGAAGCAGCCTTCTCCCAGGGCAGTCTTCCATAACTAACCAAAGTCATCTGTCTGAATCTAAGCCATCCCAGGTGGAAAAGTGGCCTGTTTTAGACATAATACACTCAAGAGAAATGGGGAAGGTGGGGTTCTGGTGTCTCCTTCTAAGTCTGAGGACATGGATCAAGCAGACAGAAAGAGATTCCTTATGAGCCCAAGCTTGTTTCACCTTTGAGCCTGCAAAGTCAGGTCTGGGATTTGGTCTGCAGGCTTGAGCATGGCCCTGAACCAGGTCAGACCAGAAGCCCAGGGCCTATAAGGACTGGCTAAGACTGAGGTGCCCCCCTTCAGCAGGCGGACAGAGGCAGAGCATGGTGTTAGCTACTGTCAACAGTGAAGAGTTAGCACGGAAACACAGGGACGGTTTTCTTCCCCAAGAGGCTTTCACAATCTGGGGGAAGACGACTTGAGATTTATAGACACCCATTTAGAGTTCTCTCAGGCATTTTACCTGCATCTGCTCCACACACAAAAAAGCAAATTCAGGTTTCTTTTCTGAATCTCCATAATATAGCGCCATCAAATCAGGGCCATTAATTGCTAAGAGTAAAGGGCTTTCTGATGCCTAATGAAACCTTCAGGAAAGAAAGCAGGCTGCTCAGAAGCAGTTCTATTTATAAACCAGGCCTTTTCCTGGCCTCCCTCTCTCAGCATGGAAAGCATGGGTAGGAGGCAGGAATTTTTTGCTTGTGAGAAAACGATCATCGGCCCCTCCCGCTTACTCTCCACCCAGAGTCCTAAACCAATCATGACATCGTAATCACTTCCAAGAGCAACGCTATGCTGTCACAAAGGCAGGATTACGACTTTAAGCCAAGATACAGCTAAGAGCTAATCATGGTTCAGAAACAAAAAGCCCTGTTTTTATGCAAATGGACATAGTTATAAAGAGTCTGCAGAGAGAATGACCAAAAACGTCATCTATGATAAACAGACTTATGGCTAAATCAACATGTGTGCCTCCAAATTCAACACACACACAAAGGTGGCAAACGGTTCTTTAAAGGGCGGTTATGCCCGGATTCAAATCTATGAGAACATCCCCTCAAGTCTAACAGTTGGCATTCTTCAAAATCGGGAGTCAGCTTATGCCTCGAAATAAGACCCAGCTACAGAAAGAACCTGTTCAAGGGTGCGCTGCCTCTCACATGGCATGAAGTGTGACTCTCAGCTCCCCAGCCCTTCCCACCCAATGCCCACACAGGGCATTTGTGCCCACGATCCTCAGTTAATGGCAACCCCATTCTTCAGTTCCTCTGGCAAAACCCTAAATCATTCCTTCACTCCTCGATTGCTCTCACACTCCACACCTGATCCAGCAGCGATCTGGTGGGGTCAGAGCATCTGAAGTCCCAGCACCTCTCACCATCTCCCCTGGCACCACCCTAATCCAAGCCACCACCAGTCCAACCGGGAAGAGGTTGCCTCTGATTTCGCCCTACCTTCAGGCTCCATCCTATTAAAATATATCTCATATCAGGGGTGTCTCGCTGGTTCAGTCAGTAGAGCATGCAACTCTTAAACTTGGGGTTGTAAGTTCAAGCCCCATGGTGGGTATAAAGAATACAAAAAATAAAGATCTTTCAAAAATTTAAAAACTAAAAAGATATGTAACTCATACCATACCACCCCTCTGGACAAAACTCTCCAGTAGCTTCCTCTCCAGGAGCCAAGAGCCCCAAATGATCTGCTTCCTCCTTATCCCACTAAGCCAGCTCTCACTCACTCTATTCCAAGTTCATGACCTCCAGGGAGTCTCTTGAATGTGCCTGCACCTCAATGCCTCAGGGCTTTTGCACTCGTTGGTCCTTCTGCCTGGAAGGTTCTTTCTCTGATATTTTCATAGCTGCCTCTCTCATGTGTCTGTTCCATGTCCCCTCTCCAAGAAGCCTCTCCTGACAACTCTTAAAATCTCACCCCAATCATTCCCATCTCAAAAATTCCCATCCCCAGCATCCATATCCCTTCCCACACTTGTCTTTCTACTTAGCACACCTACCCCTACCCAACATATTTTATCTTTTACTCATCTTATTCCATCTATGTCATACAAGTTCCATAAGAGGAAGGATTTTATCTCTTTTGTTCATGAATGAATCACGGCTAAAGTGCCTTGCAGTGAATGGTATTCGGTGTGTACTTGTTAACTACATGAACACCAAAAAAAGAATTGGCATTTCAACTGTTAATTAAAACTTAAAAAACAAAATGTAACTGGAATAATTTAGAAATGGCCTAAATGTCTATGGCCATGAACTTGGTTAAAAGACATAGCCGTTGGGGCACCTGGGTGGCCTTCTCGGTTAAGTGTCTGACTCTTGATTTTAGCTCAAGTCATGATCTCACAGTTCGTGAGATTGAGCCCTGCATCGGGCTCTATGCTGACAGCACAGAGCCTGCGTGGGATCCTCTCTCTCCCTCTCTCTCTCTCTGCACCTCCACTCCCAAAAAATAAACTTCAAACATTAACAAACAAGATACAGCCATGAAAAGATACACTAGGCAGCCCTTGAACATAACAGTATAGAATTTACTCAGTAATATGGAAGGAGCAATGCAACTGTACTAAGTCTAATGAGAAAGGTGCAGAACAGTAGGTATCATATTATCACAGCCTAAGATACTATGTATATATCATATGTGTACATATCACATATATTTATTATAAAACTCCACTGGTGGGTACATGTGTTTGTGCAGATAGATCGATGGTGGAGACAAAGGGAAATCAATCAATCTTTGTAGAATTTAAGGAGATTTTCTCTTTCTTTATTCTTTCTGCACTGGATTGTCTACAAGGAACAGGCTTTACACAGAATTTTTTTAAGAGAGTTTTTTTCTTAACATTTACTTGAGGTTTGCTGCCTGCGGAGAGCCTGGCTAGATCTAACATCCCATAAAAAGCAGTGTTTAAAGCATTTCAGCTCAACCTTCCAGAAACTATTTGACAGCTTGCTCTTCCGAATGCTGAAGGAAGATTTCTCCCCTTCCCTTATGACAAAAGCACCTACAAAGAAATGATAAAATATAAATAAGTCTAGCTCACTAATTAATACTTTGGGAGTCCAAATCTCAAAGCACAGTGAGGCAAGGTAGGGGAATGAGGGTCCTCTCGACATAAGATTTTCCTCTCCCAGTCATGAGGCCACCTCCACTGTCCGTTCCTACTACCTGGCCACCCGGCCTCAACTGCAGCCCTTATCCTGGACAGACAGCATTTGCCGCCCACCCCAGGCATATCCCAAGCCCCGAACCTCTGCTCTCGTCACGGCCATGCCTTGAATGACCCCGTCCTTCTAGGCTTGCTAGAACCCCCTTCCCTCCAGGAAGCTTTCTGACCCCAGATTCCCTCAAATGTACTCTTAGGGCATTTCTAATTGACATTGAGGATATCATCCCTGCCACTGTTGTTTGTCTCTGTTGTTATGAATAACAAGATGAAGAAAACTGGACTGCGTGTCTTGTGTTCCCGTGACCGGGCAGGGAGTGAGGACACAGAAGATGAATGAGCTCCTGGACCTCGGATCATTTCAGATTCCCATCCAGTCTGTGAGCTTCTAATTTGGTTTTGACTTCCTTGTTTCTCAGCACAAAGCAGAGAGCATTTTGTACAAATTAGGAACTCCACCAATGGATGCTGAGCCCAAGCTGCCGCTGGCCAGTGGGAAATGGCTTCCACATCTGCTTAAAACCAGACCCTTGCATCCTGGAGTGAAGGCTGAGCCCATGCCCAGACCTTCCCCATTACCAGCGGCACCGTAAATGCACCTGGGGAGCATTTTTTTTTAAATGATGACAACTAGGACCCAGACAAGTAAATCAGCAACCTCAGGACAGGACCTGGGAATCGGTACTTCTTTAAAGCCGTCCAGGTGATTCCAGTGGCAGCCAGGGCTAAGAGCCACTGCTCTGGCCTGAAGGCCACTTTCCCAGCTGGTGAGCATGAGAGCTTCCTCCTTCCTCTGGTGTTCTCTTCAGGCCCGGTACTACTGACAGAACAAAAGCACGTCTATGGAGATTCCACAACTGTGGAATTGTGGAGAAAAAAATCTGGACCTGGGGCTGGAGACCGTGAATAGTGACCACTGCATCCTGGGCTCTCCTCCCTTCCTCAAGGCTTCCCTGAAAAGTCCAGCCTTAGTCCTCTGGGCCTCAGTGACCAGCACAGAGGAGGCATGCCTGACACCCAAATGTCACCTGCCACAGGGGTCAGTGAGGCTTCACTGCTCACATCGGTGGCATTTTCAACATATGAGGGCAGAGATGTCCAAGCCCAAGAGGGTAACTGCTCTGAGACAGGCTACTGGCATCCTAGAAGTGTCTGGCCTATTTCCCAGGATGGTAAGCCACTGAGGAATGGCAAGCAGCATAGCGACGGCCAGCTGAGCCTCCTTGGTGGCCTGGAGGTACTCGGCTGTGGCACTTGGTCTTGGCCACCCCTAGATGCTACCAATGGCCCAGGCTTGCAGTATGTTCTTAATGGCCAGAAGTTCTTTTCTCTATAGAGCATTCATTCACCAAAGGACTTCATTATCTCAAGAAGCATGTGCATGAGACGAGATTCCACCAATGACCATGACGAGGCTTATCCTCATCCATGGGCTTTCAGGCAATCCAGGTGAGCTTGGATGGGAAACAAATTGGAAAACCATCTCCATCTTTGGAAGCCTTCCCCCACAGAACAAAGCCAGCCCTGCAGCTGACTCACAGGCTGGGTGTTGTAGCTTCGAGATGACGAGCAGGAGTTGGACTCACCTCTCAGGTCTGAATCCCTTGCTTTCCACTAGCTGTGTGATCCTGAACAAGTTACTTAACCTCTCTAAGCTTCGATTTCCTTTTCTGTAACATGGGGATAATGGAAATGTTTCTATAATAGAATTGTTTGAGGATTAGTCACAGTCAAAATATTTAACAACTGCTATAGCAGGAATATGAGTGAATGGATGTATAAATAAATGGCTGAATGACTGGATAAATAATGGATTGTAGGATTGACTCAGGGTCATGAATGGCTGGAGACCCCAGGTGTGTGGGCCACAGGAGCCAGAAGTCAGAGGAACCACAGTGGGGTCGGTCGGCCACTGAGGACTACAGAAACACTGTGATCTCTCACGAGGTGCCGAGCTTCCGAGTCCTGTGTCCCCTCTCCCAGAGCCTGCTCCACTCACTGGTGTCATGTGAACTTTTCCAGCTCCAATACAGGCCTGCCTGATAGAGACCCCTTACTTGACAGGATAGCCAACACGGGGTGAACGCATACTATGTGCTGAGTCCACAAATACATCTAATCCTCACGCCAACCTTGTAAGATGCCCACTGTACAGATGAAAAGAAACTGAGGTGCTGGGATGCTGAGCAACTTGCCTACGTAAAAAGGTAGAGATCCTAACCCAACGGGTCTTACTCAAAAGCCCACTGTTTTTCACCCTTACAATCAGAAAACATGGACACAATCAGAAAGACATCCCATTCTTCAGAAACCAGCCTCTGTATTAGATCTTTTCCCCAACAAAAAAGTGCCTAGTTCCCCCCTTTTCTGGACATAGGTACTAAGCAAATACATTCAAACTAATTTAGGTACCAAAATGCTAATCAAATAGCCAATGGCACAAATACTGCATGTGTCAAGGCCATAAGCCTTTTAGGGGCTAGAAAGAGCACATGTTGGCCCCAGCTCCGTGCTCCAAATGGCTAGAAACTTTAAGGCAAGGCTGTCAGTCTGTCCATGTGATTCTGTCTTCCTAAAGAAAACCTAAAGTGAATCACTGCTTTTGGAGACAGCTGCTCAAAAGCCAATTTATTTCTAGAGTGACTTTCCTATGCTCTTGCTTTAAATACAATGGTCTGCTAGGATCACCAAATCTCTTGATTTTATGCTATTTCTAAGGCTTTGTGCCTTGCATTCTACTTTTCTAGAAATCAGTAAGAATCACATTTTGCAGCATTTGATAATTCTCTCCAACTCTCACAGTCACTTTTTTTTTTCAATTGCTTAAAACTTGGTAAAAATTGTTCATTTCTTTTTGGCAGAAGTAACTCATATTCAAGCTTGGATCCAAGGTAAGCATTTCTGGCACATATGGTTAAAAAAAGATCTCTTTAAACTGAATTAAGGCAGCATGGAAAATACACATTCATTTAGCCCACTTCCAAAAGTTGATTTCTAGCAGTTTAACAATATTTGACAGTATTATTCTTAGCACATGTGGCGAAACCGTTGTGTTGCTCTCTATAAGGTAACAGCGTAAGATCAAGATGAGCTGTGAATCAGACAGACTTAAAATAAAGCAGCAAAGTTCCAGATGTCTCCTGTAGGCTTCTGAAGGGTGGGACCAGGTTCAGTTGTAAAACAACCAACAACCGGGCAGCATGGCGCAGGTTTCAAGAGGAGACGTATTTTCGTTGTGCAATAGACTTCTCTTTCCCATCGAGCGACAAGCGACATTTGCCCTCCTCTGAGTGAAAATGTTAAAAACCAGGCAAAGCATTTATTCAAAGAAAGAGAGCTGAAGAAAAACTTGGATGGTTTTCTGAATCCACACACTTGATGGGGCACCTGGGTGGCTCAGTCGGCTGAGCGTCTGACTTTGGCTCAGGTCGTGATATCGGGGTTGGTGAGTTCAAGCCCCATATCAGACTTATTGCTATCAAGCCTGTCAGCCCACAGCCCATTTCAGATTCTCCATCCCCTTCTCTTCCCCTCTCCTGCTTGTGCTTTCCCAAAAGTAAATAAATATTTCTTAAAAATAAAAATAAGTCAATTCACACACTTGGTTTTCCCCTTCACCTCACTAAATTAACTCACCTCACTAAATTAACTCAAGCCAACTTTATGTATGGATACCCAAGCTTTGTGTTGAAACACCCAATTACTGTTTTCTCAGCCCCGCACCCACACTCAAAATGGGCTATAAGAAAGGATGGCCAGTCATCACCATATTTTATGTTTATGGACTCAACTTTCAATCTGTTAGTGTGTCATTTACACAGGGAATGCCTTATCACAGGCTCAATGATGGGTAGACTAGACGGGCAGATGGACAGATGGATGGACATCTCATCCCTCTCCAGGTTGCAATAATACTACAGTCATCACCACAAGGCCTGAAAAGAAAGCTCACTCAATAAAAAGATGTTTTAACTAAATTTAAAATAAATCTAGAATTTCCTCCCGAACATCTGTCTTCTTTTCTAAAAGCCAAAATATAATTAAATAATTAAAAATAAACACTGGGAGGGGCACCTGGGTGCCTCAGTCAGTTGAGTGTCCAACTTCAGCTCAGGACATGATCTTACAGACTGTAGGTTCGAGCCCCACATCGGGCTCTGTGCTGACAGCTCAGAGCCTGGAGCCTGCTTCAGATTCTATGTCTCCCTCTTTCTCTGCCCCTCCCACGCTCACTCTCTGTCTCTGTCTCTCAAAATAAAGACATAAAAAAAATTTTTTTTAAATAAACTGTTTAAAAAAAAACAAAACAACAAAAAATTAAAATAAACACTGGCCAGTTGCTTCTGGCATTTTGCACTTGTGGACATTAGTAAGAGCCACATTCTGCAGCTTTTGACAATGCTATTGAACTATCACAGGCACTGGGTTTTCAGTTGCTCAATAGAGAGCAAGCATAATCTAATACTTTATCACTCATCCTTAACTGCTGGCAGACACAGGTGAACTTTAGTCTTCTCCCTAGACTCTGGTAAAATGCGCTTTTCTAACTCACTCTGAATCATATCTTGGAAGAAAATAACTCCCGGGACTGGGTTTATGGCTCTGGAGCTTCCAATCGTTTTATGCCAAAAGCCTGATTAGAACACATCTTCTTAAATCACATCGAGACTCTTTATCTTGGCATCCGATCGTTCCTGGGCAGATGTCCCGGGAGTTTCGGCTCCAGGACTAAAGGTCATCTTGGCATTAAAAATCCTCCCTGGGTCTCACAGGTAGGAGCCGTTTTTCCCCAGTTCTACTGCGCTAGCCACCTGCTTTAGTTGCTCACACTAATTAAAGACACAGCCTCAGTCTGCCTTCTTGCCTCCTCATCAGCTGGAAAAGGTCCGCCATTCTCACCGACACACCAGCAGCCACCAGGGCAAAGAAGAAAAAGTACGATTATATCCATGCAGGGCTTTCTCTGCTCCAGCATGAAATCCTGTCATCTCTTTTTCCCCACTTAGAAGAAGGCAACCTCCCACTCCCCTCCTTAAGAGGAAAGAAAAATTCTCCTCCCTGTAGGCATCTCCAGTGATGGCTGCACCACTCGATGCTGCTTTTAAATACAATGGCATTTCCCAACGCTGCCAGGGAGCCACTGAAACGTCTACCACCCGCCTCGGCCACAAACTGCTTTAACGAGAGCTCCTCTGAACCAATTTCCAGAAGGACTTTTCAGATGTACCCGAGATGAGCAAGAATACCTAGCACCCAAGGCAGCATTGAGGAAAAGTGGTGAATGCTGCACCATAGCTTCCTGTTCTGGTGACTGGGGTCCTTGTACATGTGTGGGTCCACCCATCTTGGGAAGACTGTCATTCAGAACTGGAGGCAAAGTTACAGACTGTCCCTTCCACAAAGTGCCACTGATGTGATAACATCAGCCAGTTTTACAAACATGCCAACTACAGAAATGCTTTTTAAGACACAAGGGAAATGGTCAACTACAGAATGAGAAATGAAGAGTTGAGGAATAAGAGCTTGTTACTGTTGACTCAATACTGTCTGAAGGACGGATACCTGTCTGTGAACTGAAGAGGAGGAATAGCCCTTGTCTTCAGCACGTGGCAATGAGCACTTCATAGACGCTCAGCAAATACTTGCAAATGGTAGAACTAAATATACAGGCATAGGTGGGTACGTTACTATAGATACACACACGCACATGCGCACGCACGCGCGCGCGCACACACACACACACACACACACCAAAGTTCAGAGGCAATTCCCCAGGCCTTCCAGCAGTTTGAGACTCCCACAAAACCACTTGAGATTTTCTCCTATTCTCCCATGATCACCAAACAACCTCTGCTTTAGAAGTAGGTTGCCCCGATCGATGCCTTTATACCTTGCAAGTATCACCCTCCAAGGGGGATATAAATACATCAATCCCTAAAGTGTTTAAGTTAATCATACACGTACATATGGAGATGATTTTACAACCCAGTGTGTTTTTAGGTCTGGTTCGTATCTATTTCCCCCCCGCAGAAAATGTGGCAAGCCATTAAATTGAGTTTCTGGATTGACTGAGCCCAAACCCAGACCCAGGCTCACCATCCAGCCAGTCTCCTCTTTCTGTAACACCCTTGTGACGTAAAAGCCATCAGAGCCTGTTGTGCCTAACTAGGTTTTCGCAGCAGCTCCCTGCGTTACTGCTAGTTCCTTCCCTCTCGGGGGCTCAAACAGGTCACCACAAGCAAGAGTCCACCCTGAGCATCACTCCCTCGTTGGGGAAAATGGGCCGACAGCACGTCTTACAAACAAGGATCGTATTAGTCTGTCTCTGCTGTCAATCATACATCATCAAGCTCACAACAAACAAAACACTTTTTTGATGAGTGAAATTTTATTTTTACACGTTGGTGGAAAGACGGGAGGGACGAACAGGTTAATAAATAAATTTGTAGGGGACAAAATAGTTATTTTAAAAATAGATTTTCCTGATTAAAATACAGTAACAGTCCCAGGTAGCCTTAAATGACATTTTTTCTCTCAGGTGCCATCCAACTGCTGCTTGCGGAGCTCCGTAACAGGGTGACTGGAGGCAAAGATGAACAGCTCATGCCTTCAAGGAGCTGATGATTGCGTGAGGGCAATAAAATATGCAGACAAAAAAATACTTTTTAATCTAAAAATAAAATTTAATCATCAATAAAAGAACACAAAAGATGCCAGAAATGAGGGTGTGATTAAATGTAAGATAAGTGGTGAATTTCAGGGTTCAGGTGTTGAGGATGGGGGTCTTTAAGGCTCAATACTTACAGGAAGCTTCCCGGGAAAATCTAAGTCAGAATCTAGGCCTTAAGGGGTGAGGCTTGTAAATGGCAAGAGAAGAGTGGGGAAGCTAGCCCAAGTGCGTGTGGGGGCAGGTGTGTCCCTGGCACATTGTGGGCACACTGCTAACCGGACTGGAGTTCATACTGGCCTGGATTGGAGTTCCCTAATAAAAGCCTGCAAATCATAGCCTGCAAATTACAGACTTTAGGCTCTTTATAATGGTGAGGTGGAGGCACAGAGGACATGGTGGAGGGAAGCGGTGTTTTCCAAAGATGATTCTGGCAAAGGTGTACAGAACCAATGGAGTGGGGCAGGGGCTAGTGGCAAGGTCAGCTCACGGGCAAGAGCGAAACCTTGGGCAGAACTGGGTTGGGATTCTGCTGACGAGGACTGTGGAAGGCACAGATTGGAAGGACATTCAGGGAAAACACAAAAAAAACTGTCAGGCTTTGGCACCTGATTGGATACACACCCCCAAACAGAACAAAGTGTCAGGAATGAGCCTTGGCCCTCGCTGCTGAAGGACATCAGGAAGAAGACTCCAGTGTGCATGGAGAATGGTTTGAGAGAACAAAGTGATACTCGGGTAGTAGTGGCCAGGAAGCATCTGGCCCACAATGAGACTAGGGAAATATGTGAACAGAACGGACAACTTGGCCACAAGGGTGACTTGTGATCGCAGGGCAAGGGCGGTAAGCACAGAAGAACAGAGTAAGCACGTGGAAAACGCCGAGAGGTCTGAGAGCCACTGGCGGAGACAGAGAAGGAGCGGCAGAGAGCTGGAAGAGAAAGCAGGATCACATAGTGATACGGTGGCCAGAGGCACAGCACCACGTGTTGATGAGCAAGAATGATGAGTGAGGATGCCCGAGAAAAGGACACAGGCCTCTAGGAGAATATCACATCAGTAGGCTGGTGAGAACAGGCACTAGACCATAAGGGGCCATGGAGAGATGGGAAATGGCAATGAGTATGTGGCAGAAGGAGGTGACCAGTAAGAGTGGTCATATCACCATGTGGCTGCTCACAGGACCACTAACACAGCAGTGAATGCAAGACAGGGACACAGCCATCCGAGGCCCCCGTCCCTGCCCTTTCAGGAGGAACACCTTCCTTCTTCCGGAGAGCACAGACAGGCAGAGAACAAAGAGCACGTCCCCTCCTGCCTTCTCTCCTGAGCCAGCCCAGGAACGTGCAGGAGAAAACCATCCCGTGGTAGCAATGATGAGCAAGAGCAACTGAAACCTGCCGTCCCGAGAGCTGAAGCCATATGGCTGCTCTTTCTTCCCTGCAATGCTCATTGCAGCTGGTGAAATACTTCCAAGGCGGGACGCGAGAAGGAATCTCCTGGGCTTCCAGGCCAAGCCGGCTGTTGCAACTAAATGCAAGAGATGTCAGGTGGTGGTGATGCTTGATGGAGGCAGAGCAGCAGCAGCTGCACCACAGGCAGCCCAAAGTTTGTGCTCTGTTTGTTTTCACCTCGCTGCTCTCAGATCTCGCTGGCGTCGTTTAGTGGAAGTTCTGGCTGGTTCCTGTCTGCTCCCTATCAGGAACTGGATTTAAATCAGTGGTTTTTGTACTTAGTGATTTCCTGGTCTCATCAGGGGGAGCCTAAGCAAAACTGTGCCTCTGCTTCCTTCCAAAGACGACCCTCCCTCTAAGGACACACGTCTAATAGTGCAGAAAGTGCAAACGCAGGCTTTCAAAAACCAAGCGTGAAGATATATCCAGAATGTTCATATTTATCCACTGAAAGCCACAGTTACATTCTGCCTTCAGACTGTCAACGTGCAGGGTGAACTTGGTAGCAACAACATCTTTTCCTACGGAGGGCAGCTGACACACAAAGAGAGAAGGCATTTCAGCAAAGGTCATAAGGAATTTGGAACCCAAACCTCCGTTAGACACAGAGCTTTCTTTAGTAGCTGTCCATAAATTAGTGCACGAGTTCTACTAAAGATCCGTCAGGTGTCCTTGAAAGATGAGGTCTGCAGTTCATTTCCACAGTTTAGCAGGAGGCATGGGAGGTATTCTTAAGGAAAGCTGATAATGAAGCCATGAGTGACAGTATCCCAAACAGGATACAATTCTACCAAATGAAGGGAGACCGATAATACAGGGAAGGGAAGGAGGCACATGGGCAAGAAAGAGCCCGACCTCCAGGCTGAACCCTGGAACATGAGTAACAATACCACCCAAGGGCCCAGGGATCCGGGCAAAGGTAATTTCTCTTTTGGGTGACCTGAGTGCTTGCCAGAGAAGGGCATAATGAGGACAGGGAAAGAAGAAATCATGGCAAAGTCTTCTTACACCCCGGTCAAGTTCTAGAGTAGAACGTGATGCTATTTCACTTCTTCTGACTTTCTGTATTTTTTTTAATGTTTATTTTTGAGAGAGAGAGAGAGAGAGAGAGAGAGAGAGAGAGAACGAACATGAGCAGGGGAAAGGCAGAGGGAGAGAGACACAGAATCTGAAACAGGCTCCAGGCTCTGAGCCCAATGTGGGGCTCGAACCCATAAACCATGAGATCATGCCCTGAGCCGAAGTTGGACATTTAACCAATTGAGCCACCCAGGCATCCCTCTTCTGACTTTTTAAAAAAAAAATGACTCCTTTACTTCCAAATGCATGAAAAAGGCATGGCTTTGTGTTGTCTTCCCTCAAAGATTTAGCTAGCCTAAATTTGATATCTATCACCTCAAGCTTTAAAATGCTTGGCCCTTTCCATGCCTGGGTGGCTCAGGTGGTTGAGCGCCTGACTCTTTATCTCGGCTCAGGTCATGATCTCTTGGTTTGTGGGTTCAAGCCCTGCAAGCGCTGAGGGTGCAGAGCCTGCTTGGGATTCTCTCTCTCTCTGTCCCTCCCCTGCTCGTGCTCGCTCTTGCTCTCTCTCTGAAAATAAACTTTGAAAAATAAATAAAATAAAATGCTTGGCTCTTTTCTGACCCACCTGTTGTATCTTTTGTTAATTAAAAATATAATAAGGAGCTAATTCTGTTCCATTGAGATGTTTAAGAAGTTTCTCTTTAAAAGAAAGCCTCCCGCCTGCTTTAGGAACTGCATTTGCCACCCCCAATGGACCACCAGTCGAGGATTTAAATTCTACTGCTTGGTTGTTGCCCTACATGATCTGCAGGTGCATCTTCTTACGGATGCAAATCAGAGAAGCAAATTTAGAACCGGTTTTGGAAGACGACGTGACCTTTGGAGATTGAATTTTCAAGCTGAAGACTGGGAAGGTTATTTATAAAAGCCTTACAACTGGAGGAACGCTTAGTAACTCTACTCTCCCAAATGACCTCCTGGGACTTTTAAAATATCTGGGGGTTAGAGCTTCATTTCCCAAATGAAAGAGCAGAATGTCGTCTCTCGTACTTTAGCTTTCCCCGGGTAACTACTCTAGTACTTACTCATCTTCAGCCACCAGAACATCTCCATGTTTACTCAAGTTCCTCACAGAGACAGGCATTTCTTCTAACCCTATCCTTTCTGCAAAAAGAGCTCTTAAGCACCTTGTTAAGAAACCCACTCACTAAGAGAATCCTGGAAGAACAACAAACTGGGTTTTCATGGGGGAGAAAGGGCAGATGATGTGTTCAGTTCGGACCATGATGACTTTGAGACAAGACATCCAATCATTAGGGAAACAAATTCATCTCGATTTGGAAGAGAGGCCCACACCTTGATTTACCATCCACATGCTAGTGACCCCTCCACAAGGTGTGGGAATGAGTAAGATCACTTGGGGACAGTTTATGGGGCAGAGGAAGTAGAGGGTGCAGGGCTCCGTGTGGAGACAGAAGAGCAGAGAAGCTCACAGCTGAGAGACAGAAGAAAGAAAAGCTGCAGAGGATGGTGTCCTGGAACCTGGGGGGATTTAGTGCTTCAAGAACGAAGAAATTCAGTGTCAAAAGCTACAGAAAAGGTAGACAAGACAAGAAATGAGATTTGACACCTGGGAAGTCCTTGACGACCTTGGATAGAGCAATGACCATTTTTTGGCCTACTTATCCTATCCTAATCGAAGCCATCCCAACCCCACCACCATCAAGCCTAAGTGTGTCCTCTGTATGCCTCTTTCTACCTCCGTCTCCAATTGTATTTCAACTGTGTGGATCCACATGTCCTCTGAGGACTAACCACTTGACCATGAACTTGCAGTTGTCACAGCCTCTCCTCTCCCCCCCAACCCTCCAGTTCCATGTGCTCTTTCTCCCCTCCTCACCTTGCTCAGAGTCCTTGCCCATTCTGACACCTTCCCATGACTGCTCAGGCCAGCCCTCACACTCCCTTACAGTCTTTTCAAACATATCCCAAGTGACACGTGGAAATACACTACCAAAGGATGTTAAAGCTAAACGAACAAAAACAAACCAGAAAAACAATGTTAAAAAAAAATGCCTTTCTAAGCATAAAACAAGGTGAAAAAAATCACAAATAAAACTGACTGATCTAACCATATAATCTAAAAGAACAAATAAAATCAAATCAGTTAAAAAATAAAAATTCATGGGACAAGGTGAGAAATTTGTAGCAAAAAAGTGTAATGCTAATATCCTGAATTTATGTTTTTGAAACGCCAACAAATCAATCAGAAAAACCAATAACAACTGGAGCAATTGGGCAAGGAACACCAGGTAATACACAAAGCTTTCTGACACAAATAGATGATAAAATATGAAAAAAACTTTCTAACAATCAAATAATTTAAAACTAAAAGTCCATATTTTTTCCTTACTGAATTGGACTGCTCTTTAGGATAATACTCAGTTACGTGAAGAGCTTAGAGAAATAGATACTTATACTTCTGAGAAACCCACTAATCCATCTGAGTCAATCCCAAAGAAATTATGCAAATAAGGGGCACCTGGGTGGCTCAGTGGGTTTAGTGTCTGACTCTTGGTTTCAGTTCAGTTTATGATCTTGCAGTTCATGGGTTCTAGCCCCACATCGAGCTCTGCACTGACAGTCCAGAGCCTGCTTGGGACCCTCTCCCTCTCTCTCTGCCCCTCCCCTGTTTGTTTCTTTCTATGTTCCTGGAATTGCTTCCAACATACACAGAATTAGTGCCTATAAAATTATGGAACCCACAGTAGGGTCAGGTCAGCACTGGGCATTTCCACCTCCCTGACCAGAGCTCTGGTCCTAGGACATGAAGCACCGATCAAGTTTATAATAGCTCATAATATGTGTTGGAGAGCTTCCTTTTTTTATTCTCGAGAACATTTTATATAAAATTAAAATTATGAATTATTTGACTATGTGATAAAATTTAACTGTAAAACTATCCATGTCTGATGGTTGGGAGGTGGGTAGACATCAGTTATTGATCTGATTATATTAATATTTCAAATACCTTTGGGGCATCTGGGTGGCTCAGTAGGTTGAGAGTCCAACTTTTGGTCTCAACTCAGGCCATGATCTCATGGTTCATAGGATCGAGCCCTGCATCAGGCTCTATACTGACAGCGTGTAGCCTACTTGGGATTCTCTCCCTCTCTCTCTGCTCCTACCCCACTTATACTCTGTGTCTCAAAATAAATAAATAAACTTTAAAAGAATTTTTTAAAGAAATTATGCAGACAAGATCTATGTGCAAACATACGAAGTGCAGCATTATTTATAGCACTGCAAACTTGTAGGTAACTTAATATACTACAGAGAACTATTAAAATAAATTCCCAACTTTTTAATTATATACTCAATATTTCCACACAGATGCAAAAAGGGAAAAGATAAATATCTTTAATCTGTAATGGACATTTATAAATCAACAGTAAATCTATAAAAAGTGACTAAACATGGATAGGCAATTCACATGAAAATAATCAGTCAACCCTTTTTTTTTAAGTATATCATAAAGTAACGAAAAAAGAGAAGACGAATATCCCTAATTCATCACATAAGAAAACATTTAAGTATATGTTACAGAACCATGAGTATATTAAGCATGTCTAAAATGAGTAAATGTAATCAAGAGACAAGAAGAACATTCACCAAAATGCTAACAACAGCCATTTCTGGGCACTGAAGTTATCAGTGATTTTTATTTTCTTCTTCATGCTTATGTAGATTTTCCTCATTTCTACCATGAATACATACATTCCCTTTGTAATGAAGGAGCTGTTTAAAATAATGTTTTCAACAATATGTTGGTGAGAATAGAAAATGCACTTGCCACGGCATTCAAGAGCAAAGAGAAGAAGAGAGACAATAAACAATTCGATCCACTTAGGTACATATGCACCACGCACAGGAAAAGTAATAAAAGGGGATACACCGTGCAAAGCTTCAAGTAAACATGTCTTGATGGTGGGAATATGGCTGATCTTTCATTGAATTTTTTCTGTATTTTCCAAGTGCTTTTATCATGAAAATTATTGTTACAATCAAATAATAAAATGTGTGAACTGAAGCTCTTCACTCTTCCTTCTGGCAAAATAAGAACTCTCTAATTTCAAACTGAAGCTCTGGCCATCTCTCCTCTAGAAAATTAACTTGATCCACTTTCTCGGTTCTCCCCCAGAGCACTTGATAATCAGGATGTCGTTACGCCATATTTGTTTTACTTTCAGCTTTTGGAGTTTGGTCTGTCATGTTACCTTGTGGGACAGATATAAGCCAGAGGTGGCCAATGACAATGTACGCTGGGCTTTCAGGAGATGGGGGTCCTTACCCACTCCTGCCCCTGGCTCATCACCCAGCCTTGGGCAGGTAAGATCATCTCTTTGAGACTCAGTTTTGGCTCTGTTAAAATCATGAGATTGGGCTGAATGTATGGTTTTCAAAGAGCCTCTACAGGGTGATGGATGGGGAGACTCGGGTGGGGTTTGAGGCCCTGAGCCCCACTGGCATTAGACAGCTCCACATGTATCTGCTTTTTATCTTGGGGTTCCACATAAAAGCGTGTTGAAGTAAAGGGCTCTGCATGTTGAAAAAATGCATTTCTAACTTTCTCCCTGCCTCTCCCAAACTCACCGGCTACAAACAGGATTTGTTTCATCTGGTAGACTGGATATGCATCTGATATTCATCTGATGTGTGATCTGGGGCACGTTTTACCCTTCGACCTTCCCCCACCCCAGGTCTTCATCTCCAGATGAGAATACAAATGGGGTCTCTATCACAGAATGTTAGAAGTGCTCAATAAGATACCACAAATGAAACATGCTTTATATAAAACACCTGCACAAGTTATTCTCAGTAAAGGTAATCACAACCTCCACACTTATATTCATCCATTCAACAAATATTCACTGATCATCCAATATATGCAGGTCTCATGTTCTCATCAACATGTCCAAACTTCAAGACCCTGCTAAATTTACATCCAACAGGTGGACCAAACAAGTAATACATATAAAGCCCTTATCCCAGTGCCTAGAACGTAGGAAGTTAGCTTCCCCACCAATAACATGTACTGAAAATGGGATGGCCTCCTGCATAGTGAAGTTTGATGATCAAGGGTAGCACAAGAAAGGCATGCCCATCTCGTATATCATACTGGGGCTCCTTTTCTAGATACAGACTGTCCCTCCTGCTACTCATAGCATGAACCTGTACCTCCAGGTCCCATATATGTTAACACTGCCACAAAGACACACCCATCCTCTCTTTCCACTAAGCAAAAGGCATCCCACCATGAAAACCCCTCCCACTCACTTCTTTTATTATTTTTTTAAGTTTATTTCTTTATTTTGAGAGCAAAAGAGGCAGAGAGAGATGGAGGGAGAGAGAATTCTAAGCAGGCTCTGTACCATCAGCCCAGAGCCCGCCATGGGGGTCAAACTTACAGAATCATGAGATCATGACCTAAGCCCAAGCCAAGTCAGACACTTAACCGACTGAGCCACCCATGCACCCCCACTACTCGGTTATTTAAAAAAATTTTTTTAAACATTTATTTATTTTTGAAAGAGACACAGAGTGTGAGCGGGGGATGGTGAGAGAGAGAGGGAGATACAGACTCAGAAGCAGGCTCCACATTCTGAGCTGTCAGCCCATAGCCTGACGTGGGGCTCAAACTCATGAACTATGAGATCATGACCTGAGCTGAACTTGGTTGCTTAACCAACTGAGCCATCCAGGTGCCCACACTCAGTTCTTTTAAAGAGCACAGATAATTGCTGAATATTGACGAGCAACCAAAAGAGGACTTTGCCTCTGGCTCATGCTCGGCATCTTCATTCTTCTTGATTTGTTTGACTTTATCTGGCCTTTTAGCTAGAAGGGACTAGGCTGCATGAATGGCATCAACCGCAGCCAAGAAATCTGAATTGGAATGCAGTTCAAGAGCTCACGTATGTCCAACACCGTTGTGTCTAGCGCTTGCTGGATGCCACAAAGGTCACAGGTCTGGAGGAAACAGTCCAGGTCCACAAGATTCTTCCAAGAAACCAAGGAGGATAAACCAAGTACACGTGTCTACACCACCACACAGAAAATGAGTGTGTGGTAAGAAAGAAACAAAGATAAGGAATCCATCCCATAGGAGCACACTGGAGCAAGCAGCATGGGGGCAGGGCACCTGTGATAACCTCAAGAAATTGCACAACTTAGACCTGGAGAGAGATTACGGGAGAAGAATCTTCCCTGGCATCATGGTAGGAGAGAGGTTACTTCGTGGGCCAGTTATATGCCAGAGGTGGGCAATTAAGAATGCAGGCTGGGCATTCAGAAGACGGGGTCCTCACCCACCCCTGCCCCTGGCTCGTCGCTTGGCCTTGGGTGGGTAACACAATCTCTTTGGGACTCAGCTTTGGCTTCTTTAAAATCTAGAGGTTGCGCTGGATGTATGGTTTTCGCAGAGCTGCTGCAGGGTGATGGGGAGACTCTGTGGGCCGAGTTTGGCAAGAAAAGCACAATCCGAAATAGCAAGCGAGGCATGCTCTAGAATAAGAGTATCCACTCACCGGGTGGTTATGAGAACGCAAGAAGTTAACACGTATCAAGCACTTGGGACAGGGCTGAGCACCCAAAACGTGACCTCTGACCATTAGCGGTGGCCTTTCCTACTACTGTTATTACTGCTGTGCCCACTGCTGTGCCCTCCAGTTAAGTGTCAAGAAGTGACATCCCAACACGAGACTGGTCATCATCTGGAAAGCCCCAAATGCCAGGAGCCACAAGCTATTTGTGACAGACCTGATGGGATCAGAGCTTTATTTGGGGAATATTTTGGCAACAATACAGGGTGGGGTGAAGTGGAAAGAAACAGAAGGTAGGAATACTAGAGAAGAGGTCATTCCCATCATCCGTTGAAAACTTTCAAGAGAATCAGGAGCCAGGTGGAGCAGACGGTGTGGACAGTGCGTGGCCCCCAGGGGGTGCAGGGTGTGGGCAGCACGTGAGAGGAGGAGGAGAGACTGGAGCTGTCCATCCAGACGGAGAGCCAGTGAGGTGGCGGTCACGGCGGCACAAGCCAAGTAACACAGGCCAGCCCTGGAGGTGGGGAGGTGCAAGAGAAGACGGGTCCGAACATAACCTTGCTTTGGAGATGTACACATGGGGTGGGCAGAAGGTGAGAGCAGAGCCCGGGGGAGGCGTGCAGGGTCCAGACCCAGTGGAGCAAATTCACTGTCATTTTCTCAAAAGAATCACTGAACTAGTTCAGAAGAGTGGAGGCTTCCAGCCTGTGGCAACTCCCCCCCCCAACCCCCAGTCACCCACTCTTTCTTTCCCTTCTCCTCTACCTTTCTTTCTTCTACCTCCTCTCCTCTGTTCTTTCGTCACCCATACACGGAGCGTATGACCTAGAGACGTGGGTAGATAAAGAGGAGAATAGGCGCACTTCCTTAAAAAACGGAATCAATGAAATAACCACTGCTACCCTGAACTAGGGGCGGTGACCTCAAGCCCTGGACGTGCAGCTCTTGCCGCCAATACCAGTTCCCCAGCAGCTACGGCACTGCCGACACAACATGAACATTTGAATCCAAAAACCTGATTGGAATGTAATTTCTGCTACTTACTGGCTGTGTGATTTGAGACAAACCACCAAACCTCTCTGAGCCTCTCATTTCTGTCATCTGTAAAACGGAGACCATAACACCCATATTTCTTAGAGTTATTGTAAGGATTGAATGGAATAATACATTCAGTGTGCTAAGCATAGTGCCTGGTGCATAATAAATATCAGCTGGTATCTATTATTTATATTAAAAGCGATCTGGTGAAGAGATAGTCTTATTCCTCTTCTCCTGCCTGTCTTGGGAAGAACAGCCCATTTTCTCAGCCCCTAGACGTTCGGTGTCTTTGCCCCATCAGGTGACGGAGATTGGTAGGGGCAAAAAAGAAGAATCATTGATCCAAAGGCTCTCCCTCCACCAAAGAGCGGTTGCACAGCTTGCGTCCCGGGGAAAATATCAGCAAGGGCAGCCTGGGCTTCTCTATGAATCACCCATCAGGGCTGAAGGCGATGTTACAGGAGGTGAAGACACACAGCTTATCAGGACCAGGAGGCCATTTCTGGCGGGCACAGGGGGGTGGGGGCTGGCTGGGCAGCAGTGCACTGGCTCTTTGCGTAGACAAGCTCCCCCACCAGCAGGCTTCTCACAAAGGCGGGACCTAGAGGTTCTGAATCTCCCTGTAATTGAGGTACGATTGTCAGATACCCACCCATCACAGCTACTCATGGAAGGCGCTTGCAAACATGGTATTCAGCCTTGTACCTTCTGGAGGCTACAAGAATCCTGCTAACACAGGCAATAATTCCAGCTAGACACATTTCCAATCCCACTGAAGAGCTACAAGGTCACATGATTGAAGAGGAGGCCGGGGAGCGGTCGGCAAAGACGGAGCTAATATCTCCACGATGCCGCGCACACGTCGTGGGAAGAGCGGCCTGGCTCCTGGTGGGAGGGGGCAGCAGTGAATCAAGATGCGCTACCTTGAGGAGGAAGCCAGTTGCAAATTGGTTAGCCATTTAAATGGCCAAATTACCCAAGACATAATTAGGGCACCATCTCTCCCCCTGGAACTCCTATATGTGAATTAATGGACCCTTCTTAGTAAGCCAAACTAGCACTAATAGCATTTTCTTTCCCGCAGACCATTTAAATCATTAATCCCTTTTCCAAGCTGGCATTTGTGTTTGCGTCTTCTGTGCCCAGAGGTCAAGTTCCTATCAGGCTGCCTTTTGCACTCCGGCATGCGGTAATGGTGGGCATCTGTCAGGACAGAGAAGCGCTTTCCTGGTCTTGTGTACATGGTGCTCCCAGAGAGATAGTTAGCAGTAATCGAAGGAGCCCTGGGCTGGGACGGTAGGCAAGCTTCGTGGGTGCCTTGCAGCCTGCCAGGACTTTGGGGCGGGGGTAAAATACATATAAAGTTCATCATTTTAATCATTTTTAAGTGCACAGCCCATTGGCGCTAATTACATTCACGTTGTTGGGCAACCATCACTACTGCCTCTAGAACTTCCGCACGTCCCCCACTGAAACTCACACCCATGACACGCTCACTCTGCTCCCCACCAGCCCCTGGCGACTGCCATGGCACCTTCTGTCCCTAGGCGTGTGGCTAGGAATTTCATGTAAGTAGAATCATGCGAGATTTGTCCTTCTGTGACTGGCTTCTTTCACTTAATGCAATGTCCTCCAGTTTCGTCCACGTGGCACGTGTCAGAATTTCCTTCCTTTTTAAGGCTGAATATTCTATTGTATGTATATGCCACATTTTAACAAATCTATCTGAACTGTATTTTTAATTTAATTTTATTTGGTGGGGGAGAGTACAAGTGGAGGAGAGGGACAGATGGTGGCGGGGGGAGGAGACAGAAAGAAAGGGAGAGAGACAGAGAATATCCTACACTCAGCGCAGAGCCTGATGCAGGACTCAATCCGTTGACCCCGGGATCATGACCGTGATCATGACCAGAGCCAAAATCAAAAGTCAGATGCTCAACTGACTGAGCCACCCAGGTGCCCCTGAAGTGTGTTTTTAAATGAATGACTAGCAATTATGAAACTCTGGTCAAACTTGTGGTAAAAATATACATGACATTTAGCCATTTTTAAGTGTATAGCTCAGTGCTATTAAGTACATTCATGGTGTCATGCACCCCCATCATCCCCACCATCCATCTCCAGAGCTTTTTATCTTTCCCAACTGAAAATCTCTGTACCCATTCAACAACTCCCCCTTCTCCTCTCCCCAGCCTCTGGCAACTATGCCTGCCAAGACATTTCCCTGCCTCAGCCTCTTCATCTGAAAAATGGACATTGCAATCACAGCCTTGGACCCAGGAGTCCACAGGGTGCCAGGTAGGGCATTTCCACTTGGCTCAGGCCCCTCTAGCAACCTCTAGAGTTCTTCTTAGGCTGGTGCCTGCAGCCAACTTGGGGGGCAGCTGGATTTGGAGGAAGGCATCTGGGAACATACACAGGTCCCACGTACCAAGGGAAGATCGGCCAAAGACATCCCACGTGGCAAGGAACGAAGGAACACCTACAAAACACTGCTCTCGGTATAATTCAACGCACTTAACTGGAGGTTGGAAAATCAGGCACAATAGGAACAGTCTAAATATAAGTCCCCATCTGGCTTTTATTGTCATTGCAACCTTTCTGGACCTGAACAAGAAGAGAAAGTGTTGCTGGTTTCGATTACTCATGGCTATCTCCTGTCAGAGAAAAAAAATCACAAGTATCTCCTGCCCCTTCATGTACATACAGCTAGCTGCAACACCGCCATCCCCGTAACAAGAAGACAAAGAAGTCCCTATTCAAATTAAGGAGCTCGCTTTTGGCAGCAGAGCCATTTTCAACTTTATATATTGTGCGTGTTTATTAGAGTTTAACAAAGAGGAGAAATTTCATGTAATTAGTCACCGGAGGATACCCACACAACCCCATAAATGTAACAGAGGCATATTGACAGTGGCATAAAAGGAAACGCTAATTAAATCCCAATTTCCTCCAAATACTGCCAGATCTTGCAGGTATAAACTCACTGCCTGGGCTGTTGAGCATTTACTCAGAAGAGCCCAGACCTCAGAGCTGGTGTGCAGAACCCCGAAGAATCGGGAACAAAGCACGCCTCGAGTAGTTAAGTGCTCCTCCATGGTTGGGGTGTACCTGGTACATCTTAGGTAGATCGGATGGAGCCAGAGAGAGATGGGGGGGGGGTCGGTCGGGAAAAGTCATGGGACAGCTGAGGAGTTTTTTGGAAAGAGAAACAGAAGAATCATGGGTTGGGGGTAAAAAGGAAATTAAAGAGATGCGTCACCAGAGCTGGGCAGAGGAGGAGGAGAAAATAAGGGTGGCAGGGCGGTCCGGTGAGGGATCCCGGTGGTGAGGACGGGGGAAGAGCAGGAGGGTCAGGACGCTGAGCTCTGAGCTCTGCTTTTTAGGTTAACAACCCTTCTAAGTGTTAGGGATAAAAACTCTCCCCCCACCACCTTCAGGTTATCACTGAACAGCCAACACTGAAATGGGCCAACAATGGCGAGGGCTCCCAGGAACGAAGCCATGGAAGGAGCAGCAGAAGAAAGTGTCCCCAGACCCTGGAGGGGAACCCCTCCAAGAGAAATCACGGTCTGCAACTTTCAGATGAACACGGATTTTGAAAACAAAAGAAACCACCCTATGAACCATACAGAACGTCACCAGAATTCCAGATTTCCAAGTGTGTGGTAGGGTCTTCCAATCCTGCTGAGAGCAGGGAGTTAGGAACCACAGAGGAGGGAAGAAGGAAGCCAGGAAGGAAGGGCCCAGGCCCGGCCAGGGGAGCCCCAGGGAAAGGGGACCGGAGATCTGCCTTGGAGGCTAACAGCAGAACATGGGGAACCTGGCAGTGGAACGGGGAACGTAGGAGACCCAGTGGTCATCATGGATGTAAAGAAACTGGCTTGCCCTGGAGGAACCAAGAGGCCACCAACAGGCCACTGTTCTCTGAAACACCATCCGGCCCCTCCTCCACCACTACCGAGCAGCTCCCCCTTTCCCCAAAATAGGGCTTTTCCAGCGATACCCCTCTCACCCAGCCCTCCCAGAAACGGCCTCCTACTCGGCTCCGGCAGACAAAAGCCCACATACTTCTACAGAACTCAGAACACCTGGAGCAGGGGTCACTGCTATGGCCCTTATGACAAGTCCTCTCAACCTCACTCTTGCCCTTGAGCCAATCAGCCGCTATAACTGATCTTCTTTAAAGGGGGCGGGGGAAGACTCTTAAAAACAGTATGTTTTGTGTATATGCAAGCGTTTGCAGCTGAGAACCTATAAGGACTTGGTTCTTTTCCTGCCCTATCCCTTATTTACAAAGCCTTTCCCTCCAGTGGGTACTAGAAAAGCTTATTTCATCCCAGTCCTATCCTGAGGACCATAAATCCCAAATTAGTAAGATAAGACTATTGGGAACTCGTTGATATTAATTCAAAAAGCTTAAAAATAAAGGCCTGGAGGGGGGCCTGGGTGGCTCAGTCGGTTAAGTGTCCGACTTCGGCTCAGGTCTTGATCTCGCGGTTCGTGGGTTCAAGCCCTGCATTGGGCTCTGTGCTGACAGCTCAGAGCCTGGAGCCTGCTTCAGATTCGGTGTCTCCCTCTCTCTCTGACCCTCCCCTGATCGTGCTCTGTCTCTCAAAAATAAATAAAAAACATAAATGAATGAATGAATGAATAAATGCCTGGAGGGGTGCCTGGGTGGCTTAGTCGGTTAAGTGTCCGACTTCGGCTCTCAAGTCATGATCTCACAGTTCATGAGTTCGAGCCCCATGTCGGGCTCTGTGCTGAATGCTTGCTCAGAGCCTGGAGCCTGCTTCAGATTCTGTGTCTCCTTCTCTCTCTGCCCTTCCCCGCTCATGCTCTGTCTCACTCTCTCAAAAATAAATAAATGTGTTTTTTTTAATTAAAAATAAATAAATAAATGCCTGGAAAATTCTAGGTCTCCCCTTACTGCTTTGCTAGGTTTTTGGAGTTTTTTGGGTTTTTGTGGGGTTTTTTTGTTTTTTTTGAGTTCTTGCTAACATGGAGTCTCATCAAGATAGTGAGGCCCAGCCTTGGGCTGCAAAGAAGGGGAGGGCATGGTGCCAGGTGCTCTGAGAGACATCGGGGCCTCCCGGTCCCACTGAGGGTCCTGAGAGACACTGCCTAGGCTCATGCAAGGTAACTGGGCTCAGTTCATCCTGCTGTTCAGCGGAGAGCAGAAGTGAGGCTCCAGAGGTGCGATGTCACGGACCTCTACTTAGCAGTGTGTCGCTTAAGCTCCCACCCTGTTAGGAATGGTCACGAGCCTACGACCCAGCCTTGTTCTCAGGACAAGTTACCGCAACACAGGTGAAGCCCACGGCACAGTCCGTTATAGGAACTGCGGTTACTGTTATTCCAATAACCCCCGCCCCCTCCCCGGGAGGCACCGTGATGTGCAGCCACGCGGTGAGGAGCTGCCTCTCTCCAGAACAACACGCTAGGCATGCAAGTCACCAGCTAATTTTTTGACTGATTAAATGACTTTGCTTCATGACTGGAGAGACCCTAGAGCATGGGGGTGAGGTGAGGAAGATCCACTTAAAAGAAGAAAGGGTTGGGGCGAGGCAGAGAAAACACGATTAGAAGTCTGCCAGAATGGGGGTGCCTGGGTGGCTCTGTCAGTTAAGAGTCTGACTCTTGGTTTCAGCTCAGGGCATGATCTTGAAGTTTGTGAGTTTGAGCCTAACATCACAGGATTGAGGTGCCTGCTTGGGAGTCTCTCTCTCCTTCTCTCTCTGCCCTCCCCCTGCTCATGCTCCCTCTCTCTCACTTTCTTGCTCATTCTCTCTCTCAAAATTAAAAAAAAAAAAAAAAGAGGTCTTCCAGATTGTACTATAGTGACACAAGACATTACCCCTGGGGGAAAATGAGTGACGGGCATACAGATTATCTTCCTGTGAATCTGAAATTATGTCAGGGGCACCTGGGTGTCTCGGTCCGTTAAATGTCCGACGTCAGCTCAGGTCATGGTCTCGAGGTTTACAGGTTCATGTCGGGCTCTCTGCCGGCAGCTCAGGGACTGGAGCCTGCTTCAGATTCTGTGTCTCCCTCTCTCTCTGCCCCTCTCCCGCTCACGCTCTTTCTCCCTCTATCTCTAAGATAAAAATAAACATTAAAAAAAATAATAAATAAATGAAATAATCTCAAACTAAAAGAAACGTGCCAGAAGTCCAGGCCCCTAAGATTCTATTAAGACAAATCTGGGCCCCTCAGCAACCTGGCTCTTGGACCGGCCCCCTGGGGGCCAGGCTTCCTGAGAGGAGAAAGATTTCTTCTCATCTCTGCATCCCCACCGAAGCGCTGTGCCTGGCACACCCCAGACTCAGTAAGTGTTCTGTCGCTGCATAAAAGGATTAATTCTCCTTCCCAAGCCCCTGGCCCCTGAAGGCTAGCTGAGAGCACTCCTACCCCCTCTGCCTCCAGTGCAAACATTTCGGGTTTTGCAGCACATTTTTCCTCCCTGTGTCTTTGGAAACCTCCGTGAGAAGAGACATGTGTGCACAGCTCGTCAGCTTCCGACGCCCAGCCAGGAAAGGTTAACGGGAATGCAAACCAGCCGCCATTAGCATTGGGAGGTTAATGGTGACAGGGCTGCCGGCTGGCCCGTCTTCAGATTTCGGGAAATGTGGGACAAAGGTTAGCCGCTCTTTTGAGCTGGTTATTCCCCCTCTGCTCTCCCGCCTGCCTGCAGTTTGGCAGCCAAAATACCCACTCTCATTTCACTCCCTGCTCTTGGCCGTGTGCTTTGTGAATTGCCTCTCTTGACACAAGATAAAGCGACCGAGCAGAGGAATTGGCCCCCTGCAGAAACCGGACGCAAGGCCAAGTCTGTGTGCTGAGAAAACACTCCCCGCTCACCGACCACAGCTCGACAGGTACCTTCTTCTTTTGCCTCTTCTCAGTGTCTCCTGATCAGTCTTGAGCATCTGGGCCCTGCCAGACCCTGCGCTAAATGTACTCACAGCAAAGGAGACCAGACATCCTCTTGGGTGGCATCAGAGCAGGCTGAGCAATAGTTACCGCGCAGACGTGCCAAGAGAAGGAAACAACGGATGGCACGGGCTGCATCCGAGGCTCCAGGCTGCACGCGCCCCGCTCTCACAGTCCTGGTCTGGAAGCCCGCTCCTCCCACCCCTGCACCTTCCCAAGCTGAACACCTAGCTTTAACTTCCCTAACCGTGCTGGAGGGCTGCCGGAGATTTGCTCCACGAAGGCCCAGGCTCTCCTACAACCCCCCTGTGCCCTGTGGTTGGATTTCTGGGTTGTGGATGCCTTAATCCACGCCTCTGGCTAAACAAGTGCACAGATGTCACCACCCTTCACATCCATAGTGGGTGGGGTGGGGCGAAGCTGCTTCAGGTCCCAGAACTCCACTAAAATGATAGATGCCTCTCCCCAGACCAGCTAGCCCCACTGTCAAGGACAGCAGGACCCAAACCATCCTTCTATTTAGTGGCATTAAAACTACAAAAGTCCACGTGCAGGTGGAGGGCCAACAAATCGCACTAAATTGAAAAGGCCCAGGTTTGACTGATGTGTGTTCATAGGCAGCTGTTCCGTAGCCTGGCAGAAGCACGTTCCTCTGGATCCAGAACAACTGAAAAGCAGACAAGGCAGGGGATTCTATAAGAGATTCTCCATAATTCTCAACAGGAGAGAAATGAGGGCAAGAGAATGAAGTTCAAGATTTCTCTTCTCCCATTCACTTCAGCCTCTGTCCTACCCCCAATCCCACCCTGACTTCCAGCCAAGAAGCCAAGCTGATTTCTGCTGGGTCAGGCCAGGAGCCGAGAAGACTGGGTGTGTAGACCAGGAGCCCGACTCAGTTTGTTATCCCCACTTATAAAATATTTTATTGGGAGTCTTTTTTGAACATTTTTTGAAATGTGTACCAGGAGCAAAGGGGGCACTCAGCCTGAGCCCAAGTTGGTCTCTTTCGATGGCCTCCTATATCCTTCTGCTGAACATATTTCACACAGAAGGCCGGAGTCATGTGCCAGCCAGACCTTTGAGCACGAGACTGTCAGAGAGAGAGAGTCTCCTGCCACGTCTTGCTTGGGGTCTGACTGAGGTCCTGAGGCTCAGAATGAAAGCCCTGGCTCTCCTCAGAGGGGCCATATTCCCATTTCTGGGTTCATGTAACCGAGGTCAGCAGGGGTGGGAGGCGACTAAAGAGGCCCCAAAACCACACCTTTATGATTGGCAATCATCGCAATTAATACTTGTGAGCCACGTTTACAGTTTCCTGATCGTTCTTGTTGACAGCGTTTTCTTTCACCTTTCCGGCACCCTGGGAAGTGGGCAAGAACCTTTACCCACGGTTAACAGAAGCAAACGTGCCCAATGGTCTCAACTACCAAATGGCTCCTGCATCTGTGATTGGGAAAAAATGAGACACAATCTATCACTGCAGATCCATAAGGACTTTCGATGTGCTCTCCGCATGTCAGGCACAGGGCGTGGCGCTAGACAAAGGTATGTAACCTTGACTTACAACCTTTCTGCTGTCAACCAGCAAAACGCCCTCCTTGGTTCTCTCAATAGCAAATCAGACACAAGCGTGTCCACTGTGGAAAACAACATGGCGCAGCTGCTGGGGAACATTCAGCTGGAGACTGAACCTGGTCCATCTGCCATTCACCTGCCCCATGGTCTGCCCTTCTTTTCTCCCTTTCCATTCCCTGCCCATGCCCCGTGCCACCATCCCACTTCACCCTCATAAGCATGGGCCTGTAGACACCATTGTTGTGCAAAGCCCCTTAGTCCTTCTCTCTCCAAAGGCATTTTTTTTGCCCAGAAAAACAAATAAAAACCCTCAAGGCAAGGAGGGGTCTTACCAGCAAAGGTGACTGTTAAGTGGAAGGGTTGCCAACGATTGTAACCCCTCGTGGGAGCAAAAGACAAAGGAAGCAGGTAAACACCTCGAAGATGCGCACATCTGGCCACACCTGGAAAAGCCAAGGGGCCTCAGCTCAGTCCTCTTTTCACAGTCCCCGATATGATAGACCAAAGCTTGGTCTGACCTCAGTTTAAGATCTCCGAGGCCATTCCAAGTTCGATTCACCCTCGCTCTCTCGTAGGAATCCCTCCTCTCCAGAAAAGAGTAGTTTGGGCTCTCTCCAGTCTTGCCTCCAAACATAGAACACTCTCGGGGACTGCGGTGGTCCTACAGGTCTCTATTATATTTTTATTTCACAGGGCCCTTCGCCATGACCCTGGCAGTCTCAATAGTGTAGGCTCAACTCTTCTCCAGAGTAGTCGCCAACGAGCTCAATGACAAAAAGATCTGAGAGCAAACTTGAGAGAGACGGGGATGCTTAACGGTAAAATATGGGGAAGAAGCCAGGAAAGATATCGGTGCATTTGTAATTCGGGAACAGGGGCACTCAGTGATTTTCAGGGCGTGTGCGAGCTGCCCACTTGTTTTTCTGCCCGAGGTTATGAGCTTGTGAGGGCAAGCTCCTTCCTCTGCTCCCAAAGATGAAAGGCGCTTGAGGAATGATTCTTTACAGTCTGGTTTATTAGACAAGATAAAGGGCTCCCAGACAAGATAGTGAGATGACAGTAAAAAGACATTTCTGAGGAATTAGAAGAAAACCCAAGATAAGAGGGGATAATATGAAAGAAGAGGACAAGCTAGGTCAAGAGGAGGAGGAGAAATCCAACTTTGCAGCCATCGTCCACATGCATGAGTATTGTGACTCTTCTAAATGAGAACAGTGTTCCGTGTTCCATGGCACGCTTAGGTAAATTCTTGCATAGGTGGAAGAAAATTCCTTAGAGCCTCAGGGGACAGGTACAGCATGGCATCTGGAAGCTTCCTACAGAGAGGCTCAGGGTGGCTGTTTGGAACATACCAAGCAGACAAGTGACTTTCTGGAATGCATATCCAAAGGAAGTGACAAAGAACCAATAATGGAAGGAAAACGAGCAGGCAGGACTTGGATACTGGGAAAAATATTCTGAGACACACAAACCGGGCTGTAGAACTCCAGTGGGTGGGACATTCGGATGGAGACAAAAGAAAGTAACTGATGAGTTAGTTGTCAAAATCGTGGCTGCCCCACCGTGGGTGGGACAAGATGGATTTCTTGTTCATTCCTGTAAGACGGAAATGTCAACACCTCAAAAGAGGAAGCTGGACCATAAGAGTCCTACTGTCCCTAAATGTCCTACTAATTAAAGGGGAGATTGTTCAGTGATCTCCAAAGTCAGCACACAGGGCTCTTGCTGCTAGATGGTGAGTGGGGGGTGGTGGACAAAAACGGTAAGGCGCTCTCCCCTCCTTTATCACCTCCCATTTAGGCCGGAACCATGAGCCTTTGGTACCTCACATTCTGGACAGAGTGGTATGATTCTCTGTGCGTTTTCTAGTAGAAACAAAGCAAGGAAGCCAGCATGACTACTCTACCCAGAGTTTTACAAGGAACCTTACAGCCATTAGAGATTCTCACTCTTCATGGCACCGCCCAGGTTTTCTTCCAGTAAAGGGGGCAAGCATGTTGGTTTAACCTACTTAAGAATGACAGACAATAGGCACCGTCTGTTAATTCCAGCTGCTTCTCATAAGAAAGGAAAATCTGTCACATGGTGATGTCAGAAGGCCTCAGGATCATAAAAATATTTCCCAGAGGGTCTCCTAAAATAGGAGAAACGACCAGAAGTCATTTTGGTTGAGGTAATTGAGTACAGAATACTCCTCCAGCTGCAGAGATAAATAACGCTTTCCCAATATAGATGACAAACCTTTCTCAGAATCTAGCCACAGCAGTGGTATCAAGAATCCCGATAGCTCCTGAAAGCTCAACTCTATTACATGCAGAACATCAAATAGATTCCTGCCTTGTCCTGCTGACAGTTTTATCTCTCAAGGAGTAGAGAAAGCAATTAGGAAAGCCGCTGCTCTTGACGTAATTCTGACCATCAAGGAAGAGCCAGCTGGCAATGTGTAAGTGGCGGGGATCTCCTGAGTGACTGCTTCGACCAGGGATTTGTCATAGCTTGGGAAGGGGATGCTGCACGTGGGTGGACATGGTCATCTCGCACGGCCAGCATCTACAAAGAGAAAGCAGGTATGGCTTCTGCCTTCCAAAAGTTTCTAGTGTCCATGAAAGATAAATAACAGTCAAGGGTATTTTATCAGAGACAAAAAGAGGCCAAAGGGCAAGTGTTGCAGAAGTTTGAGCAAGCAGGTCTCATGGGGTTGGACAAGTGATCAGAAAAGGTCTCTACAGAAATCTAACTTAACTCGCTTATGGAAGGTGATGGATCAGATAAAGAACATCAGTGTGTGTGTGTGTGTGTGTGTGTGTGTGTGTGTGTGTGTGTGTGTGTGTGTGTGTGTGTGTAGGAGGAACACACACTGGCTGACCGGGTTTCCCAGCTCATCCCACCTTCCTTCATTCCTTCCCTTGTGTCCTGCTCCACTCCCCTTTTTCTGACCTGGCTACTCATCTAGCTATTCTTCAACTTTTCCACCCTACCTTCCCCCTCCTCCAGCCCCATAACTGACAGAGTCCTGTCCCTCCAGGCTAACTACCTTGATACTTTCCCACTCTGTTTTCGCCTCTTTCCCAGTTAGGCCCAGTGTATCTACAACCCTGAAAAATCCATCTCCTGACTGGACCTGACCACAATTAGATTGTGACTATACATACTTGGTATGGAGTCTGGCCCAGGAGAGAGTTCTTGTAAGGACAAAGTAAGCAAGAAGACTGAAGACAGAAGGCAGTACATGTCTTCTATATGTTCAATAAGCCACAGCTGTCTTCCCAGAGAGCTGCCAATGCCCTCTGGGCAGGCTCCTTCCGCCATGTTTGTTCTAAGTACGATTCGCCCTCCATCACCCCACAGATGTTTGGGCTGAGGTCAACATGTGACAAAAGCTGAACCAAACATATGCTTTCTCCCAGAAAGTGAAAATTTGGTTCTCTGTTGGTTGGCTGCTTTATGGGTACAGAAACTTAGGAGCTATGGGGAGAGCATCTACTCCTGACAGGGGCCAGGGAGTGGAGGGTGGGGGCATGATGGCAGTCCGCAGAAGGAGAATGAAGCAGGCAAACAGAAGAGTGGAGATAATCCCTCTGCCTTGCTCAGCCTCTGCCCCGATCTCTTCTGAGGCAGGCTGTTCTCTCCTTGTGTTGGGATCCCTTGAAAGCCCTCCATCCTATTGTACATCCCTACAACTCAAACCAGACTGCCTCAGTCCTGGGACCACACCTCAAGGCCCTGATGGTAGTGATCGCTAACATTTTCTTATGTGCCAGGCACTGAGCTGACTACTTCATAGTTATCTATAACCCGTGTAAGATCACTGGGCTTCCAAGAGCGTATGGTAGGGCCAGGACTGGCGTGTAGACACTCTGGTGTGGGCTTGTGCCCTCATCCCATTGCACCTCTCCCCCATGCCTTGGAAAAAGAATGTGAGCTGTAACCAGAGCTTATGACTAAAGACTCTAGACTTAGTCCTTTATATAATACAAGCAGTTGAAGATTTTTGGGCAAGGGAATGGTATGCACAAGAAGGGGACAGCACACAGGAAGATAGATCCTGGGGGTCAGGTCTGGTCAGGAGATGAATTTTCCAGGGTTGTGAATGTACTAAGCTCAACTGGGAAAGAGGTGAAAACAGAACTGGAAGGTAGCAGGGATGTTAGCCCAGAGGGACAAGAATCTGTCAGTCGTGGAGGAGGGGGAAGGTAGGGTGGAAAAGTTGAACAGCTAGATCAGTAGCCAGGTCAGAAAAAGCAGTGAAGCAGGACACAAGGCAAGGGATGAAGGAAGGTGAAGTGAGCCGGGGAACCCAGCCAGCCAGCACATGACGAGGGGTGGCCTTTAACGTTGGGCCTGGTGTTGCTGCCTGCATGGAGACAACTCTTTGGAAGAACCACACTGGAGCTCACAGCTTCAAAGGGACCGGGCGGCCGGGAATTCATCTGCAAAGGTCTATGGAAAGATGGGACGCCAATGATGGGGAGGCAGGACCATCAAGGTCGTCTGTGCAAACTTGAAAGGAAGAAGTAAGACAGTCGCGGGAGGGGATAAGAAATCAAAGAAGGTTTCTTTCTTCTTATCTTTTTCTCTTTTCTTCCACTTTAAATCTTACCTTTTTTTCTGGACAAGGAAGTTCTGCTTATCTTTGTAGGCAGAAGGTAGAGAGCTAGTGAGCAAAACCAAAGCCCTCGCAGACCAGGAATAAAGGATAGAGCATAGTCTGGTCCTGGGTGGCCACCTGGATTTTAGAAGAAAGGAGCTGATGACATCAATGGCAAGCAAAATGGGTGGGATTCCACAGCAAAATAGTTCGGCAGAGTCAACCCTTTCAGCTTCACCATCACAAAGGATCCCAGAAAAGAAAACGAGAGGAAGGCATCTGAGGAAGGGCACACGAGCACCAGGTGGCCGTCTACCAGAGCCTGGATGCTACACAGACAGGTACAGACATGAGGGTCCCTGCCTGTGGGGTGCATGTGCTCCGCAGCAGGACGTGGGCCTCAAAACATGCCAGACAATTAGCTAGAGGTCTTTTGAGCTACATTTGGGGGTAAAACAACCCAGACACGGTGAATCGGCTGCTCGCCAACATAACTTACCGCCACAGACAGAAAAATGAAACCAACATTCTGTTTGCCTTTTCTTAGGAAAATGAGCTTGGGAATGTGGAAGGTAACGTAAACATCATAAAGAAGTAACTGAAGCGCAAGAGGTGGAAAGATTATAAGGGAACAGTTGGCCTCCTTAAATGAGTTCAGCTGTTCAGGCCCGGGATTGAAGGTGTGGCTCAGGGCTCTGTGTCTGGGGAGGTTTGCAAGGAGATGCCAGTGAAGGAGAGAAGCAAACGTGGTCCAGATGGGCGAGAGGAGGAAGCACTCCCTTAAAAGCCCCACACTGGCCCCCAAATGGAATTAGTTATCATACTGGTAACTTGTGAATATTTAGGAGAGAATACATAGTAAACGTCACCGGGGTTCGTAAATCGGGCTATAAAATCATCCCCACATTTTGAGAGAAAGAGGCAACCGGACTGCTATTTGCTCACATCCAGTCTCATTCCAGGAAGCACTGAGTGTTGATGAGAGGGACACCAAAACTCTACTGAGACACAAGTTACAAATACATGACAAACAAGACAGGAGACACAGTGGAGAGGCATAAAAATGGACCCACAAATAAGACTGACATTAAAATGTGCAGCTTAGAGTTCTACCCACTTGTTAAGTTCTAGTCATTGGCTCCACACAGACACTAAGTTGGCTCTGAGTGTTCTAGCAGGCGACAATGACAGAGGGGCCGGAGAGTGTTAGATTTCCTAGGTGATGCGTAGTAGCAGGAAGAAGAGGGGGGAAAGGAGAGACGGCTAGAGCAAAGAAGCACAATAAATACCATTTTAGCATTTATTTGCATTCCTGGAGAGTCAGACAGTAGGAGACTGGACAGGGGATAAAAAAGATACCAGGGGCGTCTGGGCGGCTCAGTTAGTTAAGCATCCGACTCTTGATATTGACTCAGGTCATGATCTCCCAGTCATGAGATGGAGCCCCCCAGTTGAGCTCTGCGCTGACAATGCAGAGCCTGCTTGAGATTCTCTGTCCCTCTCTCTCTACCCCTCCCCTACCCGCTCACTCTCAAAATAAATTTTTTTTAAACTTAAAAAAAAAAAAGATACCTTCATACCTTAGACCAGGACAATTAGGCTGAGTGTAAGAGAAACAGTAAGAGTTCAGTCATTCGAGGTTATGGAGTCGCCCCCCGCCCCCAGGCTTCTGCATCTGCATTAAAGACATAAGAGCTTCAGGTCAGGAACTCCAAGGAGAATTCTGGCATTTGATAGACTTTGCTTAAATTCCACTTCCTTCCTTAATAGCAGTTTGCGTGGCCAAATCTATTCAACAATTTTGAGTTTTTGTTCTGCGATACAACTAGAGTAATTTTACCTACCTCAAAGAATTATTGTGAAAATTAAGTGGAAAAAAAAAAACGGGAAGAAAAGAACCACAATTATTCCCAAGACTACACCCACAAGTAACTTCTCCCGAGAGTCCTCATAAAGGAGACAGTGTGTAATTGAAATAAGCAAAGACTTCAAGGACTTTCTTGCAGTTAAATGTAATATATTACCTCCAAGAATCCCTCTAACTCTATGTTCTATGATTATTTGTAATTCAAATTAGAGTAAATTTTGTTAAAACAAAGTCCCAATGCTGTAAAGGTATTCTCAGCCTTAAATGTCGGCCTGATTATTTTAAGCAACATTCAGTACAGATTAATTCTAGGACAAGCTGAATACTAATAAAATAAACTCTGGAGAACTTTCCATTCTCCTCTGGAATAGCATGTCAGGGTCACACATCCTCCATGCCAGTCTGCCCAGGCCTCTGCTTTGGGAAGACTCAGTCTGCTGGTTCATGGGGACCAATGACAAGCCTGCGGTCCTACCTTCAGACAATACTTTACCAAGGCCACCCAACCACATCAATGACTACCTTCTGATGGCTCCTCTAAGTTCTCATACCATCTCTAAAAGCAGAGGTTTCCCATATATTTGACCACTCTGGTCAACTTGATCTTTTATCTCTCACCCAGTCCCCCAAACTATGAGCCCCATAATCCTTACCTCTGTTGTGATCCATTCTTTTGATGGATCTTAGACCCGACTCTGGGAACTATTCCTAACCTGCTTGGCTCCCAACTAAATCCCCACATATATTCATGTAGCCCCTTTAATTACAGAGTTTCTAATCACCCTTGACAATCCCTGAAATAATATTAACCAGTCCAGGCCCTCATGGCCAATGTCCCATCTGATTCCTCCTTCTTCCTGCATTTGAACAGAGTGATACTTGGTGGTCATTCCTTTGTCTAACATACCTCACTGACCCCACATTATGCCTTATATTATTCCATCCCACAGTTTTATGGAATAAGGCCATGGAATTCTCTGATAATTACCACTTTCACCTCCGATTTTTGGCAGAGACATAATATATTCAGAAAAGGTCCAGAGAAGGGCAGCTGAAGTCATTAGAAGATAGAAAAGTCTCCTTCATTGGGATGAATTAAAGAAACAAGGAGTCTGCAAAACAATTAAAAAATGTGAGGAGGAGACAATGTCCAAGTTTTCAAAAAGTCCTGGAGAGGATAAAAAAGCACACGTAAACCAAATTCCAGAATGCCTTGATCCTTTAGGCAGGTAAACTGGGAGAGGTTGGAAAGAAAAGCACTAATGACAACAAAGAAATGGGTGATGTGAAGAGGCAGTGAGGACTAACAGCGTACATTTAAGGAGAGTTCAGACAGAGTCATGGGAAAATCTACCTCAGAGCATGATGCGGAAAATGAACGTCTCTAACTTCTAGAGACAAGTTTAACTCCCAAAGCACATGCCAACGTGACTAGCCCTTGCCGAGCTTTACGAGCTGTAGGACCTTAAGCCTGTGTGCTGTTTATGAGCAGCAAGAATAAATGAGACCCGTCATGTAAAAGTACTTCACACAGTGGTTGGCACACAGAGCCTCAGTCCATGACAGCCACAGCTATGCTGCAGTTGTCTTATATAATTCAGCTGAGTACAGTCGGATCCGGCCCCATAGAAGAGCTCCTTGGCTGAGTCATCATTCTGTCTTCAACAGATCAACAACCACCATCTGTCCATAATCATATCCTGTTGTCAGGTCTCCTTAGCTCAACACTTGGGCTCGTTCTGGGGTGTTCCAGATAAGCCCTTCCACAGTTAGAAAGAGGATCTAGCACTAGAAATTTTCCAACGCCAAGACCATTCTAGTATCAGAAAGAAATCTTTTTGTAAAAAAAAATAATACATTAACAACCCCCATGTAGACCTTCGCCCCAGTGACATTTGGTGAAAGGAAACTTGTGAGCTAAGAAATGCAATGTCATAGGGGTGCCTGGGTGGCTCAGTCAGTTGAGCATCCGACTCTTGACTTCGGCTCAGGTCATGATCTCACAGTTCATGGGTTTGAGCCCCACATTGGGTTCTGCACTGTCAGCACAGAACCTGCTTGGCATTCTCTCTCCCTCTCTGCCCTTCATCATGCACTCTCTCTCTCTCTCTGTCACTCCCAAAAGAAATAAACAAACTTAAAAAAAAAAAAGAAAGAAAGAAATGGAAGGTCAGAGAATGTAAGCTGTGGCTACCTCAGGAAAGACATGGGAAATTCCAGACATTTGTCTTTGCAGGAAGACAAGCAAAGGTGAAAGACAAAAAACGGAAAGGTGAATGGTAAGAAAAAGATTTCTAGCCAGAGGCACTATTAATAGCAGCTCGAATCCATCCAGAGGAAATGGTAACCCTGGCAGGAGACGATAGGAAATCTTGAAGAGACAGTCCCATGGCTGGGTCTCCCACTGGGACTCCCATCTCCCTTTGATGCACCTCATAAGGCCAGGCCAGCATGACGCTAGAAGCACACCCTTCTGCTCTGAAATTCACCTTCAGCACCCCCAATTTGTAAAGCTAGTATGCTGATCTCCATTCCCATTGGTCACACTCACCTTGGGCTACAGCACATTACCTGGATTCTCGGGGCCAGGGGCAAAAGCAACCACAGGTGGAGTTAGTTGGTTGGACTGTATAGCCCAAGAGTATTTTAGGGGTATTTTTCACCAGACTCTACCTTTTGCTGATAAAGAAGCTGAGGCCCTGTCCATTAGGGAAAAAGCCAAATCTAAGCCGGGCTCTTCTCACACGGTCGGTTCTGCCTGCACCCAGGGGATTGTGACATCCACTCAGCCAGCTGGGTGCCCACTTGCCTCCATGTTGCTCAATACCAACATGGGAGTTGGAAGAGTCCCCCTGCTTCCCTAGTTGTAGGAAGCATTAAACGAGATGGCTTAAATGACACAGCTCATGAACTAGACTTAGCACAGTGCCTGGCACATCTGAGCATACAGCAAATTATACCAATTATTGGAGTCCTTCATTGTCATTCATTTCTTTTCCTCCCCATGCAGTTGGGGAAGAAGAGCAAACAATGAGAACATTCTTAGATTATCTGCCATGCCCGCATTTTCAAATGTTCATTTATTTAATAGGCTGTGTGCCTTGATTACAGTCCTATATGGGTCTGAATTTACACTCACAAGTATGTTTGAATTTCACTAACATCCCTCTCCAGGGAGTCATGCTACGTCAATACCTCTTACCCGATAAGGCTTCAATTGGTGTCGTAAACTACCATTTGGACTCTGTAAATAGAGTGATAATTAACGGATCTCCCAATTATCCTCCTCTAGCCCAGATTTATCAGGCACTGCATCTTCAGAGTTGTCTTTCACCCTCAGGAATATGATAAGAAAAATGAGCAAAAGGGATAAAAAAGGAAAGCACCACTGATTGTAAGCAGTTGGCTTAATCTAGGATTTATTCATCATAGTTGAATTCTATCTTTGCTTCTTTCCTCCTGTCTTGACCCCGTTGCCATCTCTTTCTTTCCCTCCAACCCTTCCCTCTGCCCCAACTGAGCCTTACAAAGGCCTCAGAATTGTCAAACCCAGTGCACCTGGGTGGCCCCGTTTGTTAAGCATCCGACTCTTGATTTTGGCTCAGGTCAAGATCTTATGGTTCGTGAGATTGAGCCCCACGTCAGGATTCTCTGTTTGGGATTCTTTCTCTCTTCCTCTCTCCTCTCTGCTCCTCCCTAGCTCTGTCTCTTGTCTCTCTCTCTCTCTCTCTCTCAAAATAAATCAATAAACTTAAAAAAAAATTGTCAAACCCAAGGGCTCTTCAAGCCCTATGACCATTTCCATCTTTTATTTTTTGAGTGTCACTGACATATAATATTACATCCGTTTCAGGTATACAGCGCAATGATTCACCAAGTCTGTACATCAGGCTGTGCTCACAAGTGCAGCCACCTTGTCCGCCTTCAGACTCCCTCCTCCCTTGGCTCCTGGTTTCCTCCTCATTCTTTGGCCACTGCATCCAAGTCTAGAGGACCTCTTGCTCTGTTGTGCCTTCTAAATAGCTCTTATTTCTGTCAGTTCTTCATCCCCAGTGTCCTGACCTAGTTCCGGCCTCAGCCTCTGCTTACCTGACCACTGCCATAGCTCTCCGAAGGGTTCCCTGGTCTCCAGAGTCAACCCCACACACCCTCCCACACAATCTCTACTCCACCAGCAAAATGGTTATTCGAAGAAGCATACGCTAGCATGTGCCCCTCCAAATTTAAGGGATGCTGGTGTGGGTTTGGTTTTTGCCAACCTACCGAGTCATATCCAGGCAGCTCCACACAGCACACAAGTCTCCTCTTGCTTTGGCCCTGCCAGCCCTCCCCACCACATCTCCTGCAGGCCTCCGTGCACGCCCCTGGCTCCCGACAATGCCACACCCTTCCCTTTGCACACTGTTTCCTCTGCCAGAAATGTCCCCCTCCACTGCTCCCACCTCCCATGCTGGGCAAACTCCACCTCCTTGTGGAAGATTCAGCTTCGGGGTGGCCCCCCAGCAGAGCATCTGTCCTCCTGCTCCCCGGACATACAGCCCATGGGAGACCTCACAGTCCTGGATTGAGATGGCGCCCCCACATTAGACAAAAAGCTCCTTGTGGGCAGCGACCACACCTTACTGGACTCGGAGCCCTGGTGAGGGCAGGGCTGATAAAGGACTACAGGTGATAGATAAGCATCCCTTCAAAATGACATTTTTAAACCCCAAAGCAGAAAGGATGACAAAATCCCCGTGCCTGCTCCTGGGAGTGGCATTCTGGGAAGCTTTGAAGAAGAAGAAAAAAAAAACTTGTGGGTCTAAGCGATGGCACCAGAAGAAAAAGCCTATCCCCGAGGCGCTATTTAAATTCCACGCAGTGATTTTCTTTTTAATTCATTTTTATTCCAGGTGCAGCCCTGCAGCTATTTTAAAACTGAGACTTAAAATAAAGTAATACTAATAGCTGGAGTTATCACAGGCTCCTGCAGTAACAGGGTGCCTTGAATCAAGAAAAAAAAAAGAAAAGAAAAAAAAAGCCCTTCACGGAGTCTTGACAAACCACAACATCGCTTCGCCGGGAGAGGGTGGGCAGGGAACAGAACAGGGCTCCATCATCAAAGGTTTGTGCTGCACGGTGCAAAAGCATTTATTCCTAGACTCCCTGAAATAGTTCCCTTTGTACCTTTAGCCACTGGTTTTCAAAATATTAACAGTCTGAAGGGAAGACTAAAATGTGAGGCTGGGAGCCAGAAGGCTGTAGAGTGAGAAACGCTTCCTACCAAGTGTGGTCAGCAGACCGTCCACGTGGGCCACCGGGGACCCTGGGTTCTGAGCACAGAGGCTCACTCCAGGCCGCAGCCCAGACTGCAGGCTCGGAATGGCTGTTAGAGAGAAAAAAAGGATAATTTAAATGCCTGTTTTCTGGAGAGCAACTCCCTGCACGGGACAGCTGCCCCAGGAAATGGAGTTTTGTGAGTGGTGCCCAGAGACACAGCCCTGCCTCTGACCTGCTCGTGTCAGCAGAAGCCAGAGTTGTTTTTCTCAACTTGTTCATGAAAAAAAAAAAAAAAAGTCCTCCTCTAATTACTGGCTGGGCCAGGAGGGAGTCCGCCGTGTGAACGTCTCCCAGGCAGGGAAGTCCCCCAAGCGTGTTATCACGGACATTCGGTGTCTGACCAGCTCACTCCCCTTCCCCTGTTGGGGGAATAGCACTGCCCCTCCAATCTGGGGGAGTCCTTTCCCCTCATCTCCCACCCAGATGTACTGCACAAATCCCGAAGAACAGCCCACATCGCCTCCTCCATCAGAATTACAGTCAGAATCACAGGTGGACAGATGGCCACCCAGCCCAGGCCATCACCCGTAAGGATGAACCGAGCAAGGTCTGAGAGCAAGGCTCCCGTTGTCCCATCCCGGTTCCTCCTGTGCCCTGGGTACTTGTGACTAAGTTCGCCCACAGTGGGTTTCTGTCGCTCTTCCGGATAACCAGAAGGGCCGTGTGTATCACAGGTTGTCAGAGTTTAAATGGAGTCAGTCAGAAGGTTTCGGCGGCCAGGATCCCCAGGGCGCATCGGATGAGATCTTGCAAACCCACCGAGCTGGTGAGGGGAAGCCTGCAACGCCTACAGAGGGGGCACGTGTGAAGTGTCCGCGCTGGGTGCTCACAGCCAGCTTCCCCAGCGGCACCCCCGGGGTTTCAGTATGCTGGGTCACTGCAGCGGGACTCAGGATTCACAGGGGGCCTTGTCCTGGTGGCATGCATGCTCCTGTGCAGCAAGGCCACAGGCCTCGGAGTCCCCAGAGCGCTTACCTCCCCCCCCACCCCGCGCCCCCAGCCAGAAATGTACACCCCTCCGGGTCCAGTTCCTAAGACGGCGATTGCCTTTTCGAGACCGCATCCCTGCTGCCTGGGAAGAAGGTCGCGTCTCTCCCTTCTCTCAGTATCCACAGCATTTGCTGTGCCTACCACTAATTTGCACTTATTATTTACACTTCTGGACATCAACGAGAGCCTTCAAGTCCGAAAGAGAATTGGACAATGTTTCCCATTTTTTAAATTTCAGGCCCATACAATCTTCCCATAAAGAGTGCCAACTTATTATTTTGCCAAGTAACAATGTTTTAAAAATACAGCACAGTCTGTCAACGCCGCCCTATCATAAGGGAAAAAGTATTCTCCCAGCAAAGAGAAATGCAAACCGCCTCAAAGTCAATCTCAGAATTAGTAAAAGTTTACTATGTTGCTGTGGCCATCCTTCTCTCCCAGCTCCCCTTCCACCTCTCACTTTACTGTTGTTTTGTTTCATTTTGCTTTGGACCAAGGGAAATAGCCTCACAGACCAGCCCCCATATGCAGAAAAGGGTCTGTGAGTCGCTCATCTTGGCCCAACCATCCCAAGGCAAGGGCGTCCCTGCAAGAACACCCAACCTCACAACGTGAGCAAGAGAATCTCACTTCGCTAGGATATTTTCCAGTTACACAATGCTCCCACGTGTGCTGCTCATTTAATTTCAACTTAAATCTCACCACGAGGCTGCTGTACAGATGAGAAAGCTCTTGTTCCATTTGTCATCAAGATGTTCTTTTATTTGGGGCCCCATTCTGCCTCCCATCCACCCTGTGGGCCTTATTTTACCCTTTAGAACTTTCCTTCCACTTCATGGGTTTTATTTTTTTAACATTTATTTATTTTTAAGAGACACACAGAGACAGAGGCGAGTAGGGGAAGGGCCGAGAGAGGGAGACACAGAATCCGAAAGGCTCCAGGCTCTGAGTTGTCCGCACAGAGCCCAACCTGGGGCTCAGACTCGCGAACCCCGAGATCATGACCTGAGCCAAAGTTCGACACTTAACTGACTGAGCTACCCAGGCACCCCCCACTTCATGGATTTTAAATTTCACTCTTTTGTCCCTTCCTACCTACACTTTGTTGATCTTCTTCAAGGACTGCAAGCTTTGACCTGAGCCCCTAACACATCCCGCAGCGCCAGCAGACCCTCAATCCCTGTTTGTTGACGTACGAAAGGATTAGCTGTTCCTCATTACATTCCAGACTCTTCCAGACCCTTCACTTTCCTGGCCATATCCCTCAAGAGAGACTGCCATCTTTTAATGTGCCTCCTAAAATGTCATGCCCAGAACTGTGTGCTGTGCGCCAGATGGCCTGAGCTGTGCAGAGGGCCAGGGCTCCTTGGCCCTCCTGCCCTGGGCACAAAGCCTTTATTCATGAAGCTTGAGGCTATATTTGCTTTCTGGCAGCGTTTCATACTGCTGACTCCACTGAGATCAGACTCAACTAAAATTCTTAGAGAGCCCCAATTCTTATTTTCTTGGTCTCTTTAATCCAAGAACAAAAAATCCAGGTCCTTTACATTGAACCCTACTGAGTTCATTTTTGTTCATCAGGGTCTTCTGTTCGTAGCTGACCCTTCAGATCTCGTCTCTCCGACTAGTTACGGTTCTTGAGATGGTAGCTTAGACACTTCATTATAAAGAGTGAGTGTGAATGTTTGCTAGAGTGACACTCAGCGGATACTCAAAAATGTGTGTTGGTTCATTAAGCTCCACTTTTCCCGTGATGTCCCCCAGGACTCTCGACTTCTGAGGAGTCACACTTCAGTGCCAAGGATTAGCACCAAAGACTTCTTCCAGTTCTCTCCCTTGTATACTCCAGCTCTGACTCTTGCTGGTGCCCAAACCCACTGCATGAACCCAAAGCAGCCTGCTTGCACCCAGACATGCTCTATTCTCTACAAATGACCACCTCCGCCAGACCCTCCCATGGCCTTCTCAAAACTCACTACATCCCCAAGCCCTGACCTGCTGCATTTACCCTATGTGCCCTTAGCATTTCTAGTACAGTCCATCGCGCGAGAAAAAATACCTGGAGTAAATGAGTGAATGTTCGAATGAACCAAAACAGAGAAAAGAATCACCATTTACTGTAAAGTGGAATTCTCTCTACAGAGGAGTTTGTCATAGAATTTGCTGTTCTAAAAGACCCCTTTAGTGTATTTTAAATGACTTGATGTGCCCATGTGGTTAACGTGCAGCTTTCTGTGAACACATCTGTTATACAGGGAGATGCCTTGGTGTCTTCACAAAGAACTGTTCTCTGCAGCAGTGCGGTTCCAGATGTACCAGCCAAAGGCCTGGAGACACGCTCTGTCGTTGACTGAGTGCTAATGAGTTCTGTCCAACAAATACATACCTATGTAACGAGTGCTTTCTCTGGGTTCTCTATATACTGCAGTTTTCCCAGGAGCCTTATAATGAAATGAAAGACATCGGAGTCTATATCCAGAAGGGAACCTTGCTTGAGTGACTCACATTATGACCAAGGAAAATAAAGCCAAGCACAGAGGTTTACAAATCCTTTATCCCACTTCCAAGTGCCAACAACTCTTCAGTGAAACCTGCCATGAACACATCCTCTGGAAGCCGAAGAGGACGCTCCCTTCCAGCCCTTCTGGGATTTAATGGATTATCTCCAACCATTCTATGGCAGGGACTGGACCTCAGTGTCCTTCCACCCAAAGCTCCTGAAGATTTGAGCTACATCTCTCTCTACTCAGAGATTTCTCTGAATTCATCTTCTCTTGGAAGACATGTTACACTTGCACAGGGACACCTGGGGACTCGTCACGATCCCTGGGACAGTCCTGGGCACAGGGGAGCTCTAGCAAGCCTGCTTGTATTCTTGTAACTGGAGCAAGGGAGGAAATGAAAATAAATGCACGATCTCTCTCCAGTTGTAATTATTAACGGTCAATTTGCTAAAATGGTATCTTTTTAGATGACTAATAATCACGGCTCTATTATTTGTAGAAGGCTGTGGTGTTGTTTTTTTTTCAAATTATATCTTAGGTGAGTCTCTCATTTGCGCTTTAACTCTATAAAAATGCCTCGATTTCTCACTCATTCTATCCCAGGCACAATGAGGGCATGAAAAAGGTTGCTCCTGCAATTTTTTTTTAATGCAAGCTGCTGTTGTCATGTCCGTGAGTCTATCCTGCAAAGGGAAGTATGTGTGCTACTCAGGGTAAGATGTCAAGGGGAGCCCATTAAGCAGGGGGGTAAGCCCTAACTTTTGGGTATAAAAGAATTTGTGCTTGGTGACATAACCCCCAGCATGGCGGGAGCTTGGGGGGTCCTTGGGATATCTGGTTTTGGAATGACCCCAAACTGGGTTTCAAAATGGGAATTCTGTTTTTTGCAGTCAGACAGCATGGTTGATACTAAATGTTATTTATAGGTTTGACTTTAGCTGGTTTAAACCATTTTTCTTATTCCCAATAAATCATTTCACGGAAAGAGCTAGATAGGGTTCCTTCTTTGTTTTAGAGCTAAATTACCTATTAAATAAGGGGGAAGAAGTGAATGATGTTAGTGAAAGACTCCGACTGCTTCGCACAACATCAATTCAGCAAAATGCATCCCTGCCTTCATAGGTAATGGCCCAAATTTAAAGTTGTTGATGGTAACATCAACAACTAGGATTCGTTGAACACATACTATGTGGGAAAGCATGCTAATCACACATGGGAAGCCAAGAACTGCCTTCTGAAAATGTGCCGCCCAACTGGGAAACAAAGATGTGAAAATAAACCATGCTACAAAGTGGTGAATGGTAAGGGGTGTGAGCTCTCTAGGAGTCCATAGAAGAGCTCACTTCTGTCTGGAGTGTCCACAAAGGGGCTAGTTGTTGAGCTGGACATGGACAGAAGGAGGCCTGAACAAGGGGACAGTGAGTACAAGGACAAGAAGGTGAGGCAGAATAAGGCTGTCCTGTATAGTGGAAAAGCAAGGTTAAATCCTGGCACTTGTGAGCTGTGTGACCTTCAGCAAGTTGCTTGACCTCTCTGAGCCTGTTTTCTCTCCGTAAAAGGAGCATACTAGAGGAACCTCGTTCACAGGATTGTTGTGAAGAGGAGAGAAAAAAATGGGAGTGAAGCACTCAGCAGAACCAAACTTCAGAACAGAGGTAAATCCTCAGTACAGGTTAACTATTATTAGAATTTCGAGGTTTTAAAGAGCACAGGCAACCCTTGGTTGAGCTCTATACTGGGACCACGATCAATGCTGGACAAGCCTTGTTCTGCAACAACTACCTAGAGCAGGAGAGAGGAAATGGGGTCGTGGAGCTGCACGGTGCCAGTCATGAAAATGAATTTGAGGGAATGACACAGAAAAAAGCACAGTCAACACTGTCAGACATCTTCCCGTGCTCTGGGACCCACCTCGTGGTTACTACTATAAATGGAGTTACTCACCCTTTCCCAGCTCCTAAACCACTTACACTCTTAAAAAAATGAAAAGCAAATCAAAAAACAAAAAATACAACAAAAAAACAAAACACAACAAAAACCTCATAAAAGGAATGTCAGAAGGAAATCATTCCAGGGAAATACTTGAGGATGGTGCTTATGATCACTCCCGTCAGGAAACCACAGGAAAAGGAGAGTTCCTGAGGGCAGAGTCAACCAAGAGTAATTGCTGGGAGGCTGGGGAGCATAAAGAGATGCTGAAATGTACCTCCTGCGCAGCCCCAGCTTCTCAGAAGACCCAGCGATGCTGGGACAATACTTACTGGGACCAGATGCAGCAGTCTGCAGAGGGGGTGCGGCACCATCACAGGGATGGGGACTCCTCTGTTACCGGGGCAACAGGCCAAGTGTGGGCAGAGTCAGCGGTCCCTTCAAGTCCCAGGGGAGACTAAAGAGCCCATGTCAGATGTCACTGGCTAAGCGCCCTTGGGAAAAGCAAACCTCCAAAATAGTGGCCTGTGAGTTGGTGCTGAGGCCCACAGTGATCATGGTCTGGCAGAAACGCATAGAAATACAACCAGGGGGTTCAGGATGCATGGGAGGGATCAACAAGGCTGGCCATGGAAGCATTCTTTAGCATCTGGGCTGAGCCGGCTGGCTGAGTGACCCAAGCGTGGTGGTGGCATTTTCTTCTCTGATACTAGAGACGGAACGATGTGGTACCAAGGACATGATAACACTTAGCAGCAAAACCCAGCAAGAGCTCTGACATTGGTTTTTAGAAGACTTGTAAAGAGCATTTACCTTTCTTGGCAGAATTTTGATTACGCTTCAACTGGAATCAGATACGGGTTTTTTGAAAAAGCCCAGATTTTAATTAGAAATGACGCTTTCAGGAAGAACGGTAAAAACAAACAAAAGCATTGCGAGTGGGTAATGCCTTTCAGTCAACATATCTGACAAACAGGAACGATGTTAGAAGGTGATTGAATATATCTGCTGCTGAACCACATGAGATTTCTAGGCTCAAAAGAGAATGCACTCAAAGAAAATTCCTGAATGTCAGTTTCTTATCGTGCTGGGGTCTCCTCTTCCCAGAACTAGAGACAGCCCACCTGAGCATCTGAGCTTCCCCCAGCTGTTTCCTGGAGCTGGAGACCGCCTGCCTGAGTGTCCGGGCTGAACCAGGTGCTACAGGGAAGCTACTAGGTGCTAGTACTAGATTCTAAAGCCACACGATTCTTCTATTGCTTCGGTCACCACAGCTCCCTAATCAAACGACACAAATACATCATATCTGGGGAAACCCATCCCTTCATGAATGTCTAGACAGTCACTCGATTCCTTATTGTTGACCAGTGAGGAATAATGGATGTCAGTGCAATTCTATAGCTTTACATGGACAGAGTGCCACAGGGCACAGAGCCACAAGTTGGGTGAACTAGGCCTTGTGCTCCCTCATCAGCTCCAACGTTGACCTTCAGCGTGAACCTTGGTAAGGTCAGGCACCCAGCGAGGTTCTGAAGGTACAATGGTAATCGGTTCAGCCCGGCTCCTCCTTCACACCCCAGTTAGATGAGGAGGAGAGAATCGGGCCACTAATGCCTGTATCAGGCTCTTCGGGAGAAGCTTGATCCAGACAAGGACACGCTGTCAATGAGCTATAAGGATTCCCTAAATGCGGGAGTGAGAAAGCCGGCAAAGCCCATGGGACAGGTGGTGCTATGGTGGCCAAACCCAGCCAACCTGGAGCCCAGAGTCTCTGCAGACATAGCTTGATGCTTGATGTCACTACATTAACCAGAGATGCCCACATCTGTGCTCATCTCCTGGAAACCAAGGCCAGCATAAAAAGGAGAAACAGGGGCACCTGAGTGGCTCAGTCAGTTGGGCATCTGGCTTTGGCTCAGGTCACGATCTCATGGTTTGTGGGTTCGAGCCCTGCATCGGGCTCTGTGCTGACAGCTCAGAGCCTGGAGCCCACTTTGGATTCTGTGTCTCCCTCTCTCTGACCCTCCCCTACTCATGCTGTCTCTCAAAAATAAATTTAAAAAAATAAAAATAAAAATAAAAAAATAAAAAGGAGAAACAGGAGGCCCAGGGTAGGTGACAATGAGGGAAATCCTCAAATGTCTCCATCACTGAGGTCTCAAAACCCACCACTGGTTCATCTTTGTTTTGAGTTATGTCAAATCCTCTACTTTCAGTTAAAAGACAAAAACTATAACTTAGGTCAGAATAATTCACCAAGCCCCTACCACTTTAGTGTGAATAAACTGAACAAATTATTTAACTCCTCATTAGGTAAGACAAAAAAAGGGGGGGCACCTGGGTAGCTCAGTCAGTTAAGCATCTGACTTCAGCTCAGGTCATGATCTCATGGCTCATGGGTTCAAACTCCATGTTGGGCTCTGTGCTGACAGCTCCGAGCCTGGAGCCTGCTTCGGATTCTGTGTCTCCCTCTCTCTCTGCCCCTCCCCCAGATGTGTTCTCTCTCTCTCTCTCTCTCTCTCTCTCTCTCTCTCAAAAAGAAACATTAAAAACAACTTTTAAACATTAAACATGTTTAAAAAATAAACATTTAAAAAATTTTCTTAAAGAAGAGACAAAAAAAATGCTTAAGCATAAAATTCTGAGGTAAGTCCAGAAATCTGGGGAAAGGGCCAAGAAAGGTTAGAGTTTCGCTTCTTGGTTACTTTGCCTCAAGTTGTCCATACGTTTAGCTCTAGATCAGGGCTCGTGGGAGGAGTCTTTCTACTGTCACATTCCTGCCCCCTCTCTACTCACCTCCTCAGGCACCAGGAAAAGCCAGGTGACAGACCTGGGGTCCCCCTGTTACCTGGTGAAAGCCAAAGCTTCTGGGAGCACCACCTGATGTGGGTGAAATGAGAGGCGGTCCCCACAGGCTGGTGGACAGCTTTAGGGAAAGAGAAGAATCTATTCTAGCCACACCTTCAAAAAACACTCCAGGTGCAACAAGAACATCAAGATGATCCATAACCTGGGTCCGAGTCTCCTCTCCCTTCTCAGTTTGTAGACAAGGGCTTCCAAGGTACTAACAACTTCTTGCTGGATCAAAATACAGTATTTCTGGAAAATGTCCTATTAATAGTAACCACCCTTTGATGTCTGAACACTGTGCAATTCACCCTGGGTCCCTGAGACTCAAGGGGCCAATGGCCTGTGCAGAAGCATGACAAGAGGTAGCAAATTTCCTCAGTCTCCAGAGGCAGCCCCCGCAGTCCACTAGGAGACTGACATGGCCTTCCTCCAACCAAAAGCCAGAAGGAATCTCCACTTGGAGGAATCTCCTCCTGGGCAAGGGAAAAGGGAGAGCTGAACCCCCAGAAACATTCAATTGACACACGGTTTTCAAGAACTGATAGCTTCAGGATGTGTGGTATTTAAGGAGGAAGCAGTTGCATCCAGCCCCTGGAGTTATTAACAGAGACTGGAGAGACACCAACAACTTGGCTCATCTCTGCTCAGCAGCCCGGGGACATTAGGGTGAGATGTCCACGCCAGTGAGGACAGCAGTTCCCGACTGTGGCCCCAGACAGTCTCAGGAAGGACACTGGGAAGGTGAAGGTCTGACTCCTGAACAAGTCTTACCAGAAGAGCGGCCGCCACTCAAGCTGTAGCACCATGTGGAGAGTTCTAAGTTCCAACATTTGTAAGAAACTTGAGAGTCCTTTAGAGACATTATCTCATTTAGTTCCCAAATAACCTCCTCAGTTAAGGTTTCTGCCATTGGAAACCTCATTATACTCCAAAATGGGCTGGATCATGGGCCAGAAGGAAGTCAAAGGAGGGGCGGGACCTCAGGCTCCCCAGGAGAAGCTCATGGGAGATCCCAAACCCCCAAGTCAGGCCACAGTCAGAGCCAGCCCAAGGAGGTGAACCTTCATCCAAGCAGCAAAGACTCTTTAGCTGGGGAAACCCAGACCTGTCGTCACAACAATGCACCTCCAAGTCAATTAAACTCTACTGTCAGGAGAGCTGTTAACCATTGTGACTGTACTTACAAGTTGGGGAGCTGGAGGAACACCATTATTACCTATACCCACCACCATCTCTGGGCCCTGGAAAGAACATTGGATTTAGGGTCACAAGATCTTGGTCCTTTACGAGTTATCTGGCCTTCAACAAGTCACTTAACCTCTGTGCACCTCTATTCCCCCATCCATTAATATGAAGTTAACACAATAAAACTTAAACCCCAAGTGTGTTGTAAAGATCAAGTGAAATAATATACATGGAAGTATTTTAAAACTAGAAAGGGCTGCAACAATGTCAAGTATTACTTTGAAAGTACTTGGGAGACTTTTGGACAACATATAAAGAGGAAAAGCTGGCCCTGCTTCCTCATTCTTCATCCAACCCAATCCTAGAAGAGATGGGCCCTCATCTAGCTGCCTCCAAGATCTCCTTGTTCATTTATTCTGTGGGCATTCATTTTCCCCCAGGTGCCCTGCATTGGGCTACATGCCGGAGAGACACCCTTCCTGTCCTCATGGAGCATGAATCCAGATAATTCCAACACTATCTGTTCCCACCTCCATTTTATGTTCTTAATCTGTAAATCTTATCCTAGCAAGATCCCTTCTCCCAGGAGCAAACATAAACTGTTTCCTTCCCTGGGTATACCAAGAGGTCTGAACATGGAACCTACCCTGTGAGCTAATGAGTAACTAAGTCTACACCACTGTCCCAAAGTATGAAACTCAGCTGTCTCCACATCCCACCATCTTGGCCCTTCCAAAATCTTTAATGTAGAAATTTGAGTCTCCTGGGGGAACAAACCTCAGTCTTAGCAGAAACACAGTCTTCTGAGGTCACTTTTGAAATAAATACACTAAATACCAAACAAATAAAGCAGAAGCCTATATCCACCCCACAGGCTGTGTTAACCATGTCCATTACGGGGACCTGTGGCAGGTTAAACAGACACTGAAGTTGCAAATACCTGGGTTTGAATCTTGGCTTTGTCGCCTGTGGGCCTTGAAGTTAATTATTTAGCCTAGTACCACTTGAAGGTTCAATTCTCACATTTATAAAACTCAGATAATAATCCCCACCCCATAGTGATATTCAAATAATTAAACGTGATAATGTTGGTAAATAATTTAATAGTGCTTGGCACTTGGAAGCACTCTATAAATGGTAGCCATTGTTATTTATAATTATAATAGTCATTACTATTGACATGCTCACAAAACAGTCCATTTCATCCTATGTGCCTTGATAGCTCTAGTGCTGTACGGGCAAACAGAGAAAGCAATGCTTCTATTGACTCCAGAACAAATAATTTCTAACTGTGGGCCCCCACTCATCTTGCCTTTTTGAGAAAACTAGCTCTCAACCCTGAGGTTAAGATATATTTATCCCGGCTCAATAACCATCTGATGGACAAAATGAAAGAATACATCAAAACCTAAAATATAATAATATTTTACCACAAGCCCACTGGGTTCCATATCTCTCCCTCTATTCATACAAAATATTGCGTACACTTCCTCCCAGCAGCCCCTCTTCTTTCCAGCTACAGTTTTTCCTCATCCTACTCCCCTGTCTGTGGTCCTTCCACCTCCATCTTCATGATGGCCAAGTGCCTCATACAATTCCAGAACACACAATCTGACTGAACAGATTTCTGCAGCCAGCTCAGCAAAGTAAAGAAAAGCCATACAGTGAAGAATGAACCTTGCCCCAAAAGAAGTCTGGTCTTTGCGCTGGGCTTCTGGGAGGAAATTCTCTTAAGTCCTTGGAATGTTAAGGCCTGATGTCTTTGTTTGCCTGTGGCCTTTGATCATGCAGGATAGTATAATAATGCAATTTGGAGTTGTGGCTTTGGGTCATGGGGTATCGGCCCCACCTCAGGAGGAGCTAGACAGTGAGATTAATCACACGCTCAGTCAACCATGCCTATGTGATGGAGCCTGAATAAGACCTCTGGACACTAGGCTCAGCGGGCTTCCCTGGCTGATGCTACTCCTTGCCCACTGTTATACACTGATGCCCAGAAAGTTACACTGCCCATGACGGCACAGGGACAGGAAGACTGGAAGCCCCACATTTGAACTTTCCTGGACTCTGCCCTCTGTGAGTCTTCTCTTGGCTGATTTTAATCTGTATACTTTCACAATAATGAATATTACTGGTTTCAGAACACTGACTCCTTCTAGTGAGTTATCAAAGCCAAGAGTGGTCTAGGGGGCCCCCCAAACTTGCAGTTGGGGACAGAAGTGAGAACAGTCGTGGGAGCTGTTCTTCTCACACTGCAGAGGCCACGGGGAGAATCCCTGCAGATGGGCAGTCAGGTTCCCATGGACACAGCAGTCTCTAGAAAACTGAACAACCACATCCTTGGATCAATCATGGTCATCAGAAGGTGAACTTCAAAGCCTAAAACTGTTAACTCTGCATTCACTCACTAGTCCTTATTGGATCTCGATCCCCACTCTCTACAGATGGACCCCTTGGCCTTCCCTCTGTCCTCCAATGTCCGTTAACGTGGCTGAGGTCCTGCCTTTGAAGCATTGGGGAGTTCTAAGTCTGGCATCAATAGTTACAGGAGATGATAGATTGTTAGGGGTGTCCATCTGGAAGACCACACTTGGGAAACTGCCACCTGTGTTCATGTGTCTCATCTGCCTGGAAAATGTCACAGTCACTCTTCTACTGAGCCTGGTCCTCAACTCAAGGGAGGAAATTGGACAGAGGAAGGGGGGAGAGGAGCCAGAGGAATGTGCAGGCAAGCCCACAGCCAGTAAGCATTCCAGCCACGGCAAGCTCTGAATCCTCAGGAATCAGGCCCTTGTGAGGATGTCTTCCCCAGGCTTGCTGGGCACCCCCCTGCTGGGAAACAAAGCTCTTTTTCAAACCCGTGCCGCTATCTGCCGGGGTTCAGTGTCCAGATAACCAGGGAGCAAGGAGATACATTGTCATGTCAAGGCTCACAGGGAAAATACAAGAAGAAGAAATGTCAGCATCTGGATACCGACAGACATGGAAAATCTCAAAACACTCGAGAGAGAAAGAAAATGTATTTTGGCGATAATGGGACTAGAGTGGGCTGCGACTGGCTGAACACTATGTTGGATCGCAACTCGCCACAGGACCCTCCTTTGTTAGCCCTGAATCCCAGCCATCTGCCCCACGGACGGGGAGCAGAAATAAGGGAACAAACTGGACCCCACATGCTTAAAATGAAGAGGTTTCAGGGCTGTATCAGTCACTTAAGCCTAATATTTGGATTTCCTTTAAATTGTATTGTCGTCAACGGCTGTTCAGGCTGAGTTGCTTAGACAGTAAATTCTGGTTCTAGATGCCATTTCGCATTATGCTAATGTATGTGAGAAGCTGTCTCCCTGGATACCGTAGCAAATTGCCAGCTGAATCAGAGAAATGCTGTCAACTTTTTTTTTTTTTTTTTGCAAGTTTTCCATTTTTGCTTTGCCATTGTGTAGCCAAGAGAAACTGGGAGGTGAGCGGGAAATATATATATATGCATCAAGCTTCCACCGGATTGGTTTTGCCTCTTTGAGAAAGAGCTGCAGTTTTCTCCCTTGTTCCTAAAGCAGCCCACAGACATGCCTCCATTTTATTTGAAGTCATTTCATTGCCCAAATGTCTGTGTCGGTTTCAGGGAATCGGCCTTGAGAGCCAGCAGAGGGAGAAAGAGAGCACCAAACCGGATTTTCTACAGATCCCACTCAAAAATCAAAGCCTGTGCAAGTGGACATTTGCTGAGCCCAAACAAACAAACAAAAGGCAAAGAAAATGAATTCAGCAGATGAGGCCACTTTTTAGAAGATGACGAGGGTTCCAGGGTGGTGCCAACAGCTTTGGCTCACAAACAGCTAGCAGTTTGGGCACTGCTAGCTGTTCTCCTTGGGGGACCCCACCCCCACCCCTGCCCAATCCTGCTGCAAATGCTTCCTTTGCCTGTGAATGAGAAGAGGGAACTGGTGGCCATGAAGATCCCTTAGGCCGTAACATTCTAAGTCTGTATGGCTCTTTCCTGGCCTTCACTGCCTTCTAGACTATGGATAACAATACCTTACTTTGTTGGACTCCAGGGCTGGACCTGATTGCCCAGCAAGATTGTTCCAGGCCCAAGAGCTAAGATTCTAGGACACTTGTGGAGCAAAATAGTAATTTCTCCTATTGTGGATGGTGGGAGAGACAGCCACAATAGAGAATGGCACACTGGCATCCCCACACTGGGGGAGGAGAAACAGAGGTATTTGTGAATGCAAATTTTCAGTTCTAGAAGTAAGTCCTAGAGACCTACCATACGGCACAGGTCATGTACTTCACAATATTGCATTATATACTTAAAACTTACCAAGTGAAATACAAATCAAAACCACACTGAGATACCACCTCACACCAGTCACAGTGGCTAAAATGAACAAATCAGGAGACTATAGATGCTGGTGAGGATGTGGAGAGACGGGCACCCTCCTTCACTGTTGGTGGGAATGTAAACTGGTGCAGCTGCTCTGGAAAACAGTGTGGAGGTTCCTCAAAAAACTATCCGTAGAACTCCCCTATGACCCAGCAATAGCACTGCTAGGGATTTACCCAAGGGATACAGAAGTGCTGATGCATAGGAGCACATGTACCCCAATGCTCATAGCGGCACTTTCTACAATAGCCAAATCATGGAAAGAGCCTAAATGTCCATCACCCGATGAGTGGATCAAGAAGATTGGTTTATATATACAATGGAATACTACATGGCAATGAGAAAGACTGAAATCTGGCCATTTGTAGCAACGTGGACAGAACTCGAGGATATTATGCTAAGTGAAATAAGTCAGGCAGAGAAAGACAGATATTATATGTTTGCACTCCTATGTGGATCAGGGGAGCCTTAACAGAGGACTATAGAGGAGGGGAAGGGGAAAAAATAGTTAAGGAGAGGGAGGGAGGCAAACCATAAGGGACTCTTAAATATTGGGGACAAACTGATGGTTGATGGGAGTGGGCGAGAGGGGAAAATGGGTGGTGAGCATGGAGGAGGGCACTTGTGGGGGTAAGCATTGGGTGTTATATGGAAACCAACTTGACAATAAACTATAATAAAAACTTACTGAGCAAACAGATCTTATGTTACATGTTCTTACAAAATAACAACAAGCCAGCAGGCACGAGAACACCATAGGAGGTGAGGGATAGGTTTACGGCACAGATGTGGTGGTAGTTTCACGGGTGTACACTTATCTCCAAACCGGTCAAGCTGTATATGTGTGATACATACAGGATTTTGCATGTCAATCATAACTCACAGGGGTTTAAAAAAAATAGGAAAATACAATTTTAAAAAAAAGAGAGAGAGAGAGGTGCAATAGACCTAGGACACACTCCCCACATCCCCAGCCCTTTTGCTTTTGGGGCCCCAGCACTGAACTCCACTTTCCCACTGCCTGTCCCGGGTCAGTTCCTGGAATGGCGGCAAGCACTTGTTCGGTTTGAACTTCCTGTCCTGGTGCTTTGTCAGCTGCGGGACCACGGCTGATTAACAATTCTGGCACTTGGGGGCGCCTGGGTGGCTCAGTCGGTTAAGCGTCCGACTTTGACCAGGTCATGATCTTGTGGTTTGTGAGTTCGAGCCCTGTATCAGGCTCTGTGCTGACAGCTCAGAACCCAGACCTGCCTCAGATTCTGTGTCTGCCTCTTTCCCATTCGTGCTCTCGCTCTCTCTCTCTCTCAAAATGATGAATAAACATTTAAAAAATTAAGAGCCTAAATGTCCATCACCTAATGAATGGATCAAGAAGATGTGGTATATATATACAATGGAGTACTACATGGCAATGAGAAAGAATGAATTATGGCCATTTGTAACAAAGTGGATGGACCTCGAGGGTGTCATGATAAGCGAAATAAGTCAGGTGGAGAAGGACAGATACCATATGTTTGCACTCATAGGTCTAACAGGACAAACCTAACAGAGGACCATGGGGAGAGGAAGGGGGAAAGAGAGTTGGGGAGAGAGAGGGACACAAACCATGAGAGACTACTGAATACTGAAAACAAACTGAGGACTGAAGGGAGAGAAAGGTGGGGGGAAGAGGGTGATGGTCATGGAGGGGCGCACTTGTGGGGAGAAGCACTGGGTGTTATATGTAAACCCATTTGACAATAAACTATTATAAATTTTTTTTAAAAACGTAAAAAATAAAAAAAACAATTCTGGCACTTGGGACCCTCCCACCACCCTTATCTCTTTATCTCACCTGTCCCATTTCTAACCACCTACAAGTTCTACCCCTGCCTACTTTTCTGCAGACAAAGATTCCTCTGCTCTGCTTTACCTCAACCCTCACCTAGAATTTGACCCATTCAATGGTACACACTCAAATTCTTCTGGGAGCCAACCATGAGTCCTGAATAAGTGGGGTTGCCCAATTTAAGGCAAAAGGAGGAGGACCCGGGCAGAAAAGAATTGAGCACATCCACCTCCCTCCCCCTCATAAACAAGACATTCGTGTGGAATTTTTTACAACTCTGTGCCCCAAACAAAACAATTATGCAGAAATTAGACTCAACTCTACCAGGGTTTTGTTGTTGTTGTTGTTGTTGTTGTTGTTGTTGTTGTTTTGTTTTGTTTGGGGGGGGATTTAACTACAAGCTCTTTGTTCATTAAATTCAGGTTCCTTTTTAAGTAAGGAATACACTTGCATGGAGAATTCACAATTCTTCCTAATGACTAAGGCTAGACTGAATTACCATTATTATAAATGATCTTCTTTGAAGTTTAATAGATGCTAAAGCTTCCTTACCATAAAGCCTATCTTACCTTTTATTGACTAACTTAAGCCTAATATCTATAGCATTTCTGTGATTTTTTTTCAATGAAAATACTCCTGAGAATAAAGTCAGACCTCCCAAAGTACCCCAAAGTGGGCAAAGTTTAATATCTCTCTGCTGTCTCATGGCTTTATCTAATGCAAGAGGAACTCTTCTTTGCAAATTTTGTATTCTATACCGTATCTGTTTATTAAGCAGAAAATAACGCTTAACTACTTCTCACGCACTTACCTCTTCACTACAAATCTTGGAGTGAAATGGACAGTCGTAGACAATGCACCACCTTCCTCTCACCAGACCCCAGGTGGGAGCTGGGTTTCCCTCTGCTGCGTAAACAGTAAGAAGGTTGATCACCTGACACTGCTGTTTTGCAGAGAAGTAGGTTTGGGCACAAAATCAAAGGTTTGGAAACCGTTGTCTGGTAACTGTTGTTCTACCTTTCTCCTGTGACCAAACTCCCAACAATCCCAAAGTCTTGCCTGAACAAACACCAAGCAAAACACCCTAGTCCCTTCAAGGGCGGAGTCTGGCCTTATGTTACACAGATTCTCCTGCTACCTTCACCCTCGTCTCCCAGAATGACAGGAAGTTGGTTACAGAACCCCAGTCCTGTCCCTGGGGCCCTGGTGCCGTTGGTAGAGAGACTCTGACAGGAGCCGGGAAAATGAGAACACCAGGGTGGGGCGAAGTGGACATCATGCTCCTGAAATTCATGTTCAAGATCAGCTTTTGTACCTTAAATCCTATCTTCCCATTGACAACCCCCATCCCTTCCCTTCTTTCATGGATGCTTTTCAAAAGACAGTGGAGGTGAATATATGAACGTTACGTTTCTCTGACCTCTACCTGGTAGCCAGAGATTTGAAATACTCAGAGGATACAAAGGACTTTCATAGTGTGAAGGGCAAATGGTCTCATATGGACAAAGACTGCCCCTTGATTCATATATTTTGTAGGTCTAGATTTTGATTTTTCAGCTGCTGTTAAAAATGGGGTCACCTTTACTTAGATTCTAGAAACTATGAAGCGTGTATATTGAACATCACAACTCAAATGATCTGTTCTCACTGTCTTTTGAATTCTTCTTGCCATAAACAAGCTTCTAATTCCAGGTGAGAAAGAAGCCAATGAAACAAGCCAGGGGGACAGTGAGTGGCTTCTCCTGGGAACCTGTAAGGGTTTATCTCTGAAAGACCTTTTCCCCACCCACACCCCCTCTCACCTTTGATGGGACCACCCCATGCTCAGATGCTAATCACACAAGAGAGGTGCCCTGCACTCTTAACAAAGCAGATTCGAATAAACATCCTTCCTTCTAAACAGAAATGCTCTTTTCTGCTTTACTAAAACCCAGATGAGCCCACTTTTGAAACCATTTGAAAGGCAAAACGCCAAACTCACAAACAAAACGCTGGAAAGGGGGAAAGAAGAAGGCTAAGTTCCTTTGTCAAAAGGCTTAGATCTTTACCCCGGGAGCAAATGCAGGTTTTATAATAGGAGAATGCCCTTTGTTCACTTTGAGATGGGGTTATAGGTTCCTGGGGTGAGGTGGTCTTACTCATTGCAGAGTGTTCAAAACTGAAGGGAAAATGTACATCTGAGATGAAAATGTATCAACAGGAGCACAACCAATAAATGTGTAACTAAGGCGGTGTTTCCAGAGTACAAGTATTTTATATGCCAAGATCTGCCTACCGCAAACACAAGCATGGTGCTGCTAAAAGCATGGACTTACAGATCCAACAGCCCAAGGAGGAGGGAGAGCCTGGATCAGTCAGGACACAACAGCAGAGGGACCACACACTCCAAACTGAAGATGCTCAGGAAAGAACTGGACACAGTTTGGCACAGAATAAAAGGAGCCTGTAAGGGTTGGTGGTGAGTGGGAAGTTATATTTCCCCCAGGGTCTGCGGGGTGAGGGGGAAGGAACTGTACATTCAGGGAGTCCAGAAGAGGGCCACCTGGCATGACCCATGTTCCTTCAAGGAACACAGCACCACGAAACCGGATGAATGGGAGGGTAGGGGCGTGGTGCAGGTAAGTATGGCCACCTCTTTCCTCTTGCCTCCTGGTTTTCCAGTCATGCCTCCTGCTGACCAAACTCAAATGGAAAGCTGAGAACAAGGGGGCCCAGGTGTACTACAGTCCCGAGATGTCAGCCTCCCAGGGCATGGAGCGTGAAGCCAGGGCAAATGGAGCAAAGAGCCCTAGACTGAGGGTCAGGACGCCAGTTCCAGCTGTGACTTTGGACAAGCCTCAACATATTTAGACTTCTAGGAAAGGACTGAGTAGACAGTCTCTCCAGTCTCTTTCAGTTTTTATAACCTGTGACCCTCATCGTGGGGTTATATAGTAGATCCAGGAACTGTGGAGAACCAGGAGATAACGCATGGCCACCATAGCTATCAGAAGGCTGTCCAGCAGCACCCCTCAATCTAGGAAGCACTCAATCTGTTTCCTAACCCGCAAACCCAGATAAAGACCAACTCCATGGGAAGAGAAATACGGACCCAAGGACTCCTCACGTCTAGATTCTCTGCTTTATCACCAGAACTAATGTCACATCTTGATCAGTTTCCCTTTTGATTACTGACTATTGAAGAGTTCAGAATTCCACATGGCAGCCTCGTTTCTTTGGAGAACAACAAATCTGGACAACGAAAGGAGAGGTAGCATCTGGGACCCCGGAGTGTCTTGAGTCAGCGTGTGCGGGAGGGAAGACTCAGACGCCCAAAATGGGGAGACCACACTGGGACTCCAGTCCTCACCGCTGTGGGCCAGGCTCTCCTGCCTCCAGGGTCCCGTGCTTCTGCATCTTTCCTGTCTCGGTCTGGCACCTTCCTTGCCAGCCTCCAGGAGAGAGGAACCTGCAGGTTCCCTCATCGCATTAGCTACTTCTGGTCATTCCGGTTCTATAACTTGACAGAATCTGTCTCTCAATATCTCAAAGCAGTTTGGAAAAGGATAGTAATATATATAGAATCCTGTTTCTTTTTTAAGTGTTAAGCAAATAGAGATCTTGGAGAAGTTCCTTTCTCCTAAAATACAGGAATCGATAATAAGAGGGATCAAGTTGATAGAAATTTCACAAAGAAGAGACTTCCCTTGTATTCTGGGAATGGTAAAAGCTGTCCTTCATAGGAGTTCTTGGGTGCTGCTGACATCCTCAGAGAGAAAATGTCATTTTAAGGCCAAGTCTGCTAAGAAGTCAAAGAAATGAAAGGCTGTTAACCTTGGACAGAGGAGCGTGCATTGGGACACTCGTTGGCAAACAAGTCCAAATCGGGGTAGATAAAATTAAATTATAGGCAGAGTAATAAACGCTCTAATTTTGCTTTAGAAGTTTGCTCTGGAGTTATTACTGTCATTAATTTACTTAATAATTATGGCTTAACATGTTAATAAATTTTACTTGTTCAATAAGTCTGCAAGCTAAGTAGTTGCCAGGGAACCCTACATCATGCACCTAGTAGGTCCTGTCAATGACCGTGCATTGCGAGGTCTCTGCTACGGAACCTCAAAGCGATGGCAGCGTCCTGCTCTTCCTTCACCTCTCATGCGCCCCTAATCCTGTCTAGTCGTGCCATGCACCACCTCCCTCTGGCCCATTCCCAGATGCGCATACTATGTGTTTCCCTGGACCTCTGTCCACACGCATTGTCCAGAATCCTCCGTCATTTTGAATGTATCTCTAGGATTCCTGGGCAGTGTTCTTGTTTGCTTGCTTGTTTTCACCTCTGGCATAGAATATTCTGGGAAAGAAACTGCTTCCCCTTGGGGATTAAGGGACTCCCGTGCAAGTTAGACGGAGTGCCTCTTACGCACCACTGCATCCCAGTCCCTGGCACAGTCACGTGGCCCCCAGAAGATGCCTAAGGATTGTTAAAGCAGAACTGTGTTTTTAGGTAAACTGAGGGAAACATGCTGATCCCTTAGGGAAACACGAAATGGAATGCAAAGCCAAGGTCTCTGGAGGGAGCTTTCCTTTTTCACAGCCTGAGTTCTGAGAAATGTCTTCCCATTGCCAAGTGGGAAGGGAGGAGAGCAAAGACAATAAATGGAGTTAAGTGTTTTCGGAAAGACTGTGGTGAGATTAGACCCACTCGGTCCTGTCGGCTACGAAAATGGCTTGTCATGAATGATGAGGCGTGCCGGTCAGGGATCTGCTTGGTGGGAGTTCATCAAAGGTAGTCCGGAAAGAGAAGCTGATGGAGGGCATCTTGGGAGGGGGTGGAAGAGCCACGTGTGGCCCGGTGCTCAGCAGGAACACTGACCGTGGAGAGGCTGACTGTGACAAATGTCACAGCGAAGGCAGGCCAGCTTCTGCTTCGCCCCCACGAGTGCATGCGACACCCCCGTTCAGTCTATGCTCTTTCCTTGGGGCTCCAGGAACTGCATGGTCCTCTGCTACTGCACAAGGCTCTCTTTCCTTAGTAGTAGATTTCCTTCCGTTCTGCCCATCACACAAGAGTAGGGATGGTGCTGTGAGTGGAAAATAGCACTCGGTGAGGCCGAACCGCACTGTCCGGTTCAGATCCTTCCTCTCTCACTAGCTGTGTGACTCTGAACAAGTTACTTAACCCCTCAGGTCTTCAACTTTCTAATCTATAAAATGGAATGATAGTAATACCTACTCTTAGAGTTGGTATGAAGCTTCAACAAATTAATGCCTGAGTGCTACAGAAGCGACCTGAAGCTCTACTAATCTGCCTAATATACAGGATTCAGATGGACAAGGAAAACGAAGCAGGCAGGAGGCCGGGCTACGAGACCAGGTACAGCAAATAAAAAATGCAGGATTCCCACTTAAATCTGACTGTCAGGTAAAGGACAAATACATTTTTAAAACATCTTTTAACTGTTTGTTTATTCTTGAGAGACAGAGTGCGAGCAGGGGAGGGGCAGAGAGAAAGACGGAGACCAATAATCTGTAGCAGGCCAGGCTCCAAGGGGTCAGCACAGAGCCCGACGTGGGGCTTGAACTCACAAACCATGAGATCATGACCTGAGCTAAAGTCAGACACTCACCTGAGTGAGCCACCCAGGCGCCCCAAGAACAAATACATTGTTAGTAGAAGTATGTCTCAAGCATTGGATGGGACATAACTTATACTACAAACATTTTTCTCGGTTACTGGAAATTCAGATTTAACTGGGGTTCCTGTGTGTAATCTGGCAACCTTAACCCGGACGTCAGGCTGTGAGAAGGAGGGAACGCTTGTCCCCCAGGCTCTCCGTGTTCCTATTTCACACTTAATGATACGCTGGATTCCACCACAAGGCTGAGATGTTGGCAGCCAGGACCGTATGTTGGAGGTCTGCGAGGGATTCTTGAGGGCCCTCAGAACTCTGAAGCACCTCCAAACTCTGAAATTTCTCCTCCAGTGATCCTACCACCCAGTGTCCTTATTTAAGTGAAGAACTCCTGTGTTCAGCGTTTCTAGGCTCTACAGCACAAGTCTAGAACACAGCCCCCCATCCTGTGAGAGCTCCTGGCACCGCAGAGTGCGCATGCTGGGCCACAGTGCTGGGGAGGGGGGGTAACCCCAAAGAGCGCGGGCCCTGGAGTCAGCGGCAGCTGAGTTCAAATCCTTGGTGCACCACTCACTGGCCATGTGACTCCTGGACTTGGTTTCCATATATGGAAAACTGGGTAGTAACAGCCACCTTGCAGGGTTTTCAAGAGGACTGGCAGCAAGACAAAAATTCAAGATAAACTGCCCTGCATACAGTAGTTGCAAATAGTTGCTGAGCAAACAGTGGTTGCTGTTATGACTAGTGTTGCCAGGATTCTTTTCGAGGTAAAAGACAGTACAGTTGGGACGTCTGTTGGGGTGACAGAAGTTCCCACGTACGGCAGAGAAAAGGAAGGAGCAAGACCGGTCACATATTTCTTCCAGTTTTAACTCTGCCGTCCAATGTGATCCATTCAGTTTATGGTCTACCTCCTCCAGGAAGCCGCCTCTGGTTACTGCATCACTTCGTACTATTTAGCTTTCTTTGAGTCCCCAAACAGGTAGGCAGTACTGCAAAATGCCAGACATATTTAGCCATTATTTTAAAGTCCTTTTATTTGGTCTTTTATTTAAAGACCAGTTGTTCTGGTCTCTCCATCCAGGTTATAATAAGCTCCTGGAGAATGAATGTCATTCCAAATACCCTTTTGTAGATTCAAAAACACCAGGCACCACACTGAGCCTGATAAACACTTGCTGAAATCATGAATGAAAAATTTGCCACTTGCATCACGTAGAGAAATGGGTCACTAACCTGTAAGTATTTTTCAATTCCATTTGACTCAGGGAATAATAAATATTTGATGATATGGTTTGATTTGAACTAAAATAAGCGTGGCTCCAGGGGGATAAACTATCAACAAGAGGACAGAAGTAGGTGTTGTTCCTCCACGGAGGTCTAGGACCCGGCAGGATCTGATTCTTACTCAGAATCATCCCTTCAGAAACAAATTTGAACAAAACCTAGTTTCTAGTTAAGCCTGAGCTACACAGGCTCTCTGTGAGCCCCTAGAAATCTCCACAAGCTATGGGTTTAATCAGAACTTAGGGGGAAAAAATCCAAAGGATCATTTCCTAAACTCTTATTCCCAATCCTACCCCAAACCATTTTCCAGTCCGATCATGGCTCCGGAATGAGATCCAGACAGTGCCTGTTTACATAACAGAAGTAGATTTACATCTGATTCCACGTGATAACATTTCCGTCATAGCCCATAATGAAATTCACTGAATGACTTACACAACGGAGAAACTATGGACTTGGGAAAGGTTTGGAAGCAAACCTACTCAGAGCCTGATGATTCTCTTGACTCGATTTCAGTTGCAAAATCTATAGACAGTCCCAAATAATGTGGAGCTCTGTCGGGGGAGCTGGCTTCTGTGTGCAGTGTGGTCGCATCTGAGCTTGGGGACATGTGAAAACACATGAGCATTATTTGCTGAAATGAGAGAGTCTACAGGAGAGGGCTCTCAGAAGGAAAGGAAAATAGTTTTGAGACCTCAATGATCCCTCTACATGCTGTAAACTCAATAGGCTCTCAGAGACTTGGTTGTTGTGTTTTTTCTATCTTATAAAACGTCCTTGAAAGAAGAGTCAACCTCTGTACCAAACATTTAACATCCAGGCCTCTGAGCAAAATTATCTACAAGCGTAGAATGAGCAAAGCTCTATCCACAAAAGTCCTTTAGTCTACTCCGGAAGCGGCAGACTGGACTTCTCACGGCACGCATTTTCCTCCCTTTCTTGGGTGGCACAGGTGGCAGCCCACACACCAGGAAAGCTCCCTGCCCTTGACCACTAGACAGGATGCTTCTCTGCTTTCCTTCTACCGCTCTGGCCCCCCCTTCTCGCTGACTTCCTCTTCCCCCTGAGCGCAAGCTCTGTAGGCTTCACAAGGCTCTGGCCTTGCTGTCCCCTCCCTCTAGGAAACAAATCCTATCGTAGAATGTCACCATCGCTTCTACTCCATGACTCTCAAATCTGTATTCCTCACTGGGTTTTTCATCTACACTCCAGTTCAGGTGCCTGTGAATGTCTCCACCTGGACAGGTCATCATCACAAACCACAGGCCCCCAACGGAAACCAGCATCACCAGTCTGAGACTCCAACAGCCTATGTTCAGTCACTGAGACACAAAAGCCTAAAGCTATTCATTTGTTCATTTGACAATGACTTACATGTGTCTCTTATTTCCTAGATCCCCCTATCAACCAGAACCCAAACGTCAACTCAAATTATTCCTACTCAAAACACTACCTTCCGGGACACCTGGCTGGCTCAGTCAGTGCTGCATGCGACTCTTGATCTCAGGGTTGTGAGATGGAGCCCCGTGCTGGGTGTAGAGATTACTTTCAAACTAAAATCCTAAAAACAAAACAAAACAAAAAACAGAGAAACAAACTCCCTTCCTTCCTTTCTCTCCACATGTCTCATGAGAATTATCTCCAGATTCCACAGAGTCCTAGATCACCTCTCTTCTTTGGATGTCTGAAGCATTTATTGACTATATTACCATTTGGGCACTTAATACAACAATGCCTTGGGCTCTCAACCATTTCACGTGGGTGTTTTATACATCTCCAAGTATGTTATAAGCTTCTGGATGACAGGAACTCTGTTTACGGATTTTTTTTAAGGATCTCCCTATCCTGGCACAAAAGTGAATAAGTGACCTCTATCAATGTGTTTTTCAGGGCCTGGCACAAAATAAAAGACTGAAAATGTAAGCTTAAAAATAAGTAGATACTCAATAAACACTTGGCAAACTGACTAAGAACAAACTGTGTGAAACGCTCCCAAGACATCAGCGTTCCAGGCCCTAATTGGTATTTACTGGCGGGTACATTTTTGAGTCTTGACAAGCTATGCAAAAACAACTCACACAGCCTTGAATTATTTGGTGAGAGAAAGCGGAACATGGAAATGCATTAGCTACTATTTCCTCCCTTCTTCTTACCACTTTTAATAACGTAAACGTTTGGTTTAACCTCACATCTGTAACCAGGTACCTGGCTGACTGTGGGATTGGAAGAGTCTGGGGGTGATTGGGTGGCTCAGCTGGTTGAGCTTCTGAGTCTTGATTTCAGCTCAGGTCACGATCTTGCGGTTGGTGAGATCGAGCCCCACAGCAGGGTCGGAGCTGTGAGCACAAGGCTTGCTCGGGATTCTCATTCTCTCATTCTTTCTTTCTCTCTCTCCTTCCCTTTTGCCCCTCCCCTGCTTGCACATGCGCATGCTCTCTCTCGTTCTCTCAAAATAAACTTTAAAAAAAACTCAGAAAAGTGCATGTGGACTCATGGCCCATTACGGGGAGGAAACACAGGCTGAGCAGCTGAATTGGACAATGAGGGGGGAAGCCGAGGCACACGGAGAGAGGGACTTGCTCAAGATCACACACCAATTGGCCCAAGTTAACCTTGGGGGACCTGCCTCACTCCCTGGCACCCTCCAGCCCCAGCTGACCTTCCCTCAGCCTCAGGATCATCTCCCATCCACGCGAGGGCGCTTGGTTATGAATTCCGATGGCAACCGTAGCCCCCCCCCCCCCAAGAAGCAGAGCTGACCTCCGTCCACCCCTGCAAGGACAGAAGGGCTGGGAGACTTCTGTGTTGTTGGGGTTTTTTTTTCCATCTCAAAGAGAAGTTAATTGTTGGGGGTCAGACCAAAAACAGAAAAAAAAACCAGTGGCACCCCACCCCCAGCAGCCCTCTGAGCAAAACCCAACACAGCCAGGGGTGCCCGGCTGATCTCAGATGGATTTTAAAGCAGGGTTATTTTTTCCCCTTTGTTCATCAGTGACACAAGAAAAGGAAATCAACCCAAGGGTCACAGGGATTTGCTTGTTTCGGTTTGCTTAGAATTTATGGTAGAGTGCGTGAAAAATCTACGCTGTCCTCCTTTTTTTCATTACTGGAAATTCAAAAGTATTCCATATAAAAAAGAATTTAAAAAAACAGGCGGGGCACAGAGGGTTTTAGGGCAGCGTAACGACGTTGCACGACGGCATAATGAGGGACAGTGTCAGGAGACATTTACCCAAACCCACAAAAGGTACAACACCAAGAGTGAACCCTAAGGTCAAACTGCGGACTGGGGGGGACTATGGGGCAGTGTAGGTTCACGGAGGGTAATAAATGTGACACTCTGGTACAGGTGTCCCTTCAGGGGGACGCTATGCACACGTGGGGGTAGGACATATGTGGGAAATCCCTGGACTTTCCATGCCATTTTCCTGGGAACCTAAAACTTCTCTAGAACATAAAATTGATTTAAATACACACACACACACACACACACACACACACACACACACACACACACACAGGGGCACCTGGGTGGCTCAGTCGGTTAAGCATCCGACTTCAGCTCAGGTAATGATCTCACGGTTCATGAGCTCAAGCCCCGAGTCAGGCTCTGCACTGACAGTTCAGTGCCTGGAGCCTGTTTCCAATTCTGTGTGTGTCTCTCTCTGCCCCTTCCCTGCTCAGGCTCTGTTTGTCTCTGTCTCTCAAAAAGTAAATAAAAGCTAAAAAAAAAAAAAAAAGCTAAAAAAAAGTAGGATATGAAAGGAAAAGCGGAAGGAAGTGAAAAAGCTGGATAAAAGGGGAGATGGAAAGCAGTATCTGAAGGCCAGGAAATCAAGTCCAATGCACCCAAAGGGTTGAGAAGCAGCAGTTCTGACCCCAGAGAGTTGGGAAGGTAGTTCATGAAAAGACAGAAACACAAACACGCACACATTAAAAACAAACACACAGGTTGACCATCTGACTTCAGCTCCAGTCATGATCTCACAGTATGTGAATTCGAGCCCCGCATTGGGCTCTGTGCTGACAGCGCAGAGCCTGGAGCCTAATTCAGATTCTGTGTCTCCCTGTCTCTCCCTGCCCCTCCCCTGCTCACACTCTGTGCGTGCATGTGTCTCTCTCTCAAAAATAAAGAAACATTTAAAAAAAGAAAATACACAAATATGACAACAGCCACAAAGAGACTTAGTGTGCAATAATCACTACAGATGCCTATTTATATCTTATTCTTTCCAATTCAACCGTACCTTATGACATTCTGAAGGACCCATGAAGCATTTTGACCATGGCTGCTAGGAATGAGAAAATCAATTTTTTATTTAATATAATTTCAGTTAAACTTAAGTCTAAATCTAGAAATGAAAGTAATGTAAGCCGTTCTCCACTAAACACAACTTTACTCATAGGACTACTTTTCGCATTGCTTCAAATCAATTCATTCTTTACTGATCAACTAGTTTTATTAATATGGATGTGAATACTCAAAAAAAAACGATTTGGGGAGGAAGGTACTCATTTTAGTTATTAAAAACCTTTTAAGCATGTTTGAAACAACTTGGATATATAAATCTACATTTGTTCACTGTAAATTCTATGAGTTGCAGATACAGATCAAGTATTTCTGATGAAAATTTAGCACCCAGATTCAGAGATGTTCTAAGTATAAAATACCCACCAAATTTTGAAGACTTAATTTTTAAAAATGAATGTAAAATATCTCATTACTGTGTAATTGATCAGCTATTGAAATAAGAATATTTTGGGTACATAGGTTAAATGATATCCATCATTATATTTAATATCACCTGTTTCTTTCCGTTTTTTTTAATGTGGCTACCAGAAAATTTTAAATTAGGTACGTGGTTCATATCACATTTCTTTTGGACATCACTATTCTCTTGTTTTTTTTTTAATATTTATTTTTGAGAGAGAGAGAGAGAGAGAGAGAGAGAGAGCGCACAAGTGAGCAAGTGTGGGGGAGGGGCAGAGAGAGAAAGGGATGGGGGAGGGAGAGAGACAGAATCTGAAGCAGGCTCCATTCTGTCAGCATAGAATCCACAATGGGTCTTGAACCCACAAACTGTGAGATCATGATCTGCGCCAAAGTCGGACACTTAACCGACTGAGGCACCCAGGCGCCCCTAGACATCACTATTCTGAAGGAAGCAAGGCAGAGCTATCTTAAAAGATGTCTGATGGGAACCCCCCTCAGCACATGCCTCCAAACCTTGCTGGAGTTGGGAGCTGAGAAGTCAGGTCAATTCTAAATAAACTTCCATCCTGATTTCTGGGATGAGATGAGCCAGGGGAGGAAGGAACCATCTTTGGATGGAAAAGGGATGTGACCCCAAGTGACAATGCTCTGAAAGCACCGAGAGGGCTTCCATTGACACAGATGGGAGGGGACACAGGTCACAAAGTCCCAAGTGTAGCCTCACCAGCACCACCCTTCATGGAACTTTCCATAAGCTAATAGGTACCAAATTACCAGGAGGAGGAGAAAAACAGATGTGGAGAAGCAAAGGGAACACCAACACACTCAGAGCGGCGGAGGGTAAGAAAACAGTTTGCTCTATGTAGAGGACAGCAAAGTGGATCCCAAGGCTGTGTGCTCGGAGCTGGAAAATCCATCCTGGTGTTCGCAGAAGGCAGAGAATCACAGATATAACTCACATGTGACAGGATTCTCCTGGGTGGGGGTGGGGGGAGAGATGCAATCCAATCGATTAACAATCTTTGCCCAAAAATATTCTTTTTAAAAAAAATGTTTATTTTTGATAAAGAGAGACAGAGCATGAGCGAGGGAGGGGCAGAAAGACGGGGAGACACAGTCCCGAAGCAGGCTCCAGGCGCTGAGCTGTCAGCACAGCTGTCGGATGCTTAACCGACAGAGCCGCCCAGGTGCCCTTTGTCAAAAACTATTCCTAGAAAATTCTTAGAAAAAAATCTTATCCTCATTTACAAAAGATAAAATCACTGACTTTCTACTTTGGGAAAGTAGAAGGTATTATCATCCAGAGAAGAGAGAACAGAATCTTTGACTTCTGAGGCCTAATATCCCAGTTACCTTGGGACTTTAAGGTATTTATGCTAATATTAAGTTCAGGTTGTCGCTACTTTGCTGTTCTTGTTTTCCAGTTAATCATAAACTATATCTCTCTTGAAACTTGTCCCAAAGTTCTTGTGACCCCAAGCCACGGTCAGTCCAGACTGACCATGTAGATTTATAAGCTAAACCAGTAAACATTATAGCAGAAACTTAGAGGCTTCTAGAAGGAAGGTGCCAATCCTGAACAGCTGCCTTCGTATGGCACATACAAAACAGATCCGATCCTGTGCTTTGTACATAGTTTTGAATAATAATGGTAATGAATTTGAATTATTGGCTTTCTAACTCCCCTCAAAATGTTTTTCACTTTGGGGCACCTGGTGGCCCCGCTGGTTAGGCATCTGACTCCTGATTTTGGCTCACGGTTCATGAGATCAAGCCCTGTATCCGACTCTGTGCTGACAGCACAGAGCCTGCTTGGGATTCTCTCTCCCTCTCTCTACCCCTTCCCTGCTCACACGCATGCTAGCTCTCTCTCCCTCACTCTACCTCTCTCAAAATAAACAAACATTTTAAAAATACCATTTTTTTAACTGCAGAGGGAGGAGGGTGATGGAATTCATAGCAGAAATTGCATTCTAAAGCTGCCCAATACAGACATTAGCCACTGGCGACATGCCCTACTGAGGACTGGAAATCTGGTTAGTCCAAATGCAGGCTCTAAGACTTACCCTGGATTTCAGAGCCCTAGTACCAGAAAATTAAAAATATCTTATTAAAATATTTTTAATATTGATTATATGCTGAAGCAAAATTCTGACTATATTAGGTTAGAAAAACTGTATCATTAAGGTTAATTTCATCTGGTTCTTTTGGAACAAAAAATAGCAAAACTTCAATCCGTGGCTCACATTTGTGGCTCACATTATAGTTCTGTTGGGACAGGGATGTTCTCAAGTGACCAGCTTTAGCGCTCTAAAAGCAGAAGGGAAATGGCCCACATTCACTCCTGCAGCAGGTGAGGAGGTCAGTGGAGTCCTGGAGCGAGACTCCCAAGTCCTGTGGACGAGCCTCCCCTCCCTGCATTCTGGGCTCCCCCTAATGTAGAGGCTGGAACCGTCAAGAAAGCTATTCTGTTGCTGGAAACCACCACGAAGGCCACCAGCCAGGGGAGCAGCTTTCAGGATGCCGGTGTTCAGAGGCCCTCATGGGCCCCTGCAGTGGATGCTGTGAGACGAGATCACCACGTGGTCACCCAGCTGCCCTGGTGACACCAATTCCTAGAGAGAATTGCCTTTGGCCAATGGGAGCCACCTCACCCAAGGTAGACCCTTCCCAAGCAGTCCCCTGCACCCAGTGACAGGTCAGCGTGGAAGCACTGAGGCCTAGACCCTTGCCTCAATTTGGGACACTCTGCAGTGCTACCTGAGACCCATAGTCCACTGTGCCCTTGGCAAAGGCCTCTGTTGCAACCCCCTTACCATCTAGTTGTTCCTGTTGCCCAATTCCGCTTCCCACCTTCCCTCTCAGGACACCTTCCCCCCAAATTCCCTATGTGCAAAGTTCCCTCCCAAAGTTTGTGTTCCCCCAAAATTCGTATGCTAAAACCCTAACGTGTGATGTGATGATATTTGGAGAAGAGGACTTTGGGAGGTAATTATGTCAGGAGAGTGGAGCCCCATGATGGGATTATCGCTCTTAAAAGACATGAGAGAGATTGTTTCCTTTCTCTGCCCTCTGCCCTGTGCAGGAAGAGCAAGAAGACGACCATCCTCAAACAGGAAGTGGGACCTCACCAGACCAGATGTGCAGACACCTTAATCTTGAACTTCCAGCCTCTGAAACTGTGAGAAAATAAATATGTGTGGTTGGAGCCATCCAGAGTATGGTGTTTCTGTTACAGCAGCCTGAATGACGAGAGTCTGCTCCCCAGTGAGCCCACCTAGAACATCCCCAGAAGAGAAGACATTATGGAAAAAGCACACTGCATGCACACGCATGTGCACACCCACCAGCACAGTCTAGGAATGAAGGCAGGATACTTGGGTCGGCCGCACACAAAATGCCAAGCTGCTCCCAGCTCCCATGGGCGCTCTCAGTTGTGCTGTGTTATGGTCAAACATCCGTCAGGCTCTGCCTTGTCAGCACAGATAAGAAATCCTGACACCCAAGGGCTAACCGACACCCGTACAACTGGTCTTCTCACCTGCTAGAGCCCTGTGCTAGCAAATCCAGAGACAGAGGCTTCGGCTGTCCCAAAGGGGCCAATTAATTTCATGGTGTTCTTGACCACAAACAGCCCCGCTCACCACACCAACTCTGGGCAGCACGCGCACTGCTGGTCTCAGGGCAAGTGCGTGGGAACACAGGCCTCAACTGGCACCAACAGTGACCAGGTCAGGTAACTCACACAAGTGCACCCAGGCAGCAGCTGCCCAGCCACCTTCTTCTGCAACCTGCCTGGGTTCACAGACTGCTTCCATCATGAAGACGAGGGATCTTTTTCCCCCAGAGATGGCTCTCGTGGATTCCCAGTCTCTGCCTGTTTTCCTTTTCTCTGAAAGGTCAGCTCCCTCCCTGGTCCACAATGGCCTGGACACTTCAGTTCAGCAGCACAGATATTTTTCCTACATTCACACGCATGCTTTCCCCCTTCCCTCCCACCTTCTCCTTCGATCTCCTTCACCTGGTTGCTCAAAGTCGGGAAGCAGAGACACTGAGGAACCTTCCATGCTTCCATGCTCTCCCCCTCTCAATATGAACCCTTCCAGAGATCCTAAGATCAGAGCTCCTTCCATCCTGTTCCTCCCAACACTCGTGGGGACCTCTGGGTGAGGGCGTCTGCTTGGCTTGCATCTCAGAGAACATTTGGAAGCTGGAGTCAGAGAGCCTCGCTGTAGCTCCGACCAGCTTCTCTCGCCCTCACCCAGTTCAACTCTTGTTGGTGACTGAACAGAGAAAAAGCTCTCTTGTGTTCATCTGTTTGCTCTCATTAGAAAACCAGACAGACGGCAAGCTTAGGGAACATCACACACCTAGGACCTGGAAAGCTGAGCTGGATCCAAGACCGGCCTGACGCCAGCCGGAAAGCAACGTGTGATTGGGGAGAATGGAAGATGCCACGGGCAAGGACCACACCCATCCTGCTCAGAATGGATCTCCAGACCTGGAAAGCCACCCGGCAATCTCACAGCAGCGCTCAGTGAAGAGCTGTAAAGAATGAGCAGCAGGACATTCTTCATCCTGGGCCCCTAGGAAGTGTGGGGGACTGAAATATGCAATCAACTTGGCATTATCTTCAGAGGGTTTTTGGGTTTTGTTTAATTTTGGTAACAAATCTTTTTTTTTTTTTTTAATCCTTGGCTAGCCTGTGTCCTACAAACACACTTTGAGCATTATATCCTCAACATCCTTAGTTTTCTCTGGGCCTCCTCATTACTAAAATGATAAACTTTGATTGGATGAGCTCAAATGTCACCACTATCTATAAAACCCCAGGATGAGATTAATAAGTTAAAGATGAATGCTTTTACTGATGGTTATAAATTCTGTTCTGTCTACATATGGGCTGAGAGTACATCGCATAATTTACATCTGACTGTACTTTACTGGAAACTAAAGTTCAAAAGGGAATTAGAACCACGAATAGCTTTTTCTAGCCTACCACGGGCACCGCCATGCGGGCAGAGACACCATCCTTCAAGCCAGCATTCCACACCGACCAGGACACCATTATTAACATGTTTCTCACCAAGATAAATCAGAGAGCTTCACCCAAGGACTCTGCATTTGGTAGAAGTTATTCCCAGCTTCGAGAAAAATCAATCACAGATGAAGACGTACAACCAGAAGTCCATTTGGCACAGAAGCACTGCAGGAGCGTCTGACCAGTATTAATGTAATAATTAATATGAATACATGATTAATGTAAATAATACTAAAATGAAAATTGGTAAGCCTCCTTTTATACGGTCTTGGAATTGGGTGACATGTGTTCAGGGAGCGCCAACTCATTTGAATATTTGCCTAATTAGGAAGGTAAATCTGTTGCTCCCGCTGCCAGCAATCACACCGTGCATTTCAAAGCCAAATATAAATGCCTTTTGCATCACCCACTGTTTTGGATTAGTCACCTCCCACGTCTGTCCCTCCAGCAGCAGAGACAAAGCAGAACTGACCACACGGTCCCCCCTTCTGCTCTCTCCCAGAGGCTTGGCTCTGCTGCACAGACCCGAGGGCAGATGGCCCGCAACTATTTTGAGGGCAGAGGGTAGATGGCACGAAGAAAAAAAAGGGTTTTATTAACTCAAGTGGGGGGGGGGTGGAATATAACGGCCGTGCAAACCGCTGGACCAGGATCTGTATCTCGAGGATGTGGTCCTATGTGATCCTGATGGAAAGGTGTCAAGGCTACACTGGACAAACGAAAGGAAATCCTGATGTCCCTGCATTTCACCCCTCCTCCGTCTCTCCTCCCATCATAAAGCCTTGTGCATTCTCCGTTCTAGTCAAAGGGGACCCCCCCACCGCTGCTCAGACATCTCTCCACCCTCCATGTCTCCAAGACTTTCCTCAAGCTGAAGCATGGGTCTAGAAAGTCTTTTGTCCCATATCTGCCTGGGAAGTCCTAGCCATTCCCCTCAAGGTCCTATTTGAATCCTACCTCCCGTAAAACTCACCAGATCATCCCAACTTCAGGAAAATGATCTCCCCTGCTCCCATCTTTTATGGCATTTGATTTGCCCAGTGTGCCCTTTATTGAAGTGACTTATGTATGAATATAAACACCATAAATTGTAACAGAGGACAGAGGCAGTGCCTTATTCATATTCCAATCCCCACAATGCACGCTGCCGGCTTCATGGAGAACTATGGGTCAGCAAGAGGCGAGCTGCAGAAAGGGTTACTGCCCCCTCGGTGCCATCTAGACCAGACATTTCTTAGGACCAGTGCCCCTAGGGAGACAAATACCCTATGCCCTAGGGCAGAAAAGTTCCACTGTTAGGGAGCACATAGAAAAAATCTTCAGAGCTTATTAAAATGCAGAGTCCTAGACTCTGCTTCCCATTTTGATTCAGCAGCTTGAACTGGCAAGGCAAGAATTTGGTCTGCGTTTGGGTTCTTTTGCAAGCCCACTCATGATTCTGGTACTGGTGGCCCTGGGAACACGATTTGGGAACTCCGCCCCGGGGATATTTCAGAGGGCAGACACAGATGCACGTGAAGTGAACTCAGATGCAAAGGAGTTGAACTAGGTGCTGCCAATTTGTCAAAAAGGAGAAGTACTTTTTGGTGGAGAACTCACAGGGATACCTACAACTCCCAACATCCTTTTGACCAGCAAAAGGTATTAAGTCCAAGTGCTCTGGGCGTGCCAACCACTGAGCTCCCTCGAAGTATTTGTGTGGCAAGAGGCTAAGACCACTCCCTGACAGAACACATACCCAGGGGAACATGGGAATCACAAAACCTGCAAGTCAAGCCTCCAACGTCTGTCTGTGCCGAGACACAGAGGAACCCCCGAGAAGGACCAGCCTGAAAGGGAGCAAAGGCTGTGGTGCACCATCACCTTGAGAAAGGTCTCCAGGGTTAATATGGAAAACAGAGAAACTCCTTCCTCAGCTGAGACTGCCCAGCTGAGAGCAGTGTCAAATCTAGCCCACACTACCATGCTTCGGGCTAACCCTGCACCCAAACACTTCACTCTCGTGCTTCTCAACTTCTAATTTTTTTAAGTTTTATTAATTTATTTTGCGAGAGAGCATGAGCACAGGAGAGGCAGAGATGAGAAAGAGAGAATCCCAAGCAGGCTCCATGCTATTAGCCCAGTGCCCGGTGAAGGGCTTGAACTCATGAACCATGATATCATGACCTGAGCAGAAATCAAGAATCGGACACTTAACCGACTGAGTCACCCAGGCACCCCTCAACTTTTTAATGTGCTTTTATTTATTTTTGAAAGAGGGAGAGAGAGAGAATCCCAAGCAGGTTCTGAGCGGAAAGCACAAACTATGAGATCATGACCTGAGCCCAAACCAAGAGTAGAACACTCAACCGATAGATCCACCCAGGTGCACCTCAACTTCTTTTAATTAGATGTTCTTCATGCCTACTGTGTGCCAGACATAATACTAACACTGGGATTAAAACACGAGTGAGACATGATCCTTGCCCCAGGGTAGAGAGGCAGTGCAGGAAACCGTAATGGTAAATAAAAAGTGTGTTGATAGCAAAACACGCAGAAGGGGCCCCCAACCCTGGAGGGACAGGAAGACTGAGACCTCATCTCAGAATCGACAGACTCCTCCAGGATTACCACACGCAAATCAACACTGTCTCCCTCCATCTGCTCCAGGTTACGGAAGAACCTTCCAAACCATCTATTTCCCCCTGGTACTGAGGAAGGGCAGCTTACAGCTGGACCCCGATGAACTCCCCAGATTTTTCTCAGCTAGGCCGTGAGGTTCCCATGACCAGCCTCTGGCTTCCCAGGGTTTGGGGCCTGACTGGTGCATCCCCAAGGGCCTTGGAGGAAGAGGTTCAGGGCCCTGGAAGGGCCTACCCGCTGAGCAAGGCAGACACCTGGAGACCCATGGCCACCGCAGGCCTGGGGAAAGCCTTCTGGCGGGAGAAGGCAGAGCTGAATTTACAGAAGAAGAAATTATCAGGAAGTTGATCCCCTAAGTTTACATGAGTGAACCAGTGCTATATTCATACCCCTTCTTTTATTTTTGCTAAGAGTTAAGTTGAATGGAAAAGCAACGCTCACTAGAGCATGTGGTCAGTGACCTAAAGTGTCACTAGCGTCATGACGGTGGGAGCCCAGCCACTGTGTGCCTCCCACCTGACATCTGGGGACAGAAAGGGCTCTTCCTGCCCCTGCCTTCCAGAAGCAGGTCTGGCTTCTGTCTCTAGGCTGGTACTGGGTGCAGAATTCTTTCACCAAGCAAGTGTTTATTTCTCTGACACATCACAATTTAAGGTCACATTCTGAGCAACCGCAATCACTGATTATGTTAATGGACTACCTCTAGAAAAGGAATCTAATTATACTTTTGTACAAATTGCAAAATGTAGATAACTTTCAACTTTCTTCACAGCCGTTTTGTTCTTTTCTTGAGCTCAGTGTTAAGAGTTGTGGGTTGGGCTAGCCAAATCACTGCAAGGCAGCCAGAAACTTGAACAGGTGCTATCCTTTCATTCAACAAACATGCACCAAATGCCTTGCCTTCTCTGTACCTACCAGCCCTGCTCTAGGTGCTGGAGATACCAGATGTGAACAAAACAGGATCTCATTCCTCTTGGAATTTCCCAAAGTATCAACCAACTCCAAGAACCGTAAAATGCCAATGCTACCGAACCCGTTGAAGCTAAAAGACTTAATTTTCTAAGCACCCATTAGGACTTTGTGCCCCCAATCCAGGAGCCGTCAACGTCTTTATCCCAGAGGAAAAAACCCTAGAAGAGAAGAAAAGGATTAAGTCGGGGGGAGGGACTGGTGGGTTGAAGGGGGGACTAGAAAAGGAGCCCTTGGCCTAGTGGCACATGTACTGAAGATGATTAATTTGGATGGGAAAGAAGTGTGAAATAGGTAAGTAGACAAAGCAAATGAAGACAGAACTTGAAAAATGAGAAACACAAATGGCTAATAACCATTCAACCCTTCTCATGATCACAGAAATGAAATTTTCAAAAACGAGTACCTATTTCTCAAATTAGAACACACTTGAATGACTAAAGAATTCTCAATCTAAGTAAACTCAAGACGAAACCAGTTAGAATTTTCTGAAAGCAATTTGGCATTACATATCAAGAACCTAAACAAAAACAATGCAGGTGTCTTTTGATCCCTGTTTCAGGTTTATCCTAAACAAATTATCAAAACTATTGTCAAAGATTTATGCATTGGGGTACATGTGCACATGTACCCCAATGTTCATAGCAGCACTTTCTACAATAGCCAAATAATGGAAAGAGCCTAAATGTCCATCACCTGATGAACGGATCAAGAATATATGGTATATATATACAATGGAGTACTACATGGCAATGAGAAGAATGAAATCTGGCCATTTGTAGCAAAGTGGATGGACTTTGGGGGTGTCATGCTAAGCGAAATAAGTCAGGCAGAGAAGGACAGATACCATATGTTTTCACTCATAGGTCTAACAGGAGAACAGGAGAAACCTAACAGAGGACCATGGGGAGGGGAAGGGGGAAAGAGAGTGAGGGAGAGAGAGGAATGCAAATCATGAGAGACTATTGAATACTGAAAAATGAACTGAGCACTGAAGGGGGAGGGGGAGGGGAGAAGGGGGTGGTGGTCATGGAGAAGGGCACTTGTGGGGAAGAGCGCTGAGTGTTATATGGAAACCAATTTGACAATAAACTATTAAAGAAAAAAAATTTTTTAAAAGATTTATGCACAAGGATTATCGTCACAGTATTATCCTAACAGCCTAAAACAAACACAACATAACATTTAATCATACAGGAAAGGTTAAGTAAATTACATGTACTCATATGGTAGAATATTATGCCATTAAAATTGGGCTTTTAGTAAGTTTTGGTGACAAAGGGAAATGCTTATAATTATAAGCCAATCTCAGGATACAAAATTATATATAAACTACTATTTACGCCATGGAAAGAAATGCTAAGGGATATTTGCAAGATAGGTGATTTGTTGCCTTGTGGTGGAATTTTAGATGAGGTTTTCCTGCTCTCATACACTATTCTGCCAGATTTTTCTATTGGATTTTATTTTCATCATCAGGAGAAATGATAGAAGTTGATGATAAAAAGAAATAAAATGGAAGGAGGGGTAAATGTTCATCTAACGAGAAAGAAAAAGGGACTGGGACCAGGGCAGGTGGTTACAGGGCAGGATGACGACAGAGGTTTCCAGGATTCAGATGATGGGCAAATGCTTGCTGCTCAGAACAGTCCTTGGGGCCAAGCTCTGTTGGAGATTTCCTCCCTCCTTTCAAGACTAACCAGCATTAACTTTAGGTTTCAATCGGTGACAACTGTTAAATAAACTTGAGCTGAGTCCATGGCACTTAAGAAGTTTCACTTGGTTCCCACTATCTTCAGCCTCCAAGTTGAATCCTAGCTGGTCCTACAAATGTGATACATTGAGCTATGGGAAAAAAAAAAAGTTTCAAAAGAACCACAGCCTTTTTCACAATTATTTCAAAAAATCCTTCAGAGTTGAATCAAATCCCACCCCCTCCACCCCCAAAAAAACCATCGTGATGACTGTTGCCAATTAGCTATAGATGCTTTCTCTGGAGATTCCATCTCACTGAAGGAGATGAATTAGGTAGTCCTGGAAAGCTTCTAAAAGAGTGCCCGTCTGTTCAGCACTTACCTTGTGCACAGTAAACTATAAATACTTAATGATGAGGCCGACGATAATGACTAAGTTGATCAATAGCGAGCATGGAGATAGCATTCCATTTCCATGCACCACCAGGATGACTGCCAGGGGAGTGGAGGGAAACTACCCCGCGTAAAGGGGACACCTGGTTATTCCTCCCCCACATTCTTCATTCACGCGCGTCCATCACCACCACGCCCACCGTGGCCCCTTGGTTTCCCCAGAGTGAGAGCTGAGGCTGTTAGAAGACTGTGCTGAAGTTTCTGGCAGCCAATATGGAGGGTGCCAACCATTTCCTCGCCAGTGTCTCTTGGTCATGAAATTTTAATAAGCTCAACCTCAAGGAAGGAAAAAGGAGCCTGGAATCATGTTGAATTATTCACAGCTCCAATCGGGTAAGGCAGAACACCCCCAACTTCTGCGAGTAATAGCTATTCATTGATTCCACCCTGCCTATAATCTCTAGGTGAGAATCCAATGTTTAAAATCAAAAGATACAAGAAAATCTAACCGTCTTCTTAAATCCAAGTTCATGAGTAATTAGTGAATTTGTGAGTTGCGCTTCCACTGACGATTCCATCCTCAACAATAATTTTGTAGGGCTTGGTACATTTAAGTGTATTTAAATATAATAAATATATATGAAAACTTATTTTTATAAATTAAAGACCCCAAAGGAGTCTCATTTAATAACAATGAAAATGGTTGTTAGCCTTGAGACTTCAAAGCCAAAGAGATAGGATTCATGCATTTATTAGATGCCAAAGTTGAATTAGCTTTTGAATGTAATGAGTATACCTTATTTCCTTGTAGGGAAAGAGAAATGTAAGCTCCACAAAATACGGCTAATTCTTCTCTGTGCTTCCAAGAATGCTCACTTTCCCATTTTCCATGTTAGTGTTGATAAATGTTGTTCTTAGAGATAAAGACAGCTGCCATAACTAATTTGGATGTAAATTTTAAAAATAAAAATAAAAACTTCTAAGAAGAAAAAAAAAAGAACTTGAAATATCTCAATAAGTGTCCATACTGATTACATGTTGAAATAGTATTTTGAATATATTAGTTAAATATTATACTAGAATTAAAGAGAAAAAAGACAGCTGCCATATTCCAGTGGGGAGTGAGTCAGAAACCAACTTCTTCAGATCTTTGCCACACACCTCAGATTCTCACCTCTTCCCCCACACACCCCAACTCAACAGACAGCCTCACCTCCTTGTCTGACCAAGTCTCAGATTTCCACTGCTGAGTCTGTCCAGACCACGAGATCTCAGGTCCAGACTATCACAGAAGATTCTTCAGGGTCCAGAGGCCACCCATCTCCATCTGTCCCATACACACGGACACATCACTTTCCTCAGGCATCACCAAGTCCTACCGTTCACCCCACGAGTTACATGAACTCTATAAAGCCTCAGTTTCCTCAACTGTAAGATAGATAGAAAAGCATATGCTCCTCATAGGACAGTTGGGATTTAAGTAAAATAACACGTACTGGGGCCAGAGCACAGCTACAGGCCATGTGAAGCATTCAGTAAGGGGTGGTAATTACGCCAGAGTGCAAGCTCCATGAGGGCAGAAAACTCTTTCATCTAGTGCCAAGAATGGTTTCTGGAAATGGTAGGAACTCAGGTTTAATGTATGAAGTATTTGGGGGCCATTTCAAGTGTCACTTTCCTGACTCCCTGTCCTGGCTGAGATGGTCTTTTCCTCCTCTGAACACTGCTAACAGCATTTTGTGTGCCCACATCCCATGGCACCTGCTGTCCTGCATTGTTGTCACGTGCTAGGCTCTAGAGTAGACGGCAGGCACCTCGAAGGCCTCTCTTTCGCTGCCTCGTTGTGCGCACCACAGGCCCTCAGTCAACACTGGGAGTGCAGGTCCTGCCAGGTCATTCCAGGAGTGACCAAAGATGGCTCTTCCTTAACCAAAGCTGCAAAGCTCTGACTGGAACTCTAAATATTTGGGATCCTGGTCCTTCTTTTTCAACTTAACGAGGAAACAGAACAGAATTAGTATCTTTTTTTAACTGCACGTTTCTGTTAGCTCTGCCAAGCTAAGCTAAACAGTGACTGGATTTCAAACCTCAACCATAAATCAGAGGTCCCTTCTCTTGTTGATGTGAAGCAAACTTTACTTTCAGGAAATGAAAAGATCCCTTTGGGGTAGGAGCTGATGATAAGGTAGGATGGGGGAGGCACAGGCCGGGAGTGCACAGTGCAATGCTAGCATGGCAGACAGACAGAACCAGCTGGGGCAGCAGAGGACAGGGTGTTGGCTTGAAGTCGGTATTTCACCTCAACTCAGGGCCCGATGGAACACACCCTTCCTTCTACTATACCCCCAAGAGGATGTGCCCAGAGCTCTCGGGAGACAGCTTATGGATAGCTCCTTTTCCTGGTTTCCCTGGCAACTGTGCAGCATCTAGAAGCTCCAGGAGTGAGGTGGTGGGTCAGGTGGCATGCAGAATACGAACGCTGATGTCATCCGTGTGGGGTCACCTCCACACCCACACCCTTGTTCGGTAGTCTCTCAGCCTCAGAACATCACTCACACACACACACACACACACACACACACACACGCACACACACCTCTGACTGCTCATTTCTAATTTGGTGCTAGGTGCCCAAGAAAAGAGCCTCAGGGAAATCTTACATAATTAGTCTATTTTATCAACGTGAACTGAGAGGCAGGACTGAGACTGGATGATCCCAAGGCCAAGAATGCTTGTGGTCTCTCTGTTGGGTTCCTGGATTTAGATAAGCCTGCACAGGACACACCATGGGGCATTAGTTAGCTGTGTATCAACAGCTGGTTATGGACTGAGAACCAGAGACCAAGGAGGAGTCTGTGCTGCCACCCCATTGAGAGTGTCTGGTTTGGGGGACCCAGCCTGGAACGCAGAAAGAAGGGAGGCGGAAAGACCATTCAGAGCCAACCCGCCCAGAAAGTAGAAAGACCGTCTCCAGCTTTGAAATGAGTTCCGTGCTAAATCCTTATTTGTAAGTCAGTTATTTAGAATTCAGAACCCATTTCCAGAGAAGTCATGTCTGTTATAAATGACTGGGTTTTTAGGCTAGTCCACAAAAGCCTATTTAACTCATAATGTAGATTAAATACTATACATTTACAATGAAAAGCAATAGGAAAAAAAAACTGTTGTGATACCAGTAATTAAATGGGGGGGGGGACCACAAGTGGAAAATAAATAGCTTTCTTCATTTCTTTTGAATACTGGAGCTCTTGCATGGAAGGGTAGCTAGCCTGGTGGCTCATGGGAAAGGGCCTTCACTTACTTTAGATGATGGGGGGGAGGGTATCGCTGATGGTAGGAAGCAGGGGAGGCTGAAGTAGGGCTGTCTACAGGATAATGAAATTAAGAAACATACTTGGGAAAACAGGGCGGAGGTGAGAAGGTAAGTAAACTTGTCCAATAAGGTGTAGGTGAAGGGCTCCTTGGGGTAAGGAAAGGGCATGAATTTTACAGCCATAAAGGTCTGGGTTCTAGTTCCACCCCTGTCTCTTATCTACTAAAGTTTTGCATGAGACAGTCCAGGTCTCAGTTGGTGTCTCAGTTGCCTCACTGGACCACCTCAAAGAATCACTTCAAATGCCTACACAGCAGATACTCTGTGCACTGCCCAATCATGGAGGGTTTTATTGCCCCAGTTCTGAGAAAGCTATTGGCCTTCAGGGGTCAGCCCCTCTGGGGATTACTCAGAGAGCTGCAGGCCCAAAGCTACCCCTATTCTGGCAGCCCACATCCAAGACGTAACCAGTGTGGAAGATAGAACTTAGCCACTTCCACCGAATTATAGAGAAATTGAAGGGTCACTTGAGGAACCAGAGCCCTGTTGGGAGGGAGGCGTCACTGGGCCCACATTATAGCTTGACTTCTTCCTCTGTCAAACTCTGCTCTGTCCCCTTCCTTATCACACAAGTGGGTCTACTAATAAACCTCCTCCTGCAACACTCTCATCTCAAAATTTTCCCAGGAAACCCAACCTGCAACAAGCTGGCTCAGATTAGGCATGGGTAATGACAAGTCCCTTCCCCTGCTGCCTCTCTTTACCTGCACATGGTACAGACCAGAAGAAAAGCCTACAAACAGCACCAATTAGCTCTGGGATTGGGGCTTCTGGGAGCCCAAGGGCAGCATGGCAAGCAAGGATCTGGGTGACTTAAGGGAATGTGCATTCCTATCCTCCTGAAAATGGCTGGGGCATACAGAAAACCTATTAGGTTTTCTTTTTAAGTTGTGAATGTTTATAATCAACAGTTTATAATTTGGAAGTGGACTCTGTTTAAGAAATGTGAGAACTGTTTGGAACTACCCTGATATGGTAGCTACTAGTCATGTGTGATAATTTAAGTTCAATTAGACATTCAATTGCTTGGTTGCACTACTCCTATTTCAAGAGTTCAACAGTCATATGGGGCTTAAGACTAGCATATTGGAAAACGCAGATTTATATAGATTACTTCCAACATTACAGGAAATTCTACAGGTTGGTTGGAATGTTGAATTACAAAGAATCCAAGAATGTTTTAATTGTAGTCTATACCAACCTTCCATGGAAGACTCCTAAAACAGATATGCAGACAGAGTGAAGCAAGACAAGTAACACGTTATTTTTGGCTAAGGCTTAGCTCCACTTCCTACCTTCTATACACAATTATAGCTTTACATGAGCAAGCCTGAATTCCATGGAGAACTTCTTTAGGTAAGCCTCAATTACCCAGAACCAGGCAAGCCTCTTGGTCTAATATGACCTCCAAGCTCAAGTGAGAGTCTGCTATCAGTAAAGTCAAAGAATACAAATGGCAGAGAACATCAGCCTCAAAGCCTAACTCCAGCAGGGGTCAGTTCCCAAAATAATCTCAGAGGACCAAATATTTTAGTTCAGCCTGGTAATTCCATCACTAAGACAATGACCAAAAACATGTCCTTAAACCTGACCCATTTATGCACCCTTTCTTCTTAGTCATGAACAGAGAAATGTGGGGTTCATTTGTCCCAGAAGCCAACACTGGCAATTACTAAGTATGACCTGATTAGCAATGCCAGAGTCTTGGACTCAGCAGTGCTTCATAATCTCCCTGGTGACCCTACATATTCCACCTTACCTTCACTTTGGATCTGATTCCTGCCTTCTGCCCACTCCATGGACCTTGTACTTCAGATCCTTACTGCTCCCCTAAAACCCCTGTTGTCAGGATTCAAGTTCCATCATCTTCCAATGGTCATGGCTACAGAACAATTCCACCAATTCTCATGCCCATCCCTGATTCCCAAGAGAACTCAAGCCAGGCAGAACTGTAACCCAACTCTCACCCAACTGGTAGATTACAAGCTATCTTTAAGGGCAACCTATGTACCTGCAATTCTTAGTTCTTCTTGATTGGTAACACAGAATGGCAGAATCTATGACCACAGCCAGCCCCTCCTCATAGCCCATAATGGGCACTGAGTTGAAAATAAGTAGTATATTTCCTCCAGAATAGGAATTTCATACCTCCCCCTCAACCCTAACCACATCACTATCCTTTTCCTAGACCCTCCTACTTGCCCTATAGACCCAACACTCTGGAAGTAACCACTTTGGGGATATATTTTTTTCCCTTCAGACATAGAAGAGCATCTGATCCCAGTAAATACTGGAAATTGTAGCCTTCATGAGAGGCAGGGCTGGGCTACAACAGTCAGAAGAATCATTTCCATGATCCTCTCAACAATTTCAGTACAAATGTACTCACAGTATATTTATCTTCAGAGCTCTGAAAATGTTACTTCTTAGACACTTAGTATGTAAATCTTCTTTTAGAGACTGCTGTTATTGTCTAAACTACATTCTTATTGGACACAACTGATAAATTAGAGGGCTGCTTCTGCTACTGCTATCCCACTGAGGATCCCAAACACTGATGATTTTCTGTTCCGAAATTCCTTTCACAATATGCCACACTGTTGCCATTCAGCACATAATATTCTCAGCCACTTTCTACACCCACACTGTGAACACCTGATGCTCCCGTCACATACACCTGTGCAGACAGCAAACCCGCAACAGATCCATTCACCTGCACAGCCTGTGCAGAGTCCATTAGAAAAGCCCCCAAGTCCACAAAACGTCACTTTAGCGTCTTTCCCCCACATCCTATGGGGATCTCAATGCCTGATACAACTCTGCATTCCAGTAATAATGGAACCTAATGCTGCCTGGTATCAGACTTTCCAGAGTTACCAACTGATTTCACATGAATCATTTCATTTAATTTAAACTTTATAATAACTCTAAAGACAGGTATTATTACCTCTGTTTTACAGATGAGTGTATTGGGTTTAAAGCACTTAAAATAGTTTGCCCAGGGTCATATGCTTATTGTACAGTGACAGAGCTGGAACTCAGTCCAATGTCCCCGAGTTTCAGCTTGAAGCTCGTTGCTGAAGGAAAGAGGACGTTGGAGACACAACAAAGAGATTTCAGGCTAGATGTTAGGAGGATGCTAAGAACACATAATGCAGAAAGATGGACAAAGAAAATACACCGCACCTCTACAAGTAGATAACATACATACATGAAAAAAAAGAATGGGACGCCTGGGTGGCTCAGTCAGTTAGGCATCCAACTCTTGATTTCAGCTCAGGTCATGACCTCATGGTCATGAGATCAAGCCCCACATCAGGCTCTGTGCTGGCTGTGGAGCCAGCTTGAGATTCTTGCTCTCTTTCTCCCTGTGTCCCTCTCCCCCACTCACGTTCACACATGCTCTCTTACTCTCATAAATTAAATAAATAAATAAATAAATAAATAAATAAATAAATAAATAAGCCAGCTTGAGATTCTCTCTAGTTCTCCCTCTGCCCTTCCCCCCACCCATGCTCATACATGGTCTCTAACTCAGTGAACGAATGAATGAATGACAAAGAATATACAAGTAGGTTATAAGTCCTGCTTCTGTGCGAGACATTGTGCTAGAGGCAATATTCCCTCTACTGCTTCCCATCCAAAACCCACTCCCACTCTGTCCTTCCCTGAGCCTTCCTTCAATGACCACTACGGCCCCACCAATGTCCCCAGACCAAGAGTTCCCAAACTTTAGAAATCCTTGTTCAATAGGCCTGGGCAGGGGCCCACAGATTCACCTTTATGAGTTCACAGATGGTGGTCCATGGGCCACATTTGAGTAGCACTGATCTGGACTCTGATAGGACCTTTACCACAAAATATAGAACTTGATTACTTTTTCTGTTAAGCCATTCTGATGCCCAGATGCCTGGTCCCTACCCTCCCAACAGTCCTACCATCTTCAGAAGCAGGCTCACCCTCCAAGCCCAGGACCAATCCTCATCACAGTTTGAGGCTGTTGCTCTTACTAAACTGATCTCCTATCTTGATCAAGGCATGGTACTCCTGACCTGTGTATTCCAGATCTTAAAAGTAGGATTTTCTCAGTCACTATTCTCTATTTCTTAGTCAAACTCACTAATGCTCTAGATTTCCTATAGAAGCGGGCCCTGGAGAATTGGAGCTTGTAGCCCTGAACCCCCAAAGTAGCACCCACTGTATTCATATCTAATGACCTACTGACCCACTGCCATAATGACAAGTGTCTGCTGCCCGGACATACATACCTCGTCCAACCCATATTCACCATTGCTGAGCTATCCCTGACCACTAGAATACTCGGTTTCTGGTTTTGTTCCCCTCACTGTTACAGCTTGCCTGGACAGTGAGTTCTGATGGTCTTAGCTGTTGAAAAGAATCACAAACCATAATGAGCTTTCTTTTCAGCACCTAGAGCTAGGACAGCTCCCCCAGAGGAGGCAGATCCTAGATGCCCACATTTTCTTTTTGGTTCAGGTCATGATCTCACGGTTCCTGTGGGGTCGAGCACCGAGTCAGGCTCTGTGCTGACAGTTCAGAGCCTGGAACCTGCTTCGGATTCCGTGTCTCTCTCTCTCTCTGACCCTCCCCTACTCGTGCTGTTTCTCTCTGTCTCAATAATAAACAAACATAAAATAAATAAAAATTTAAAAAACAGGCCATGCCTCTGTGAGAGGGTAGTTTGGACTTGTACTTTGCTCGTGTGCCCTCTACAATGAATTCTTGCTGACTTAAGTGTGGAATTTGGGACCCATAATGTGTGCACGTCAGCAGCATTAGCCTGCATGCTATGGGTAGTCAATAAACATTAAGCAACAAGCAGTCTGATCCCTGGCCAGGTTGGCACCTGGAAATATATCATCCAATTTAGAAAGCAGAATACCTTTTAATATCCCCTCCAGCACCTAACACTGGCCTTCGCAAAGAACAGGCACTCCATGAATATTGAATGAGTAAATGAACAAATGGACGAGGGCAGCCAGTGGGGTGGCATCCAGACCTCCTCAGTGGTGGCCATATCACTATGCTCGGCCGGAAGAAAACAACTTCCAATCAGCAGAAGCTAAGAGAATGCCTCTAGGCCACACTTCCAACGAATTCCCAGCACAACCTTGAACCTGCACATTCAGATGAATTGTGGTTGAAAACCGCAATCACACCGGCAGAAGGGTTCTCAGATTTGTTTCACTGCGTGGATCATCGGCACATCTTTAACAGAAAGGTTTGTGCCTTATTCTACCCCTCCTTTTACTCCAGGCTTCCTTCCTTCCTTCCTCCTACAGCCATCATGAAATAAACCCCGATCTTGCCCACTCCATTCCGGTCATTGACCCTCAGCCAGGCCAGCCATCTCAGCAGGTGGGTTGATGGCTACAGATGCATCACGATTTTAATTATCTCCGTACTACCTTTAACCACCTCACACTCACTCCTTTGGGTTAGGTCTTATGAAAACTAAAAATGCTATCTGGAAAAGTAATCCAAGAAAACAAGATCACCTTAGCACAAACCAGTGCATCAAATTTTTGACAGTCAGGGGAGACTGTGAAGAAAAAGGTGGGTCTTAGCAGGAGTTACGCGGGCAGGGGAGGTATCGGTTGATACCACATTACGGGGTCTGTGTTCTCTGCCTGGCTTGCTGCAGAAAAACCGCTGGAGCTCTGGCAGGTCAGGCACAGAGCAGCCTGTGGGCACCCTCAGAAATTTACAACATCCCCAGCAAGGGCTGGGAGGGGCAAGGAGACAAAGTGGTTTGCAAAAAGCAAAGACTTTAGAATACCAAGTGACATATGGTGATGCCCTGACGATTAAGTTTCTGTGTGACCAAGCCTTCACAATTCTGGGGATGGTTTCTTGCTAGTCATGACCCCCATGGATGCCAGTCTTGCAAGCAAGAAGCAGCTCACAACAGATTGCACACAGTAAGAGCCTCACACTGGCTGGGCTCAAATGCGGATGCAGGGGAAGGAAAATGGCTGACGCTGCAGGGGACCTAAGCTTCTAATGTCTGGGATGTTTACTTCATTAGGCTGTTTTACATAACACCAGACAAAAACAGAAAGGAAGAAATAGCTGGAAGGAGTCCGCTGGAGTTCAGACCTGGATTCTAAGTCTCATATTCCTCCAAGGCCAAGGTGGGACCCCTAGGCAGCCCATTTCTCCCTAGTTGGCTACTTTTTCTACAAAGATGCCAATACACTACAGACTGGGCTCCTGGGAGGAAACCTCAAGCCACTCTCTGAGGGGCATCACAGCAGATGTGAATGAAGACGTAGTTGTCACTGTTACAATTACTGTTATTTTATTTTTATCCCAAACCCCTAGATCTACCACAGTCATCTTGTGATCAGGGATGGCTGGGGAAAGAGGGACCAGAAATTCAGGCAACTCCTAAGCTTGGAGCCCAGAGGCCTGAATGGGAGGAAAGTCCAGACGGTGGATGAGCAAGCTGGTCCAGGAGCTGCCAGAACAGTCCACTGGGAAAGGAAAAGCCAAATGCCATCAGGCAAGGAGCCAACGTAAGTCCAAGTCCAGAAGGCTGAGGCCAGCAGGGAAGAGCAAGTAGCAGCCTAGGGCACAAGAGGTGGGCACGACCTGGGAGTGATAAGAAGGAGTCAAGCAGAAGCACTAGGGAGATTAGGGTCCAAGGGCAGGATGTGCTAATTAAGGCAAGAGGAGAGGGTGTGGAAGAGGCCAAGAGAGAGGGGATCAGGTAGGGCTTGGCCAAGCAGACCTAAGGGTTCTACACTGAGATCCACACTGGAGCAGCAGGACAGACTGAGCTTCTCACCCACCAGACACCAGCCTGGGTGGTGATTGGCACGCCAAGACTGAGCTAGCCTACAGGTCCCGGCTATGGGCATCCTTGGGACAGGGAGCCAGGTGTGTCCCTCGAGGCTCTACATTAGACAAGACACTTCCGTGTTTTTATTTCTTCTCCCTTTCAGCACATTCACTGAAATGTCCTTGCTTCTTTACAGTCTCAGGCTCCACCTCTGTCTGTCTGTCTCCCCTGTGGCCCTTCCCTCCTCTCTGTCCCTTCCTCTTTAACTACAGATCTTATTTCTTCCAATCCCACTTTGCAGAGCGACTGTGTAAGCGTGTTTGCTGTTGTTGAAGGAGTGCCCTCAGGAGGATGGGGGAGCAGGGACGTAGGAGATCATTCTTCCTCCTCTTCCCCTCCCTGGTCAGCTGGAAATGTGCCGTGTGACCATCCAATCTAATTAACTGAACTTTCAGTCTTGACAGAAGGAGGCTTAAAAAAAAAAAAAAAAAAACCTCTAGCTTTCTTGGCTCTTAGCCTCTTGAGAGATAAGGGAAAGGATCTGATTGCAGGGAAGTGGAGTCCCAGCTCCCTGATTCCCGTTGCCAGGGGCAATCAACTGTGAGCTGAAACCTCCATCTTGAAAACCCTGAGTAGATAAAAAACCCTGGGCACACGAGAACAGAGACTCAGGAATCCTAGGGCTCGAGCCGGGTGGGAAACTCAGCAGCAGCAAAGCAGAGATTAGAGGGGGAGAAGCGGTGGTTCTTCTCACACCTTCCACTGGGCACCTTCCCTGCAGCCCCTAGACAGGCTCCTCCTTGGTGCCACCTGCCAGCCTCCCTGGGGTTGCCTGTGGCAGGTCCACCCTGTCCCTGCCCCTTCCTGCAGAAGCACCGATCTCTCAGTGATGTTTTCCCAGACCCTGCTCCCTCGGCTCTATCACAGGCCACCGAGGCTCCCCTCCCTGCCACCTCCCCTGCCCTGCCAATGGCCACCTGCAGCCTTCAGCTATGCCAAGCGGGCATGCCAAAGGGACGCCAGTGGCACACAGAGAAAAGGCAAAGCCGCTTGGGATGGCTTCAGGGACCCCTGCTGCAGGAAGACGCATGATTCTCCCGACAAGGGCTGCAACCCGAGACTCCATCAAAAGCCTGTGGGGACGCTTTCCAGCGAGAAGAGGAAGTGGCTGCGTTTGAGGTGCCAGCCTGCCTTCTCTGACTGCTGCTAACCCGATTTTGTCATATTCAAAACATAAGATCAGACAACGCACCCAGAGAGTGGCACTAGCCAACCACGTCTCCCGCAGACACTGGCCCATCGTCACGGGCTCGGCCACATTCATTGTCCTCCTGCAGCCCTTGAGGAGGGTGGGGGCAGGAGGGTCTGGGTCAGAAGGGCAGTGTACCTGGTGCGCATGGGGGCCGGACAATCGCCGCTCGGTGTCCCTGGAACCTAACGGGAGGGCAGCAGGTAGATGGGAAGGCAAGTGGGCTGCGGCGGGCAGACAGCCAGGCCTGGGCAGAATGAAGGCACAGTCCCAGTTCTGGAAGGAGGTCTGCCTTCTCCTGGGGAGCTCTGGCCAGCGTGGGAAGGTGGCCACGGCAGGAAGGACAAGCACACACAGCACCTCACCAGTGGAACCTCAGAGACCACCCCAAACACACACACACACACACACACACACACACACACACACACACACACACACACACACGTTTGACTCTGGCCCTTATTCGCCACAATGGCTATTATCTCTTTCCACTTGGATTTATAAACCTGGTGACCTACAAATCATTTTATTCTTTTACCCACTATTCACTTGGCCACGAAGTGAATGAGCTCTCAGCCAAACAGTTAAGCCTCCCGCTGCTGGGGTTCCCTGTTCAAAAACCACAACATAGTTTTAAGCCAAACTGTGCTGTTCCTATTTGGAAAAAAAAAAATTCCCCACTCCAATGGGTGATAACCACATGCAAAATCCTAATGTAAAATGTATAATTCCGGCTTAACCAAAATCCAAAATATTTGCCAGTTGCTTCAGAAAAAGGAAATCTAATTTCCCACCTGTGGCAAATATTACTACGGAGAAGTTATAGAATGTAGGATATTGTTGTCAAATTTCAAAATGATAATCAGCCTAGTATCAAATGGAATTATTTCGTCCCATTTGCAGTATGAGAGTACAGAACTCTCTAATAAGAAATCAGAGTCTGATTTTTTTTTTTCATTTCCAAAGCTTGATCATAGGGGTTTGCCAGTCTTTGTAGTTTCTACCTTGTTTCAAAGGGGGCTTATGAGCCCTCTTCCCACCTCATATCAATACCTGACCTTTGAAGATTAAAAGTGACATTAACTCTCCTTCCCCATTATGCTGGCATCGCCAATTATACTTAGCACTAAATTTAGATATTACGGATACTCACCTCCCCTCTGGCTAAAAATAGCCATCATCATTCTCTGCCTGCTTAATAATAGCCCATTAGGCTACTGTGTGAAATAGGCAGATAAATCCCTCACCAAAGAGTATCCTCCACTTCACCCACCACGGGATGCCAAAAACTTCTGCCTATCAGTTGCTGAGATAGCTTTTATCAGTTAAAAATAGATCTGTTCACAAGCATACGCTGCACACTAGATTTTGCAGAACCCAACGGCACCACACAGTTTTGGAACAAGGACCCCAGAGACAACGGACTCAGAGAAGATTCCACAAACCATAGCATTAGCCTCTTCTCTCCGTCTCTGCCAACACTATGGAACAATTTCAGCGGCGCTGCAGTGGGTCATCTGTTTGAAATCTATCTACTACGTACAGCCAAAAGCATCCTTCCAGGTTTCCCACAAAATGCATCCGTGCAATTTACACTAAAATAATTCTCCTTGCTGAAAACCACTCACCAACTATCTTAATTGTTTAAAACAATTATGCTGTATTGTAATTATCACACTGCCTTGTAATTATTTGCTTTGTGGATGTGTCTCTCCCCCTCCCCCGGCCGCCTCCACCTCCAGATGTGAGCTCTCTGGAAGAGTTCTCTGTGGCCTCAGTACCCACTACGGGGCTGGTACATAGAAAAACTGAGTAACTGAGGTTGAACTGAGTAAATATGAAGTGAAGCTGTGCCAAGAACTTCTTCCTTCTCCGATTCTGTTATGAGCCCCATAAGTTATATTCAAGTGGTTATTCAACGTGGCTTATCACGACCCTTGAACATCTACCATGGGCTTCTGTTACAGTAGACCAAGGCAAAGTGGAAAATAAGCAATCATTTTCAGATATTTATGTATTTGGCTCTGTACGTGCCTACCTCCAAAAAAGAAATTAATAACCGTGATTACGAGTATGTCTAAGGTAAACCTTACATTAGAATTAAGGAAGTATGCGATATGCCTACCTCAATATCTAGTATATGGGAGCTCTCTGTCCCCATGTTCTGGTTAGTGTCTCTAGTAACCTCAAAGCCTGAAGACAACGACTTGTTAATGCCTTCCCAACCACTGATACCCGCCCATCATTTCAGGCCAGTGGCAGTAATAATCATCCAGACACCTGGTCACAATCTCCCCCCCACTCCCAAAACCCATGAATCATTGCTCTGGTTTTATTTTACTTACCTCTCTCACCTCCCTATGGTTGTTTGATTAAAGTCAAACTAACAAGTAGAATATACCCAGTGGACCCCACTCATCCACAACACTGAAGGAAAAAAGAGGTCTTCACTCTTCTTCTACGTTGACTAAACAATTTAACCAACAATAAAACACCCTCCTTCGCACACAAGTGTAAATTGAATTTTAGCCTTGTGACCTTATGTGGGGGGGAAAGCTGCAATAGGAAAGAACCGACAAATTCAAGAGAGGCAGCACGGAGTTTACTAACAGTGAGAACGTGTTCCCGTGAAGAGATGTCAGCAGCAAACGAGAACATCTCTGACAGAGACAGGCAGGATATCCCCATGGAACAGAAAAATAAAAATAGGCAACCGTTTGCTCATTAAGTCATCCTCCTATCATGATTTACGTCCCAAAGGGTCCCTGACAAAGAAACTCCCTAAACAATGCAGGCAGATTTTCTGACCCTTGCTGAACCATCACATGTGAACTGGGTTCCCAAAGCCTCTCATTCATGGGGAAACAGAAACGCGTATGTTGAGGACAAGATCCTACCCCTCAGCGACCCACCTCAATGCATCTGCCAATACTATGTGACACGCAACCCCCGGCTGGCCTTGGCAGGTAGAAAGGATAACACGAGGGATTTTGCAGGTTGCCATGATGATACCCCAGGCAACTTGGAGACATGTTCAAGTTAGATCCCAGGAGGCAGTTTCGTTAGGCAGGTGAAATCTGAAACACCTACCCAAGTAATGAAGTAAGATTACTAATCATTGTCTGTTAGTTGTTTTTTGTTTCTTGGGCTGTTTGGGGGGCGTTTTTCATTTTTACTTTTAGAAGCAAACTCTTTAAATCTAATACAATCAAAGCCAACAGAGGCAATTCTGAGCCCCAGGTGTGGACAGTTTAAGGAATCACCATCCTGCTCTGAGACTGTCCAAAGGCCAACGATGTCTATCCATTTGTCCAGATCAGGCTGTTGATGGGCGTCCAAACCTCCGTGACCTCCAAAGGTCACCGCCAAAGAAAGAAACTCAGGTGTACTTACGAAGGGCGTGCCACTCATCCTGGCGGATGGTCTTCGTGATGTTGAAAGTGAGGTTCCTGGGGATGGTGGCTGAGGAGTAGTGGTATTTGATGTACGTGCATCGCTCAATTTCTCCTGGCAAAGAGAGACAGGAAATCAAAAGTTAATGAGACAGGAACCACGTCTGGGGCAGTTTCTGGGATCCATATTTCTGTCCTGAGGAGAGAGACTGGTTTCATATCGGGCCTGGTGATACCTATAGTTTAGACAAGGCAGGAACTTTGACTCCAGAAAGTAACGTCTACTCTCCAGAGAGCAGTACTGAAGTCAAACACCACTGATTTAGATAGGGGAAAAAAATACCTCTCTGGCATCATTTAGAGATGGGAAGAGCCAAAGTTTAGGCCAATCGCAACTTGCTAAGAAAGTAGTGTCCATGTTTCTTTAATCTTAAGAAAGTCAACTTTCAAGTCATTGGAAGAAGTTTCACATCAAGAGACAGTAATGGGGATGCCTGTTCAGTAGGTCAAGTGACCGCAACCAACTTCAGCTAGGTCATAATCTCCTGGTTTGTCAGTTCGAGCCCCACATCAGGCTCTGCACTGGTGGTGCAGCGCCTGCTTGGGATACCCTCTCCCTCTCTCTGCCCCTTCCCCATTTCTGCATGCTCTCTATCTTTCAAAATAAATAAATAAACTTAAAAAAAAAAAACAGGGAGAGAGACAGTAACAGTTTGTACCCATGCACCGATACAGAACAGGCTTTGCCTCAATGATGTCCTCTGTGTCAGTGGCACACATGGCCTCGCAGAATGGGGAGCCAGAGGCGCCACTGCCCTCTTCTCTGCCCCATGCCCTAACCTCGCCTCTAAGTACAAAGCACTCAAATCAAGGTCCATCTCCTTGCTTCAGCCTCTTCTCAAGCTTCCTGGGAGAAAAATAGGGCTCCTTAACACACTCAACACCTGGTCCGATTGAACCTTTACTGCTAAGTTGGCATGCATGCTTTGCTAGTCAAATTATCAAAATAGGTCTACATCTTAGAGCAGAGTTTCTCAAAACGTGGTCCTGGGACCATCGGCATCCTCTGGGAACTTGCTAGAAATCTAATTTGCTCAGCCTACCCCTCGATCTGCTGAATTGGAAACTCAGAGGTAGAGCCGCAATCTGAATTTTAATAAGCCCTCCAGGTGATTCTGTCGTACCCCTACGTTTGAGAACCATGGCCTCTGAGACTCGAACAGAATTACCAACGTATTAACTCCTAAACCCACCAAGTCTGCAGATTCTGAAAGAAAGGAACAATTAGGAGCTCCTTCCTTGTTACCTTTGCTCTCCTGCAGGCACGTGGGCTGATGCTTGCATATCTGAGGGATATTAAAAGCCAGTGTCGGGAGATCGTAAAGAATCAGGAAAGAAGGGATTTTTAAAGGTTAGGGGTTTTAGAATTTGGTTTTGCACCCGAATAGATTTTGATGGCAATCCATTTTGCACCCCACTGATTTTCAATTTATAAGTGGTGGCACCTGATTGAATTGTTTGACCCCGGCTCACTGTCAGCAGGGAGCCCGGCAGTCGGTGGAGCACGATCATTTAGACCGCGCCTCTCCTGAAACCGATGCCTTATCGTAAATCATATCCGGGCAACCGCCCAACTGCCAGTTATTGGCAGACACACCCCCGACGGGACAGACGCTGCTCAAAGAGGCAAAGTTTGGGCAAAGTGTTGTACACGCTTTACCTTTCATTTTTCACCTCCTCTGCCTTGTCTCCTTAGCTTATAAATGTCCTGAAGCCACTCACATATGGCTCCAGCATTCACGTGACCACATCCCTGTCCCGTCTCCCTTCTTCCCTAACCTGCTATCTTGCTGTGCCTCTTGGAAAAGCAATCTCTCAGACCGTCTCAACTCATGCTCATACCTACACCCGCATGCTCTACTCTCCATAAGTCTCCACGAATAGCATCACCTCCCGTCCATTCTACACATACTAAGTCCCCCAGCCATCCCCAATGCCCCCCCCATACCTCTAGCAGGGTCCCTTCTCCCTGACATCCATTGGTCACCAAATTCTGTCAGTTCTACCTCAGAAATGTCCCTGGAAGGGGCACCAGGGTGGCTCAGTCAGTTAAGCATTTACTTTGGCTCAGGACATGATCTCAAGGTTCTTGAGTTCAAGCCCCATGTCAGGTTCTGTGCTGACAGTTCAGAGCCTGGAGCCTGCTTTGGATTCTGTGTCTCCCTCTCTCTCTCTGCCCCTCCCCCCTCTCAAAAATAAACATTAAAAAAATTTTAAAAATAAAAAATAAAAAGAAAGAAATGTCCCTGGAAGCCAGCCCATCCTCTGCATCCCCACCCTCATATAACTCTACCGTAGTTATATGAATATGATGCCCCAGCTCAACAAACAGCCACAGTCACTGAGGGCTTACTCGCAGGAAAGGCTTGCCAATTGCTTTGTACATAAACCAACAGTTTCCAACTTTACTCACGTCATGGCACACACAGAAGAGATATGCGCATGGCTCCCCGGGATAGAGATGCAGCTGCTTGGGCCCTGTCAGCCTCCCTGGGAAGGAACCAACCTTCCCAACCCACTTGTAATCCTGCCTGTCTATACTCATCCCCATGGCAGAAAACTCTGTTATGGATACGGCCTGACTTAATCCTCAACACCACCCACTTACATAGGTGCTCCTACGATCATCGGCACAATATGATCCTATTTCTTTTTTTTTTTTAAGTTTATTTATTTTTGAGAGAGAAAGATAGGGCATGAGTACGGGAGGAGCAGAGAGAGAGGGAAACGCAGAATCCGAAGCAGGCTCCAGGCTCTGAGCTGTCAGCACAGAGCCTGATGCAGGGCTCGAACTCACAAACCATGAGATCATGACCTGAGCCAAAGTTGGACGCTTAACTGACTGAGCCACCCAGGCGCCCCCATATGATCCTATTTCAACAAATGAGAAAATGGGGGCTCAAAAAAAGAAGGCGACTTGCCCAAGGAAATAGCGGTGCCAGGATTAGAACCCATAATCGCCTGCCCAAAGCTTCCCTCCACGCCACTGCTTGGGCTGCGTTCCAGAGAGGAAACTGCGGTCTCTTTTACACACAGGATAAACCTCACGCTCCTCAAGCAGGAAGTGCCCAGCCGGTGGTCTGCCCCGAACCGGCCATATCTGTCAGCACTCTGCACCCGATACATAGCTCCTCAGAAGTGGCCAAGACCTCACCTGTGCCTGGCAACAGAGGAGCAGTAGCTGTTGGGCCAGGCACGCTGATGGGCTGCAATCCAGCTGTCCACACGCCTCACCACCACCCCCTCCAACCAGATTATGAGTTCCTCAAGGGCAGGGGCCAGTCTATTCCATTCATCCCTATCTCCCGGGCCCCCAGCGCAGGGTGAACGCCAGTAACGCACGCTCAGAACAAAGGAATGAACGCTATGCGGCGCCCTCTGGGACACCTCAGTGGGCAAAGAACCCGACTGCTTCTGCTCTGTGCAAGGGACGAAAATAAGTAAGGCAATTCAGAATATAATTGAAGGAGGGGACAGTCGCAGAACTCTGAGTCTACAGCAAACACCTCTTCCCTTTCCCAACAACGTAAAGAGAGGTTTATTTGATCACAGTGAGGTAGAAAAAAACCCACATGTGCACAGAACAGCCTCTCACTGCACTTTGCAAATGTAATCCAGGGGGCAACTAGGTCAGGGACAAGAATGGTTTCCCATGCTTGTTTTAATTTTTCTCAATGTTTATTTATTTTTGAGAGACAGAGACAGAGTGGGAGTGGGGGGAGGAGCAGAGAGAGAGGGAGACACAGATTTCAAAGCAGGTTCCAGGCTCTGAGCTGTCAGTACAGAGCCCGATGAGGGGCCCGAACCCACAAACTGTGACATCAGGACCTGAGCCGAAGCCGGACGCTTAACTGACTGAGCCACCCAGCGCCCCTGTTTTCATTTTGTTTTCAAGAAGAAACACGAGAGGGAAACAAAGGGTCAAGAACTGTGACAAGAACCCCCCCAGTAACTACCTGAACAAACCGAGATCTGGCCGGAAACAGCCAGATTGGTGCCCGTCCCTAAAGTCTGAGACAAGTATCTGATTTCTTGGCTGAGATCAGGTTCGCTCAGACTCAAAACAAACTCAGCCAGCAGCCACAGGCTCCAGGCAGGCCACAGCCACCTCCCTCAGTCTCCCTCGCCCTCAGCCGGCCCGGCCACCTGACACCTGGCAAGAGTGGGCAGGAGGCAAGGGCTGACCCACAGGCACTGCAGGTGATCGGCCAGAGAGCCCAGCTGCAGCTGCCCCAGCGGCCCTGCTGGAGGCCTCACTGTTTGCTTTGCTTCAGGGAGGGAAGCCTCCTGTCTTTGACAGCAATTAAATTTGAAACACTCAAATATTGCCTAAGAAGAAAGACAAAATATTTATCCGTGTATCTGCAGGTCCTGTCAGTGTGCTGGGCTTTTGTAAATACAGGCACCATCTGGGCACCAAATTCGTGTGCCCAGAATGTGGGCTTCCCAATACAAATAGGTTTTCCTGCAACAATCCAGGGGGGCTACCTAGGATGCAGCGGAGAAGCTCCTGGGCTTCCCAGGAGAGAAGGTCAAAGCTGTCTTCCCGACCCCAAGTTCCAGAGTAGAGACCACAGCCTGGGTATAGCCGGGGCACCCTCAGGAGTGAGGTCACTGTAAGCCTTTATCTGCACTGAGCCTTCTGAGCTGGTGACCTTCCAATCTGCCACATTGGGCCCCCAGACAGACAGGATACCCAAATGGGTAGTTTCAAATGAGTTTCAAGAATGGGAAATTTACAAAGTTGAGCACAGGGTGTAAACAGGCCAGCAACGGGTGGTGCAGGGACCTGGGGCTGGCGACAGACGGGGGTGGTAGAACCCCAAGCCTGGAGAGGCACTGGGAGTCATCACCAGAACCTAAAAAGAGCGGCCATATGAAGAGAGGTGATGTGACCTTCGGCAGAAGTCACAGCCAAGCTGTGGTGAGGTGACTGAGGATAAACACACACCTCTTCCTCCTCCCTCCCCTAGTAGCTGAATCTGCCAGAAGCTGGAAGGGGTGGGGGGACCAGAAGCAGAGAGCAGGTACAAAGGGGGGGGGATCCAAGGCATCCAGCTCACTCCCCTGTTTTCTCTTTCCTCCCTTGCCCCCCTCAATCTCCCTGGGCCTCTCTCCTTCTAAAGCCATCACTTCCTTACCCCAACACCAGCTGCCTCCTCCTCCACGCCCCTCCCCCTGCCAAGGAAAGCCCAAAGACCAGGAAGAGTGGGAAACTGTTCCTATCTTTCTTCTCCATGTCAACTCCTTTAGGATTCAAGCCCTAAGTGTGTTAACTCACATTAACTCACATTAAGTCCTCCGTGCACACAGTGCTAAGTACTAGTTATTATGTGGGCCGCCTGGGTGGCTCAGTAGGTTAAGTATCTGACCCTTGATCTCAGCTCAGGTCATGGTCTCAAGGGTTCGTGAGTTTAAGCCCTGCATCAGGCTCCTCACTGACAGCATGGAGCCTGCTTGGGGATTCTCTCTCTCTCCCTCTGTGTCCTTCCCCTGCTCATGCTCGCACTCTCTCTCTCTCTCAAAATAGATTAAGTAAACTTAGAAAAAAAGATTATTAGTTATTACTCTCAACTGCTACCCTAAGACTACTTACTCTAAGGGGAGAACGTCAAAGGAGGTCAGAAATTACAATAGCAACTGACATTTCCATCACGCCTTGTACATTCTATATACACACATAAATACATAGATCTATAGATTTATATATAGAACGAGAGAGAAAGTTCCACACACAATAACCCTCACAGGCTGGCACAGCAAGAGCTCTGACCTACATTGGACATACGATGAATCAGACCGGGGAAGGGAGAGGCAGAGACGGCACGCCAGCACGCACTTCTGGACTCCAGTCACGCCTTCCGAGGACACCAGTGGATGGCTTTTGTCTCCTGTGCCTCTGCAATCAGCAAGACCCAGCTTCCTGAGCACTTGAGGGAAGCTTATAGAAATTAAGGAGGACTCTGCTTAAGCAAAGTGATTTTTTTAAAGTTTATTTCTTTATTTGGAGAGAAAGAGGAAGTAGAAGTGGGGAGGGACAGAGAGAATCATAAGCAGGCTTCAAGCTGTCTGCACAGAGCCTGATGCGGGGCTCGAACCCAGGAGAAGTGAGGTCGTGACCTGAGCCTAAGTCAGATGCTTAACCAACTGAGCCACACAGGTGCCCCAGGCAAAATAATTTTAGAGGTGACACTGGGATCCACCCCCTACTCCACTGAAAATTATCTTCCCTGAATGGGTGCCATAGTACTTTAAATTCTTCCATGAGAGAGTCGTTCCTTTGGATCAAATACTGTTCTAAGAGAGCTTTAAAAGGGGCTGCCCCTCCAGGTCATAATCTGACAATTTGTGAGTTTGAGACCTGATTCAGGCTCTGTGCTGACTGCACAAAGCCTGTTAGGGATTCTCTCTCCCTTTCTCTCTCTGTCCCTCTCCTGCTTACACATGTGCGCTCTCTCTCTCAAAATAAATAAACTTTAAAAAGCAGGGGAGGGCCTAGGTGCCTGGGTGGCTCAGTTAGTTAAGTGTCTGACTCTTGATCTCAGCTCAGGTCATGATCTCACAGTTGCATGGATTTAAACCCCACTTTGGGCTCAGTGCTGACAGCGTGGAGTCTGCCTGGGATTCTCCACTCCTCTCTCCTCTATGTGCCTTTTTCTCAAAATAAGCGAACATTAAAAATTTTTAAATAAAAATAAAAAGGAGGGGCCTCCAATGGGTAGCAAAGAGTCACCAACACCGAGGTAAATGGCATGAGCAAAAGCAAACTCACAACTTCAGGGGGCAGGCCCGAGGAAAGATGGAGACATGGGATTCCCTCACGTGAAAAGTGCATGAGCGGTCCAGCCACTACGGAAAGCAGTATGGTAGTTCCCCCCAAAATTAAAAAAGAATACTACCATATGACCTAGCAATCCCAGGTAGGTATTGGAGGAAATGAAAATACTATCTTTTTCCATGAATCACTTTTTAAGTAATCTCTACACCCAGCATGGGTCTCAAACTCACAACCCCTGAGACCAAGAGACACATGCTCTGTGGACTGAGCCAGCCAGGCGCCCCTGAAATCACTACCTTGAAGAGACATCTGTACGCCCATGCTCACCGCGGCACCAGTCATGACCACCAAGGCACGGAGACAACCCAAGTTCCCACCAGTGGACAAATGGACCAAGAAAACGTGGGAGATGTATGTATGTATGTAACAGTGGGATGTCATTCAGCCATAAAAAAGGAAATCCTGTCATTTGCAACAACATCAACTGGCCTTCGAAACACTTTGCTAAACGAAGTCAGACAGAAAAATACAAATACTATAGGATCTCACTTATATTGGGTTCTAAAATCACCAAGCGCATAGTAATAGAACAGACTGGTGGATGAGAGAGGCAAGGGGGGATGAGTGTAGAGGTTACTGAGTGAAGGCAGTCAAAAGGTACAAGCCCAGTTACAAAAAACTTGGAAATACAATACACAGCATGATGACTCGCATTAATGATGTATATTTGAAGGTTGCTAAGAGTAGATCTTAGAAGTTCTCATCACAAGAAAAAACTTGGCAACGACGTGAGGTGACGGATGTTCACTAGACTTGCTGTGATCATTTCACGATATCTACATGTATCAAAGGAGCATGTTACATACCTTGAACTCATACGATACGGATGTTGATCATATTTCAATAAAACTGCAGGAAAAGTGGAATGAGGCAGGTTGGGTATGTGATAGTGAAATGCATTTAGGAAAAGTTGGGTTAAACGCTTAAATGGTTCACTTATTGCAGGATGTTAAGAGAATCCTAATGCGTGTTGTGACTCAGTACTCCCTCTAGAAGGGACAGCTATGGCAGCCAGACTTTCCCAGATTCTTTTCACCCCAAAGCTTTTTGTATTCAAAGAACAGTTTCTGCCACTGAACTGTGAGCTCATCACAATCAGAAACCGTGTCTCTTCTTTACACTTTTTCCCCCGGGGCCAGGCAGGCAGCTGGCGCACAGCAAGGACCTCCATATACGTTTGGATGAATGAAGCACGGAGATCAGGATCTGTTACTGATCAAATGATCTATAAGGTAAATGAAGTCATTGGCTCTGAGTAACTGCTGGCCTCCCCTCAGAAGCCACGTCTGGGAGCTATGGGCAAAGCGACACCAGGGTCAAGTGCCCATCTGGGAGCCATCCCTTGTGGATCTTTGCGGACAGAACCAGAGTGGGGTCTCGGGGCACCCTTGGGGCACCTCGGATCCCCACGACAGCCACAGTAGGCACTCCCCGGAAAACAGACAGCACTCACCACGTCTCCCTGCCTCAACATGCTTCGCAAGCCCACTTAGTCCACACCAGGCACCTACAGAAGACCAGGAGGGGAGAGCAGCCCTGAACCAAGGGAGTGAGAGCCAGAGAGCAAGTGCCCCAGCCCCCAGGGGGGAGAAGCACAAGACCCACTCTGCACAGGACGCAGAGGGACCACAGGCGGGGCTCACGTCAGCAGGCAGCTCAGGACTGCCCACTGCACGGCTCCTCCTCCCTCCCGTTTCCCGGGAACTGCCCCAGATTCCTGATGCAGGCTGTCCTGGGGTAGCGGGACTAAGAATGAAAACCTCAAAGAGTGTCGAGAATGTGGTTTACATGCTTGAAAATGGTGTGGATGGTATTAACTACAAGGAATTGGTCTAACGTAATCCTGAAGTCACCTTCCAGGGGTCACACTGGCACCTAGGGCCTCAGGGAGGCTCTTCTCTTTCTTTCTCAGCTTCTATATTGTGTCCTTCTCTTGATATTCAGGCCTCCTAAGACAGGGGGTGGGCTACTGGACCACTCTGGAGGGTCCACAGGCTTCCTCCCCTGCAGCGTTTCTTCTTTAAGAGTCTCTTCAATGCCCGCCATGCAAGAATGCTCCTGTTTTATCCCAAGTCAGCCTCACAACAACCCACTGAAGCGAACACTCCAGTGATCACCCCGTTTAACCGGAGGAGACAGTGAGGACAGACGAAGCCCACCCCCCAGAGCCCCTCAGCCGCCGGGAGGAAAGCCAGTGGCTCTCGGTGGGTGCACAGCGCTGTCACAGCTGGAACGACCCACTGCTGGGGTCACCGGGAAGAAGGGCTATTGTGCAGCCCTAGTGCCTTATCGGTGGACGGGACCGATGCCTTCACCGGGGAAGGAAGAAAGAAGGGGAAGGGAAGTCACCCATGTCTTGCTGCCACTCCTCTTCCTCGGGGCCAACAGTGTGAACGTACCAGCCCCAGCCTCAGCCTGCCCTGGCCCCGGCCTTGCGGGCTCGCTCACGGGTCTGCCGCACCCCCCTCCCCAGGGCTGACCACCCCTCCTCCCCCGTCTAGCCCAAGGCCTCTACTCTGTACTTAATAACTGCAAAAATTAAGTAGAAACTAGAAACACGTGGAACAAAAAGTGAAAACCAACATTAAAAAAAAACATGAAATCAGCTAAAGCTTTAAGCCTTGAACCTCTTCTTTAAAGGGCATTTTTAAAAAAAAAAAAAAAACGACCTCTTAGCAAGGAGAGGGAGTAGGGAGCTTCCCCGTAGTGCGTCAGGAACGCATCATCAGATTACTAGCCTGGTCCATGTTGAGTACCTCAGCGGCCACCAGAGTGGGGGTGGAGGGTAGGGAATTCACCGGTGTGAGATTAGAAGCATAATCGTGTCCCTGATGAAAGGACGAGGAAGCAAACCAGCGACACTCCACAGGGGTTCCAGGGTTCAAGGAGGGCAGACCAGTAGAGTACCCCACCCCTCCCGGTCCTGTCCTGTCCATAGGTGGGACAGAAGGGGCCAGGGCTGAGGACACCCCCTGGGGACCGCCACCAACCAGCAATGCTGGCAGAAGCTCTCCCTGTCTGGGGGCAGCTCATCACAAAACCCCATTTCAAGAAACCCCACCCCCCTCACCTCCTCACAGCGCCTTCTGCTCCTCCCAGATGTTCGGAGCCCAAGGATTTGCAAGGCTTATGGCTGCTGCTGCCTAGCCAGAAAGGTTTTTCTCGAAACTGAGGAAAAGGGTTATGTTTTTGTTTCTCATGCTTTCAAATGCAATCCACTTGGTGTGCTTTGTTTTCGTGCCTGTGGGATTGGCACGGCCTTTCAATGTTTGTGTGCACTGCACAGCCAAAACTCCTGAACATTTCATTCCTTCCGTCCATGTTACATAAATGTTAATGAGCAGTGTTGGGGGGGGGGGCGCTCTGATTCACGCCCAGGCAATTTCATTCTCAAAATGCCTGCTCCCGTCTGCCCGCACCCCAATCGTCCCCCAGCACACTTCCGGCCCCTCCCCTCACCCAGGGCCCAACCACCTTCAGCTGGCTACTAACTATAACACAGTGCTTTGTATATAAATTATATATTGCTTTAAAAAATTTTTTTTAACATTTCTTTATTTTTGAGAGAGAGAGAGAGAGAGAGAGAGACATAGCATGAGATGGGGAGGGCCAGAGAGAGAGAAGGAGACAGAGAATCTGAGGCAGGTTCCAGGCTCTGAGCTGTCAGCACAGAGCCCGACATGGGGCTTGAACCCTCGGACTGTGAGATCATGACCTGAGCCAAAGTCAGACGCTCAACCAACTGAACGACCCAGGTGCCCCTAAATCATATATTTCTATCTGTAGTAATAATTTTGAGAGAGACAGGCTTGTGTTTTTCATCTTTGTACTCCCGATGGCCAAAATGGTGCTTTGAGGTATTATTATTCGTTTTAACAATAGCTTATGTTCAGGGTGCCTGGGTGGCTCAGTCAGTTAAGGGGCCAACTTCAGTTCAGGTCATGATCTTACAGTTTGTGAGTTCGGGCCCCTCATCAGGATCTGTGCTGACAGCTCCAAGTCTGGGGCCTGCTTGGGATTCTGTGTCTCCCTCTCTCTGCCCCTCTCCTGCTTGTGCTCTCTCTCAAAAAAAAAAAAACAAACAAAAAAAAACCACCACAATAGCCTATGTTCAATACAAGCTTTCTGTGTATCAGGCACTCTACAAAGGACCTTACCATGCATTAGATCATTTAATCCTAAAAGCTACGTCCTGTTGTCATCCCCATTTCGCATACGAGGACATAGAGGCTCAGAAAGCTCTGCTGCCTGAGACACCAGGCTGTTAGGAGGCACAGCTCAGGTACAAATCCATCTAACACGTTCACAAGCGCGGCTCCACACCCCACATGTGAAGAGAAAATCGTGAAAAACCAAGCTCTTCGGAAGTAGAGACCCTCCAAGGTTTTCTATCAGAGACAAAGCCGGGGGCCTGGGTGGTTCAGTCAGTTAGGCACCCAGCTCTTGATTTCAGCTCAGGTCATGATCTCACGGTTCGTAGGATCAAGTCCTTTGTCAGGTTCTGCGCAGAGCGCTCAGAGCCTGCTTGGGATTCTGTCTTTCTTTGTCTACTGCTCCCCTTCTCACACTCTCTCCCTTTCCTGCTCTCTCGCAAAATAAGCAAATATTTTAAAAGGGGGGGGGGCACCTGGGTGGCTCAGTTAAGCATTCAACATCAGCTTGGGCCATGATCTCACAGTTTGGGAGTTCAAGCCCTGCGTCGGGCTCTGTGCTGACAGCTCAGAGCCTGGAGCCTGCCTCAGATTCTGTGTCTCCCTCTCTCTCTCTCTCTGCCCCTCCCCCACTCACACTCTACATCTCTCTCAAAAATAAACATTTAAAAATTTTTTAAATAAAATAAGAAAGAGAAAGCAATTTGGGTAGGACTATCGGGCCTGCCGGGAATTCACAGCCCTGATCGGCCCACGCCCCAGGCCCACTTCCGCATCTTGGCCACCTGAGTAGCATCCACCCCATCAGCCTAAGACGCGTAGCCAGAAAGGGAACAAGGCCAGCCTGACGCGGCCTGTTTGGGCTTCCCACATCGCAGTCTCCTTGCGGATCACTCAGCCGCCATCTGGTTCATAAGCCCTTTGGACAGTTTTCCACAGCCCCCTCGAGCTCAGCTGCTCATCTGGGATCACGAATCCTGACAATCTCCTCCTTTCTTGAAAAATCTGGACCCCGCTCACTACCTCCGGGCTCCCAGCACTTCAGTGTCCCCTCTGGCAGGCCGGTCCCCCTTCTCGAACAGGATGGTCCCTCTGGGGTAACTCCCCCCCCCCCACCCAAGTCCACCGTCATCTGGCACTCAGCACTCCGATCAGGAACAAGAACGGAGGCCTCCCTGCCAGGTGACAGCCGTGTGCCTCTCACGTCACAACCGGGATCTGGTGCCCAGTCACCCCACCAAGCACGGTGCCTTCTCTGCTGCACCTCCATTCACTCGCCAGCCCGTTTTGGTTACTTTATTGAGTGGCTAGCTTCCTTGACCAACATCTAAATAGCACCGAACACTTCACAGTCTCCTGTGCTAAAGGCCACCTCATCTTTGGAGTGCCTGGGTGGCTCAGGTAAGTGTGGGGCTTTGGCTCAGGTCATGATTACATGGTTCATGAGTTCAAGTCCCACGTTGGGCTCTGTGCTGACAGCTCATAGCCTGGAGCCTGCATCAGATTCTGTCTCCCTCTCTCTCTGCCCTTCCCCGACTCACACTGTCTCTCTCTCATGCTCTCTCTCAAAAATAAACATTAAAAAAGATTTTTTTAATAAATAAATGTCACCGCCTCTTTAGTACAATCAACAACTTTTTATCCTAATTTCCACATTCCTGGGTTCTGAGTGCCTTTTCCCCCCAGAAAAGGAGGCAGGGCTGAATCTCTCAGCAGGTTTCTGACATGGCATTTTTTAAATGGCCTTGCACAGGAACCCCCTCACGAAGGGGAGTACAGAACAGGCGTCGGCGTGCTTGCCCCACACGCCCGCTTCCTGTGAGGGTATGGCGGCCGCCGGTCCCCATGTGCTCATGTATTTTCCAGCTTGCAGCGGGCTGCCTGGGAAAGAAGGAGAAGGTGAGGTATGGCTTTAAATCACCGCTGAGGGTGTAGTAAATAACCCGTTCCCTTATTCCCATCACAGCCCTAATAACCTTCTAGAAAGTTCAGAGCCCCAAGCCACGGCTGCCCTCGCCATGCCCCTCCCCCACAGGGTGCAGACACCCAGAGCAGGCTGCGCCCTCCTCCAGGCAGTTTCTGCTGCTGGAAGGATCATCAATCTCCAGGCTCTGACAGACAAACGAGGCGAGAAGGAGACCGAGTCTGGTTTCTCACTGGAAAACAATGAGCTCATGCTTTCTCTCCAGGGACCAGGGAAGTGGAGACAGTCCTCGAGATGGGGAGACAGTGATGGAGACCGGCAGGAGTGATGAAGGATGGGCAGGCGAGAGGGAGGAGGCCAGCCTGGCACTTTTTTAATGTCACTTTTGATAAGAATCCCCAGCTTTCAGGCCAGAGGGAAACATCCATTTTCTTTAAATTAAGGATCCAGCGCGAGGCAGTTGTCCTAAAGGGGAGGGACAGCGAGAAGATAAACTAGTCGGAAATTCTTCATTCCTGCTCCTTCAGAGAAAAGATGATCGTTCATGAGTCACCAAAATTGCAGATGTCACAGCGAAAATGGCTCTACCTTTCTCTGCCGGGGCTGCTCAGAGTTGGGGTTCAAGATCGGTTACACGGACAAAGACCGTGGGTAGCTTTTTGGATGGTGGATCTGCAACCCCCAATGTGCGTCTCTGGAAGGCAAAAGGCCAGTCATGTCCTACAAGCTGAACCAGTTAAAAAAAAAAAAAAACAATCCAGACAGCTGCCCAGATGTTTCTAAACAGCTAAATGAAGGCTTGATTTCAGCTAGGGGGGGAGAAAAATCCCGATTACAGAGTTTTCCCATTTTCATTTGAAAAGGGAGTTATATAATCCTGATTTTCTTTACCAGTTAATTCTGAGCAACTCTGTGTGTGTGTGTGTGTGTGTGTGTGTCCGTCCCTGCATATCTGTGTGTGAGCACGTGTGTGTTTGGAGCAGGAATGGAGAAAGCTGGGTGGTAGAGGAGAAACCAAACCTAGATGATTATTTCACTCTTCAGCCTGCTGTGTGTGCCTTAGCTAAAAATTGGATGGAGACTAAAGATCACAGAAACAAAGTAGAAGGCCCCCAATAAATTATTTTTTTCTCTATACCTCTATCTTGCCAAAAAAATCTTTTTATACAATTTTTCTAATGTTTATTTTTGAGAGACAGACACAGAGAATGAGAGCAGGGGAGGGCCAGACAAAGAAGGAGACAGAATTGGAAGCAGCCTGCAGGCTCTGAGCTGTCAGCACAGAGCCCGATGCGGGGCTCCAACTCACAAACCCTGAGATCATGACCTGAGCTGAAGTCGGATGCTTAACCAACTGAGCCACCCAGGGGCCCCTCTCTATTTTACAAAATTGACCATTTTCTTGTTTAAGTTAAATGGCTTGGCTAGAAAAGAAAACTGTTAACTTAGCCTGACTCACTAGTTGAAATAAAACTCTAACCCAAGTATGAAAATGCTGTGCTCTGTCCATCAGCACTATTGCTGTTGAGAGCCTGGGCCCTGGAGCCAGCTTGCCTGGGGTTAAATCCCAGCTTTGAGACTCTCTGGTGTATGATCATGGCCAAATTAATGAAGCTCGCTGTGCCTCCACTTTAAAGGGATAGGATACAAATACCTACCCCCTCGGGGGCGCTGTGCGAACAGAGTAAAGTAATATAGGTAAAGCACTTAACTCCTGCTACAACGGAAGCTCTCCACAACTTTTATTGTTGTATCTTCGGCCATACTATATCCACAGAAGATACACGTTTGTTATATGGGTCAGACGCCAGGTTAAGTTTTTTTTAAGACATGCAGGGAGCACATATCTGGCATGTTTTTGCAAGAGAAATGCACATCCTAGGACAATGGCTGCCAGCAGCCCGTCTCCTCCTGCCTTCTGTGCTTTCCCAGCCAGCTCTGGCATGCCCTCCACCCCCACCCCTACCCCAGCTCAGGGCTTTCCCCATAGGCTCCGACCCTGACCACACCCTCCTGCCCTACTCCTGCCTCAAGGATGGACAGCATGGCGTCCCACATCCAGCCCCCTCTAACACTGGTTACACCAGTGACCTTCAACCTGTCCACCCCAACCCATGTCTGACACCCTCACTGACATGACAACAGACACATCCCTCTGACTGCACAGCACCAAGTACAGTGTGACCACGCACAGTCAGACAAGTAACCATGTGGACAAGCCTTTGACCCTTGAGGACGGCACCGCTTAGTGTCCCCTAGCCAGAACCTGACGATGATGGGTCGAAGTCAAGGTGGAATTTTTCTTTTCAACTTTCTGGAAATGCTGCCCCACATTCTACCACTTGATCAAAACAGAAAAACCCAACCGAGTCAGAGAATATCAATGTTCGTTAGAGACTTGGGGGAAAGAAGCTTTCAGACAGGTGCCGGGAGAGTAAACGGTTACAAACACTGGACCAAAATCAAGACACAGGAGATGTTGATGTCCAATGGCCACCAAGCATGCCCCCCGGACACACGTGCCAAGGAGGAGAAGTGCACAAGGATGCTCCGTACGGCACTGATCAACCTAAAGGTCCGTCAAGTAGGAGACAGAAAAATCAAATGTGGTTATATTTGCACAATAGGATATTCTACGATAGTTTAAATGAATAACCTAGAACTGTGTAGACCGAGACAGAAAGAGTCGTCAAAACATAACGCTGAGTGAAAAAACAGTTCTATAGAGTTCTGCCTACTGTATCTACACCATTTTTTGTATTTTGAGTTTTTTCTCCTATAAAATATAGTCCTTTGGGGCCCACTGAAGAAAAACATAATCACATTTCAAGAAGGATCCCACCCATTCCCTTAACAAAAACCAAAGGCACATCATCCAAGTTCTAATGCCAAGAGACCCTCCCGGGGGGCCGGGCTCACCTCCCGCTGATCTTCTCCCAGGAGCACCTCACAAATGCCTGTGCACCCCACTCACCTCCACTAGCGCACACAGGTGCTGGACCTGCAGAGATGGATGTCAAGTAGGACAAATGAGACAGGGATACAGGAAAGCACAAAGGATAAAGGACACGGTGAGCATCATGAGTGCTGGAGAAGGGGCGGGAAGGTCACGGATGGCTGAGGACACCAGGGAAAGCTGGGGAAAGGAAGATGGCCATGTTCTTCAGCTCGCTGGGATATAGAACATGGGGGGAAGGGGTACCCTGGGGCCAGCCACTCTCCAACAAGCCCACGGCTGACTCAACAGGAGAAAACTACTCCAGACCCCGAGCTTAGTGAGGTCACACAGGCAATCATCTGGGTTGATGCCAGAGTACTGGGGTGGGAACGAGGGAGAACTCAGGTAGGGGGCTGTCCTGGTTGTGCAGACACCAGCATGTAGCCAGAGTACAGCTAGAGGCATGGACAAGGAGGACACATTGGAGCCCTCCTGGTCTACACTGGCTTCCTGGCCCCTTGGATTTGACCTGCTCCTGCAGCGACAGGTGCGGCATCATTCACCCTACACATGGGGCTGGTACCTCTGCTACAGTGCAGAGAAGCAAAGAGGTGGTGAGTGGATGCCCTCTGGGACCCCAGGCATCCAAAATGAGTGAGCTGCGAAGAGCAAATCATCCTAATGGAGTAACCCAGTCCTTGAGAGGCCCCCAACACCTCTGTAAGTACAATGAACATTGCTCCTGGGCCCCTTGGGGTTTGCACTCAAGGCTTCACTGAAATCAGCAGCTAGCACACAGAAGCAGAGTGAGATGAGACAGACAGACAGCCATCTCTCAGGTAGTTTTGCAAGGCCTCAAGGAACCATTCCAATCACTGCAATGAAACAGACCTGGTGCAGCACCAGACTGGCAAGGTGGCTTTCAGGGGACCTAGAATCCGGAAAGCAGAGCTGATGGCAGGAGCACTCCAAAGGAGGGGCTGGAGAGGCACCTGGGTGGCTCAGTTGATTTCAGTTCAGGTTACGATCTCACAGTCATGAGATGGAGCCTGGTGTCCAGCTCCATGCTGGGGGTGGAGCCTGCTTAAAAGTCCCTTCCCCTCCCCTCCCCCATCCCCACTTGTGCCCACTCATTCATTCTCATTCACTCCCTCTCCCTCTCTCCCTCTCTCTCTCTCTCTCTTTCTCTCTCTCTCTCTCTCTCTCTCAAAAAAAAAAAAGAAAGAAAGAAAGAAAAAGAAAAAAGAAAGTAGAAGCTGGAGGGGGAGGAACCCAGCGCAAATTGAAGTCAGTGGAGGGGTGGAGGGGCAGGGGAGCCAGGGAGCAAGGCGGGAATGGAATGGTTAAAAGAGGGCACAGGCAGCTATTACTGGAGAAATTTCTATTCACTTACATTTTTCTTGCTTAAAGAAGATGGAATACATTAGGATTTTCTAAATAAAGATAAGTAATAAGACACCAACCCAGGGAGTTAGTGTTCCAAGTATGCATCAGGCCATGGTTTTGGAATGGAGGGAGACGCTAAGGAGCCTAGAGTTTGAGGGCAGATATGAGACCATCGAAGCACATGGAAACTGAGCCACTGAGACAGCGAGATAAACACCTGGAAATGAAGAATACCACACAGAAAGCCCCCATTCTCTCTTAGCCAAGCTGCAGCAGGCTTCTGCCCCCTTCCTCATCCCCTTGGGTCCCAGGCTATCTGTCTCATGCTTCCTTGTGCTGGGGCCAGCCACTCCCATCTCTCTTTCCCAAGGTAGGGTCACCTATGGCTCCCAAACTCCCCCACTCCAGCCCTACACCCTGACAGCTGTCTCCAGCCTCGCTAACGTCTCCAGCTGCTCTTAGTCCCCCCCCACACTTTCTCTCCACAAACTTTTCCCAGCTTGTCCCTAGGTCTCTTCATGTTTTAGAAGCCCCAACTCTTTCCTTGATGCCTAGTTGGTGGGCAATGTGATGTGATAGAAGAACTGAACAAGAATCCAGAAAACCCAGGGCCAGCTTAAAACACATGGGCATTTACTATTGGGTATGTATTCACCAGCTTGGGCTACCATGACAAAACCATGGACAGATGGCTTAAATAACATTTATTTTCTCACAATCTGGAAACAAAGCCCAAGGTCAAGGTGCCAGGGCTGGTTTCTGAGGATCCATCTCCTCCTGGCTGCCTTGCTCTGTCTTCACATGACTTTCCTCCATGGTGCACAGAGAGGAAGATAGAGGAGGGAGGAACTGGAATCTTAGAAGAATACCAACTCTGTCCAGTTAGGGCCTCAGCCTTATGGCCTCATTTAACATTAATGACCTCAGGAAGGCTCCATCTCCAAATAAGTCACATTGGAGGTTACTGTTTCGACATAGGAACTTTGGCGTGATTCGGTTCAGTCCCTAGCATAGTAATGGTGGCATCTCAAGTCAGTAGGAAAAGGATGGTTTATTTACAAATGGAATTCAAAACCTGGGTAAAAATTAAACTGAAGACATACTTTTACACCTTAAACCAGGATAAATCCGAAGGAGATCACATATTTGTTTGAAAAAAAAAAAAGTAAGTCATCAAAGTACTAGAAGAAACCATGAGAAAACTCTTCTTAGCCATAGGGGGAGCCTTTACAACTATGACACAAAATCCTTGAGAGAAAATATTGCGAAGTTGGACTACATAAAAATACAAAAATTTCTGAACAAAAACCACCATAAGCAAAATCAAAAGACATAGAGGGCGCCTGGGTGGCTCAGTCAGTTAAGCATCCAACTTTGGCTCAGGTCATGATCTCACATCTTGGCAGTTCGAGCTCCGCATCAGGCTCGGTGCTGACAGCCGAGAGCCCAGAGCCTACTTCAGATTTTGTCTCCTCCTCTCTGTCCTCCTCCCAGGCTTGCACTCGATCTCTCTCAAAAAATAAAAAAGCATTAAAAAATTTTTTTAATTAAAAAAAAGAAATATTTGCAACTCAAATCACAAAGGACTAAAAAAAAAAATCACAGAGGACTGATCTCCCTCATATATGAAAAGCACCTAAAAATTACTAAGAAAAAGACCAACAATCCAATTTTAAAATACCAAAAAGGTAAACAGCTCATGGACCTACAAATGGACCTTAAACATCTGCAAATATGCTCAAGAGTACTCAAAGAGAGAGAACAATAAGTTAAGTCTGCACTGAGATGGCATTTTCAACAACCATTCTGGCAAAGGGCCTCAAGTTTGATAACACTGTGTGGTGAGCGGTAGGGAAGCACACACACTCACGAGTTGCTGTTGGAATGTAAATTTTGTCAATCTGTACAACCTAAAGGGCAATTCATCAATATCTCTAAAAATTACAACGGCTCGATTTGACCTAGAAATTCCACTTTTAGTCATTTATCTGGGATATGCAGCCTCACAGGTGTGAAATGACATACATACAAGGTTATTCATTGCCACTTTGCTTACAAGAGCAACCTAAATTTCCATCAGAAGGAGACTGGCTACATAAATTGTGGTATATCCACACAATGGAAGCCAATACAGTATTTTTAAAAAGACGACCCATTATAAACTGATAGGGAAAGCCTTATGGGATAAATTAAGTGGAAATAAGCAAGGTGCAAAACAGCATGTAAAATACACGTTTATTTAAGTGGGGAAAAATGATAGAGATATAGGCATGTGCTTGCACACACATAACATCTCTGGAAGGAAACTAATAATATTCGTTGCCTATGGAAGGGGGATTGGATGATCAGATAAATTAAAGGGGAAAAATATTCCTTGTAGATCCTTTGATACTTTTAAGATGATGAACCACAATGTGCATGTATCAGTATACCAAAAACAAACAAACCCATTACAATGCTCCAAACAAAACAAGATAAAAGATAAAGAAAATCCAGCACTGCAGCAGCTCGACCCAGAATGCTCTGGAGTCCATCACTTTGGCTCTCTGAACCCCAGATCCTGCACCCTCCCCTCCCACCTTGCACATCAAAGCTGGACAGGGCTCAGCACCCTGGCTGATTCTCAGCAGACATCCTGCAGTTCTCAGTATTCAGAGCCCTCCCGTCACAGTAACTTGGGCCTCCGCTCTCTAAACTCAGGCTCCAGTCAGGGCTGCAGCCAGCACCACACTCCCACCACTGACTCGGTCTTGACCTTGCACTCCTTATGTTCCTAGGACTAAAGCCTGCTGAGACAGCCAAGCTGAGGGCTCTACCTTCCCCCTGGCCGGGATGGATGGTGGATTCCTGGCCCTGTGTGAGCCTCGGAAGGCTCAGCCACTGGCTGCCAGACTTCCATGCACCGACTCCCCTCATGTGCCTCTTGCGGCCAACCTGTCAGAATCTCCTTCCTGGACATAGCTCTTCAGATCTCCCCCTCGGCTACATGCAGTGAGGGATTCGCTCTTGTCATCGGAGGTTCACTCGAGGTTACAATCAAACAGCTTGGAAAACCTGGCATGAAGTCCTCTGCAAGCTCAGGTGCCACAGCTGTTAGAAGACGCACCACCACTTCGGTACGAACCTTCATCACTGGGCTGCCTCCACGAGTCTTCTTCCAAAGGACACGGCAACCTCCTCAATTCGGGCTTCAGATTCCTCATCAAATAATTCCCCATCAGGCCACCGGGCCCTGGAGCTCCTCGAACAGGATCCAGAGACCCTTTCCAGCTCAGGATAACCAATGAATAACTTTGGCTGTTCGCAGGGCTGCCTGGTTTGGACAAGTACGTGACCTTGATTCTCTCTAGGCTTATCTTCAATCCACAGCACATCCCAGACTTTGGAGGCAGCCTGTAATTTTTGTGTGTCCTCTTGTGTGAGTGCTTCAAGGTCACAATCACCAGCACACAGCAATCAGCTCTCAAATGACTGTCTTAATGGATGTTGTTTGCAGCTTATCCTAACTAGAACGTAAGCTTATTTCTTTTTTATCTCCTCGTAACACCTAGGGATGCACAATGCTCTGCATACAGATGTGGGATGCATGGGTAAAGAGGGGCGGGAATGGAAGTCAGAACACCCAGTCCTAAGGCTCTCAACTTGGCCCTGACTCAGTTACCGCATACCTAAAATGCCAGCCAGAACTTCTACATCACAGGGCTGTGGCGAAGACTTAAGGATTTCAGGTGCACGAAGGTGAAAATGGATTTAGCCATTACACACAACACGAGAACACCATGAATTCATGTAGTGTCATTTTATAAACATCAAGAAGTACATCTAGAAGATAAGGGCTCTGTGCTATCCAAGGGGCTCATGATGCTTCCATGTGTGCGATCCTTGGTGATCCCTGAACGAGGATGCAGAGGCAGGAGCCCTGAGGCAAGCATGGCCCGTATCAGCAGCCCCTGGTGAGGCTACTTCCTGCCCTATGAGATCAGGAGACCACCTTTGTGACGGTTCTCCTAGCTCTACCTCCTAGAACCCAGAAAAATCCTGCCTTAGAGTTCTGCCTTCTAAGAGAAGTTTCACTTATCATCCCTGCTGCTCAAACAAGCATGGGCTGGACCACATGACCCTCTATTGGGCACCAGCCAATCCTGGGCCATAGCCACCAGGGACAAGGGTCCAGCACAAGATGCTGAACTGAGCCAATGGAATCCTCCCTCAACTGAAAAGGATACCAGAAGCTTTGAAAGAATGTGTCTGGAGTTGAAAAGGTACCAGATCAAGCTGGTCCCAAGGAAACCAGAATAAACAAAATGAAAGGCAGGGTAAAGTTAGGAGGGAGACAGGCAGTGGGGAAGCTGGGAGAGAAGAGGTGAGGAAGCAGCAGAGACCTGGAGAGGAAGGGGCAGAACTGGGGCAGCCCATGTCATACTGGACTGGACTTACTTGACTACCTGTTCTTCCCCTTCCTAGGTGAGGTATCTCCTCCCAGTGAACCTCTCTACCCTAGTCATCTTTGGATGACTGGAAGCCAAGCCAGCCAGTCTAAACAACTCCTGGTTCCTTGAAAAGGCATTCAGTTTCTGAAACCCAGCTCCTTCTCTAGACTGCTGTGATTGGCACCACCCTCCTGGCCACCTGGCTGGACCCTTAGAATGAACCCTGCTTCCCTACCCATGACCTTGGCTCTTTGACCATGAACTCAACCTGTCACTCTGACTCCTTGATAATGGCTTTCTCCCCTCACCCCAACACATACATACCTCCCCAATCTTTTTTTTAATAGTATCAAGTCACAATGGGCAGGAAAGAAGACTACATTATTAAGGATTGAAAGGTTTCAAGAAATTAAAATTTCTGAAGGAAAGAATTCTCAGGAGAAACTGATCGAGAACCAAAGACCATATGAATATTATAATGAAGGCCATCGATGGAGCCCTGCTCTGTGCAAGGCTCTGAATGAGATGCTAAATACACATTGCCCAGAAAAAGCACTGAAAGTCCCATCACAAGCCTAAGCCAGGACTGCCTGGGACTTTAGACATGTCTGGGCACGTCTAGAGGGTCAGTAGGGCAGCGGCAGCTCAGAGCATGAGGTGCTGAGTGGAATTCAGAGTATCTGCAGTCTAGTCCCGGGATCACCTATCACTTTTCCTCTCTGGGCCTTCTGGTAGTTCCTGTGCACCAAAGACCAGTAGACGGAGACTACATTCATCCCAAGAGAAAGTCACTGTGCAGAGCCTGGTCCAAGGACAATGGAGGAGAATGAGGGAAGGGTGACTCCAAATGCAGCAGGAGGTGTTGCTCTCAAGTCCCTTGGCTCCTGGCCCCGGGGGTTCATGCCAGAGCCCCAGGGAAGAGAGGTGTAACAAAATACATGAAAATGCGAATTGCCAAGAGTTCCTATAAGACATTGCCCTCCCCCCTGACCCCGTGCAAGGTAGCTTGGGTTGGTGACCCACAAAACAACAGAGGGAGCAATTCTTTCCTTTCTAATGAAGTGACAAGCAAGAGCCAGGCTCCTGGGAAGTCAGCGTGTGGTGGCAAGCTGGACCAACCCATGTCTAGAAGAGACCAAGAGAGCAGGCACTCCCCCCATCAGATGTGGAGACAGGGAAGAGACCCTAGCAGGGGAGCAGAAAAGGCCCAGGGGCAGGGGTCGCAGGCAGAGAAGACAGATCTTGATGCATTCTGAAGGAAATCTCAGAGCCCTCCAAGTAGCCAAGAAACAACGTTTAGAAGCCTACATGAGACACCCCTGTGGACTTCCTAAACGCACGGGGAGGAATTGGAAGGTTCCCGAAGAACAAGAATGGGGGAAGAAAGACAGTGAGAATCTAAACAACTGAACCCATGCTTAATACCGGAAGTGAGGCAGTACAGCAGGTGTGGCTCTAGTACTCAATCCAACCAGGTACAAGTCCGTCAACACTCACTAAACCATTGTGCAAAATACCATGCCAGACAATGGAGGAGATCAGCTCTTCAGAATCTCCCTCTAGGACCTGTGTCCCAACAAACTGCCCTTCTCATTACTCACGGCCAGCAGTCTGTGCTCTTCTGCCACAGACCTTGTAGGTCACCCCCCAAGAAATCCATAAATATCTCCCCTTTGGCAAAAACCCTCCAAGCGAAGGAAAGACTTTCCAAAAAGCATTAGTGAGAGGATCCCAGCTGGGAGGACCATCCAGCAGGAGGCTGACGCCAGAGGATTGATTCCATCATGTCTGAAGGTGAAGTCCTTTGTGGAGACCAAAGCTGGCTGCCCTGTGCAGTGAGGAGGCCGGCATTTAGACAAACCCACAGCCCTCAGCCTAGAACATGCCACCGTAAGGAAGATGCTCTTGGTTTTCAAACATCAGAATCATAGATGTTCACAATTATCCATGTTCTTAAACATGGATATATATCATAACATGTTATTCGTGTGATTAGGTATCAGGCACTGCACTGGATGCTGGGGGAGAAAGTTAATACAGTCTCAGTTGTTTACAGTGTGATTTGGGAAGGGGGCAGGGAAGAGGAGGAAAAAGAAAGCTGGAAAGCTAGAAAACAAGTCTAAGGAAATGTTGCATTAGTAAACAGAGCTCTATTTGGCTCAGTTAGGTAATATATGATCAATGGTTACAATATAAACAGGTATTTCCAAATGGTTTGAACTCAGAAAAGGACACTTCTCTACAAGTCTAATATCTAGCAAAAAACTGTTGGTTGAGCATACCACAAAGAGTTTCAATCCCAGACCTGTTGAAAGAATGAAAAGTTCTGACTTAAAGAACTACTTTTTGACCATTTACTAAATTAATCCTGTGTGCATTTCTGATAATGAAGGGTAAAGCAAAGAAATTTGGGAGAAAGCATGTTGACAACCAGGTGAGTTATGAAGGTACCAAAGGTTTAGGACAGTTTTCTACCATCTTTGGTTCACTGAGGCCCACGCTACTGAAAAAATTTGAAGTCTGGGAAGAGGCCAGCGAGGACACAGCTCTTACATGCCCATCCCCCAGACTTAGAATTTGCAGGACTTAGAGTCAGCATTGTTTTGAGGAGGAGGAACTTTAGCCAGTTAAAGAACTCATTCATTAACACACATGGAATTCTCCAGTAAAAGGCTTCAAGTACATGACAAAATGCAGGACTTCAATAACCTCTAGGACAACAGTATTGCTTCACTGATTTACTTCCAGGTCTTGACGAACACCATTTCAACAAGCAGACCAGTCAAACCGACCTCTAGATCATCCGATGTCTCAGTTTCTCCCACTAACTCTTTCCAGCCAGGTGACCCACTTTTTTTCCATTCCTTGTGTGATTCCAAAGAGCCCATGGCCTAGATTTGGACTTAAACCCAATAAGAAGAGTCCAAAAAGATTCCTGGCTCCAAAGAATGTGTCCTTAATTTTGAAGGTCTTCCCATTCATGGTGTCTTAAAGCCAAAGCCTGATGCCCAGGACAGACTCCTGAATTTCCAGGATCCCAAAATTCCTAAGTCCTAATTTTCTCAATATTTTAATTCTTGTGGGTCCATCTTCAAGGCATGAGGACCTCAGATGTAAGCTAACAGAGAACAGTGTGCAGCTAGAAATAGACAAGCCTAAGTGAAAAGAACTAGCCACCTCCAGGTCTAGACCTGAATGAGAACCACGAAGTCCAAATATCAATGTTGCTAGTTAGGCAATGGGTCTACCCTGGTGGGTAGACCCTGGAAGGAGGGCACCTTGGGTCGAGATGAACCTCCTAGTTGTGCAACCGGCAATACCACGATTCTAGGGAAGTGGATGGTGGATCATGGAAGGGCTCACCACCCAGGGAGGGAGAACTGCCAAGAGTTTTAGGAAATGACAGGTTCCACTTAGCGTGGCCCTTAAGCAGTCAAGGACCAGACTCAAGAACCAGTGACAGAGGAACCCACAGCAGAGGAAGGGCACACATGGCCATGGCTCCTGCTACCAGCTCCTGGCTGTGAACCTAAACTCGCGGTCACTTGGATTTGAATATACCCTGGTGAAATAATACCTAAAATATGACCAAGTCTAATGCAAGCCTAGGTTGACATAGTAAGGCTACCAGTGGGGTATGAATTTCGTCCCCATGAATGTGATTAAGGGAAGGAAGACGGGGGACCATCAGAAACAGTGCAGAGTCAAGAATAGGGCTGGAATGAATGCCATGCTTTTGCATATATGTATTTATATTTTATTTAGATTCTTATTTTGTTAAACCACATCTACCAATTCTCTCCCTCTACCATTTTGACATATTAATAATCACAAACGGGGAAAAAAAGTCCCTGTTGGTTCCAAGGCTTAAAATCATGGACAGTGTTAAGGACCACAGGCTATTTACATCCTAATCAGATTGATTTCCTCTTAAAAATGGGCAGAAGTGGGAGGTGGTACAGGAGCACTAAAGGAGTGCAGCCAGTGTAGAATGTACAGGGGAGCTTTGGGCGACACCAGAGAGGCCAAGAAAGACAAAGAGACTGTGGGACAGGGTTAGAGAAGGGAAAGTAAAGTACATTCAAGACTGAACAGCCCGGGGTGCCTGGGTGGCTCAGCTGGTTGGGCATCTGACTCCTGACTTCAGCTTGGGTCATGATCTCATAGTTCGTGGGCCGGAGCCCCTCATCAGGCTCCATGCTGACAGTATTGAGCAGCTTGGATTCTCTTTCTCTGCCCCTCCTCTGTTCACACCCTCTCAAACAAACAAACAAACTTAAAAAAAAAAAGACTGAACAGGACAAAGTCAAACTTCATCTCCTTTGCAGCAATGCCAAGGATCAGCCTGGCACTGGGCTCTCACGTGGTCCTAAGGACAAAGGACACTTGCCCAGGATGGCCTGCCCTGACACTGGCATTAAAAATGCATTCCCTTCTACCTTGCCCTCAATAGCACCCTGTCCTGAACCACTTAAATCCCACTCCATGCAGCCTTTTCTCTGTTAAAGGTCACTTTAAATTCTAAATATTGTCAAATAGAACCTGAACTGCAACTATTTCTCTAGACCTAATCTTGCGCTGTCAGCAAATTCAGAGGGAAAAAAAAAAAATCAATAAAGGGATTAGCTGCAAGTGACATTGCATATTACAGCAGCAGTACATTGTGTCCATGACGAAGGTCTTGCCAGCGACTAATATTATGAACCATTTCAAATGATGACTTTTTATCAGAAAACCTTTCCTGACCCCCTGTCTCCCAAAATGAAACAGAAAGTTTCATTAATCCAAATGCCTTTTTTCAAAAATGTTTCCTTTTGGCAAATTCCACCACTACTTTGCCTAAATGGACATTAACCCTTCAGGGTAGGTTGTTAACTTTTAATAATACCGGCCCTTGATACAACTCTTGATCCAAGAAACAACATTCTTTAAGGGGAGCCAGGCTGAAGGAGAGCATTTTCTTCCCAAGTTGCTGAAAAGTGAAGCAAATTCTAGCAAGTACCCATAGATCCCGAGCTTTCCAGCCTGGAGTCGTACTCTCTAGACCAGTGGCCTGAAGTGTAAGTAAAATCAGCCAATCTCTCACAGCAGTTACACCTCATTTACCTGCTCCCTTACCAGCCTCATCGACAAGAGAAAGCCAGCCGAGACCCAGAAGTGAGGAGAGTTTTCGGGGCAAGCCCAGACACCCATCCGCCCAAAGTGCCCGTTCTTTGTTCATTGGGATCAAAGTCCCTCAAGCCTTCGTTCAGGCCTGGTGCTGCTTTCTTTAGACAAAAGCCAACACGCTTAATTATGGGACTTTGGAGGCCACAGAAAACTACAACAAAAAGTACTGCTAAAAACAGACAAACTGACCATGAGGTAGTCTGCTGGTATCAAAATAGGACACAGGAAACAAAATCAAGACCTAAGATGTCAAAAGCCAGAGCCACCTGGGACCATTTAGGGAGGGGACATTTATGTTTGGGAACATAACCACATTACAGCAATCAACAATATTTGACCTTAGAATGCCAACAGCGTATCACCAGCCATATCTTTTTTTTTTAATTGTTAATGTTTATTTATTTGAGAGAGAATGAGCAGGGGAGGGGCAGAGAGAGAGGGAGACACAGAATCCAAAGCAGGCTCCAGGCTCTGAGCTGTCAGCACAGAGCCTGATACGGGGCTCGAACCCACGAACCAAGAGAAGTCAGATGCTTAACCGACTGAGCCACTCAGGTGCCCCATCACCAGCCATATCTTAATGACAAGTACGAGTAAGCCCCTTAAGGAAGAAAGCCTCATCTTTGGATTCTGTGTGTCCCCTCTCTCTGACCCTCCCCAGCTCACACTGTTTCTCTCTCAAAAATAAATTAAAAAACATAAAAAATAAAGATCTTTAAAACAAAAAGGAAGAAAGCCTCACAAACAATTCAAGTTATTTCTATAGAATTGTTTGACTCTGTGTTGAAGTTTTAGCATAAAACTTAAGTGATCTAGAAATTTAGCCTTTTTAGTTCAGTTCATGCCTCAACAACCTTAGAAAAAACGACTAGGCATTATAGCAAAGGGGAGAATACGAAATCTGTTTCTATGTCCTCCCAGATGCATAATTCCCCACTGATTAGTTTTTAAAGAGAACGGCTCCCCTAGGATCTCTTCAAAGCCTATTCTTCTCCACCTTCAGCCCCCTAAGAAAACTTCTGATGGAGAACCTGAATGAAAAAGTAGAGAAGCGTTTTCTCCCCTGCATGGTCCCTGCCCTTGTGCGAGCAAGCACGAAACACACTGCCTGGCCCCGTTAACCATGAACCTGCCTCCCCTTAATGATGGGATGGGGCAAAAGGAAGGAGTGAGGGTTTTCTTTAGAAGCCCAGAGACTTCAAATGGGGATGGCCAAACTGTGATACAAATACCACCAGTACCCCTCCCACACCATGGCGAGCATGGCCACCAACCGGCGTTAGTAGGACACTTCCAAATCCTTCCCATGACACAAATTCAGGCAACCGTTGTGGATTGACTGGGGTTGACATTTAGCTGGGGGCGCAGGGACTCCAGGCCCAAGTCATTGTCATACAGCCTCCAATTAGATTTACGGGTTGTTGGGGTTATAATTTTCACATGAGTTAGGCTGTCTTCTTCCATATCCCCACATCCTCGACCATGACTACAGTCCATTCTTGAAGATCTGACTCAAAGATCCCGCCTCAAGGTAGTCTGTTCCAAACACCCAGGGCAAAAGGTTTGGGAAGGAGTGGTCAAGCAGTACATGACTGGTTCCGTTCTGTTTCCATAACACTTTGCACAGTATTCATCCGGTTCAAGAAGGAAGCATTTATTGAGTATCTACTCCTTTGTCATGCATGGTGCTGGGCACTGGGCAGAGATTCATAATGACATGGTTCTTGCCTTCAAGGAGCTGACTTATATAGTCCACCTTACAGGATGTACCCCTCTCTCTCTCTCACTCTCTCTCTCTCTCTCACCCTCTCTCACCCTCTCTCACACACACAAATTTGCGCAGATCCTTCCATAACAATACCTCAAGGAGTATTTTAACCAGGATCTAATGAGGAGAACAAAAGAATTAATTGAAAATGACTATCTTTGCTTTGGGATAGAATTTACATGTAATTATGTAGAGCAACCTAGAAGCGCTACACCTTCAACGTCTAATCTCAAACTCCTCCTCCCGTGGCCGACACGGCAGTTATTGCTTCCGCCCCCATCTGTCCCTGCTCCCTCTGCCCAGGTCGTCCTCTGCAACCTCCCGGCAGCACGGGAAGCAGCAAAGTCCTCACTGGTTACTGCTGATGAGACCCTGCGAACAGACCTGCTTCTCCTCTGGGTGCTGGGTTTGGCATTCCTGCCACTCTCTCTGGAACTTTCTCTATAACACTATTAATAGTCTCTCTGGCAGCAGCTAGTCAGGCTCTTACTCTTTAGTCCAGTGCCTCGTAGTACGGCTGGCACCTAACACGCTCTCCAGAAACATCTGTGAATGAATGAGTGAGTCACTGAGATGAAGACATCTAGGAAAGACATTTCATGCTCATGGTCCTGGGAGTGAAAATCCTCCTTCCACTCCACCTGTGTTAACTCCGACCAAATAATTTAATCTCTGTGTGCCTCAGTTTCCATAATAGAGCAATATGTAACATAAGCATTACCAGGAGGAACAGTGAAAATGTGCAAAAGGCACCCACTATAGTGCCTGGAGCACAGCAAGTGCACAACAAATGGTTGCAGTCATTCCAGCACCAGCGCACAGTAGGTACTCAACAAGTATTTGCTGAAAATGAACACGCAGACTCCAGCAACAATTGCAGACACACAGCCTGGCCCACGCTCGCACATGTTCACAAGGCCTAGTCCACTGCTAACCCTCTACCCACCATCCCCTTGTGTGGGGGACGTGCAAGCATCCACCAGGAGGTAGGATCACAAGGGAGACCGAGGCCAGCAAGGGCGGCCATGCACCCTGATCCAGAATAAGTCATGGGTGTGCTGGCCAAGCCACAGCCCAGAAACACCAATAAGCACAACAGTTTATTATTCTTTTTTTCTGAGAGCGAGAATGTGCACATGCAAGTGGTGGAGGAGTACAGGGAGAGAGGGAGAGAGGGTGAGAGGGAGGGAGGGAGAGAGAGAGAGAGAGAAAGAGAATCATAAGCAGGCTCCACACTCAACATGGAGTCTGACTCGGGGCTCGATCTCATGATCCTAGAATCATGACCCGAACTGAAACGAAGAGTCAGTTCCTCAACTAACTAAGCCACCCAGGTGCCCCTGAGCAGAGTGTTTTTAGAGACCCAAGTTCTAGGGGCACTTGGGTGGCTCTGTCAGTTGAATGTCCAACTCTTGATCTCGGCTGAGGTCATGACCTCACAGTTTTGTGATGTTGAGCCCCGTGTTGGACTTCTAGTCCTAGCTCTAACACTTACCAACTAAGTGACCTTAATTGAGGGGTGTTTGAGCTTCCACTCTTTCCCAAACAGGAAGATAGATTTAACATTAGTTACCTACATCACAGCATTGTTATATGTATGAAAGAAAACATACGAAGCAGTTAGAATAGGTTTTGTCACACAGCAAGAACTCTAAAATGTTCAGGATATCTAAATAGACAACAGATCTATTAAGGAGTTAAGAGTAACCTGGAGGAATCAAAGAGGCATTTTACATCATGTACTTATTTTATATTTGGGGTGTGTGTGTGTAGTTTGGGAGTCGTAGGTAATAACTACTGACCCACTAGGAAGCCTGGGTGGAGCGTATGACATCAGCTCAAGTCATCACCTCCCGTTTCATGAGCTCAAGCACTGCATCGGGCTCTGTGCTGACACCTCAGTACCCTCTTGGGATCCTCTGTCTCCCTCCTTCTCTGCCCCTCCCCTGATCACTCTTTCGCAAAAATAGACATTAAAAAAAAAAAGTAGTAACTACTGACCCACTCACGTGGTGTAGATCAAACAATTGGAGGGAACTGAAAAGCAACAAGACACAGGACTGTGACACAGGAGGGCGACTTTCCCACATGTGGCATGCGTACCCCACAGCATCACCACCCCCAGCATCTGCTCCAGAGTCCCACTCATCCTTCAGGAAAGGAGTAGTGCCCGGGAGTCTGGGGCCCAGCACAGAACCCACAAGGCAGGCAGGGCTCGTAAGGGTGAGATAGCTCTTAAACAAAGGCCTGACGGCCAGGGACTGGTCTGGAATTCGTTCTGAGACATTTCCAGACCTTTCTCTGTTCACACACTTGTCTTCCCCCAACTCTGAGATGTCCTCCCTGGTTCAGCTCTGCATTGCTCAGAGTCCTTGCCAGCTCGTGGGAACTTAATGCCAGGCGACCTGGGCATTGTGGGGAGGGTCATCTGTAGGAGAGAAAGGGGGATTTGAGGACCCGTTACATCCTTAATAGTGCTTACTTCTGTATCATTTACAGAGATAGTCCACAAATCGTACTATTTGATCCTTCGCAACTCCAACAACAGATGACCTCAACTCTACAGATGGGCCGTGGAGCCTATTCAGGTTAAGTTGCACACCATGCCCTTTGTCACTGACCACACTGCAAAGGAGAACTGCAATGAAGGACACAAGGTTCAATCAGCCATCAGACAGTCACTGCAAAGAATTCCAAGATTTGTAAGAATACAAAAGACTCCACCCAGGGGCAATTCCCACTTAGAAAAAGTATGAGTATACTTTGTCGACAGGATTAACAGAATCATGTGAACAACATAACAATCTCTCTCAAGGACCATGAGAATATTGCATCTTTGGCCTGGCAATCCTACTTCAAGAAACAGACGAATGAAAAGCCCCAAAAGAACTGTAAAGTTATTTGCAAAACCTTGTCAACTGAAGCTCTACAGTGGCAAAAATGTGGAAACCTGAGAATCCAATGGTAAAGAAGAGCTACAGAACACAACCTACGCTTGAAGAGGAAATCAAAAGCCTACAAGGCAATATGGAACAACATCTGTACAGTCCTAAAGAAAATCATAATCTGCACTCACAGGGACAAAAAGCGGAACATAGATTAAAAAACAGCTTGATTTGGGGGTGTGGCGGGTGAAATTTTTCCTTTAATTCAGAGCTGCTCAAATATTGCTAAAACATTACTGGCACGTGTGTAAACGCTTTAAAAATAAGATGGAAATTGCACTAGACTCTCTCAAGTGTCTAACAGCCCCAGCAATCTTCGTGGGTTTTCAAGACCAGAACCAATATCTTTTTCATCTTTGTATCCCCAGAGTTTTCTGCGCATGACCAGACTTCAATAAATATCGAAGGAATGTTTCAAAACAACCACGTCGATGAATCTCTCCTGAGCCCGGGAGCATTTGATCAGTGAGAGCCTCGGTCGCCTCAAAAGCCATGTGCCTAGATATTAATTAGATGAATTAGAGGTTCAAGAAAATATCCAGGAGGAACCATTTTTTAAAAAGAGAAAATGAGAGCAAAAGCTGGGGAAGAGCCTGATTGAAATTTCTAAATTTTCCATCTTTGATAGAATTCCACACATTGCATTCCCCAGATACACAAGTAAAGAGGAGCTTTGCTTACAGTTCTCCAAAGTCTGGAGACCTCGAAGGCAGAGCTCACTCGTGGAAAGAGGACGTAAAGGGTGCATTAAATTCAAAGTCACCAGGAGAATGACTTGCAGCCAGAAGTCAACGTGATGACACCAAGTCAAAAGCAAGAGATGTCAGAGGTCCTGGATTAGGAGGGACAGAAGACCCGGCTTGGGATGTGGTTCATTTCCACCAGCTTATTAAGCAAATGACCCAAGCTCTCTGGGAGGCGCATTTCTGGTCTTCATGTTGGCCAGTTACAGGGATATCATGAAAATCAGGAAGTTATGAAAATACACATAAGAAACATTCATAAGCTGTGGAGTGCCATGGAAAAGCCTGGCCCCAGGAATTCTCAGGAAGTGTGGGAACACGTGAGATCAAGAAAGGGACACAGAAGCAAAAAGATAATGTGATTTTCAGAGAATTGTATGGGCAACTATACGGTGGGGTGCTGACCTATGTTCAGAACACCATGTCCCCGGGTGAACGATGGGCAGGAGCTCACAGACCACAGGCAAACTGGCCTCCAGAACGTTGCCCAAGCCGAGGGGCCCCAGACACTACCCTGCCGGGGCTGAATTCTTTTTATGGGGCCTTAAAGAGGTAGCAGCCTCAGAATCTGGAAGACAGCTACGCTCCGTTCACTAATTATGCATTTGGGGACAGCACAGGCAGGAGCATTTTGCAAAATGTTTTCAGTTTAAGGCATTGGAAGGAAGCCCGTCGCGAGAGAGCACATCAGGCACCTTCTCTGATCCAAGGGATGAAAGAGAGCGGGGGCCGTCAGTGACACAGATCCAGGCCCTCGTATGTGGCAAGGTGATTAAAGGCACAAAGCTGCTTCAGAGCTGTCATTCCTAATAGGACCTGACCAGAGCAAGGAGCCAGGAACCCACAGGAGAACAATGCCATTTACACACCCTCGCCGTGCCTACCTCGTGAGGCTCCACGTGGCTGAGATAGGCCACATGGGGTGCCCCGCACTGGAGCTGCCCCAGAGTCTTCCAGAGAAACCAAAGATGCTGAGGGACACCTTGGGCATTCCTTAGAAGCCTGGGCAAAGAGGTCATTTCTTATGCCCCGCACTGAAGGATGGGATGCTGGTGGGAAACTCTGGATAATGTGTCCAGCAAGGAGTTTCCTCAGGTCGGGTCAAGAGCAAATTGGGCTCTTTCCGAGGGAGTCATTGTAAGGGGAAGGATGCTCCCATCACTGCCCCACCTGCTGTAGGCCTAGCGCTCCTAATCTGGGTGCAGGGATTATGGCAGGCACTGCTGGCAGTCTGAACATTCAGCCTCCCTTCTCTTCCTTGGACTCAGCACCCCCATTTTTAGCTAGGTGTGTTGCTTCCTGGGAAGAGGACTACATTTCCCAGCCTCACTCGCAGCCAGGTGTGGCCACAGATCAAGGTCGACCGCTAAGAATGTGCTGCCAAGCACAATCCTTAGCATGGACACATAGAATTTGATCACTCAATCCTCACAACAACCCTAGGATTGGTACAGTTATTAGCACCTTTTTATTTGTTTTGTTTGTTTTATTTATGAGAGACAAAGAGAAACAGCATGAGCAGGGGAGGGTCAGAGAGAAAGGGAGACACAGAATCCGAAACCGGCTCCAGGCTCTGAGCTAGCTGTCAGCACGGAGCCCAACACAGGGCTCGAACCCACAAACCGTGAGATCATGACCTGAGCCCAAGCCAGACACTTAACTGACTAAGCCACCCAGGTGCCCCTATTAGCACCTTTTTAAACCAAGGAAAAACTGCAACACACAGAAGCAACTTGCCTCATTCAAAGTGTGCATGAGTGCCGCAGCCAGGATTTGAACCCAAGCTGCCACATTCCACCCAAAGCTCTTCACCCTAGTTACAGTACATGCAACTCCAGGCAGTTGAGCAGAGGCTAAGTGTGGGACTTCCAGGAAAGCACCTTGAAGGGAAGGAGCTCCACTGTGGGAGGCAAAACTGAATTCCCCTTCCCTAGTTGGCGAGATAAATTTAGAAACTTCTAAACAAGAGTCTGGAAAGGGAAAGAGTAACCGGACAGAGGAGACATGGCAGAGCCCACCTTAACCAAGTGATCAGGTCATCTGTTGAGATGACAGACTCTAACACAATGCAATGAGAAGGGGACTTCACCTCTGTGGATTCTTCCCCCAAAACCAAGACTGCGTTCCAACCATTGAAGGACAGACAAGCCTAAACTGAAAAGCTTTCTACGAAATACCTGACCAGTATTCTTAAGAACTGTCAAAGTTCTGAAAAACAAGAAACGATCCTAGACCAAAGGAGACTCAGGAACACAACAAGTAATGCAGTGTGGTCCCCAAAATGGGATCCTAGGACCAAAATGGGACATTATAGAAATTGGTAAAACCCAAATAAAGACTGGAGTTGGGTTAATAATACTGCACCGATGTTAACTTCTTGATTTTGATCAATGTACCACGGTTATACATGAGGCTAATGTTAGAAAAAGGTGAATGAAGGATATTGGGGAACTCTCTGCAACTTTTCTGTAAATCTAAACTTATTCCAGAATAAATAGGTGTGCAAAAAGGAGAGGCCAGAGCCTCTTTCCCCTCCTCTACTTCTTTCCCCTCACTGGCCTGTTAAATGATCATGATTGTTGGAGCTTCAGCAGCCATTCTGATCCACAAGGCAACATTGAGTTCACCTTGAAGGTGTCCCGAAGATAGCAGAACAGTGAGAAGCACAGATCCTGGAAGATACTCAGTGTTGTCTCATTGGCCCTGAACTTCTAACTACAAACTTCTATTATTATTTTTGATGATCAAGAAAAATAGCCTCCATTTTATGTAAGCCACTAATTTGGGGATTTTCTGTCCCACACAGTTGAATACAGATTAGGTCTTTGTTAGCAGCAGCGATAGAGTGAAAATCCATGGACTAGGGGTGCCTGGGTGGCTCAGTTGGTTAAGCATCCAGCTTCGACTCAGGTCATGATCTCACGGTTCGTGGGTTCGAGCCCTGTGTCGGGCTCTGTGCTGACAGCTAGCTCAGAGCCCAGAGCCTACTTCAGATTCTGTATCTCCCTCTCTCTCTCTGACCCTCCCCTGATTCACACTGTCTTTCTCTGTTTCTCAAAAATAAATAAAAAACATTAAAAATTTTTTTAAATTCCGTGGACTATCCAACACTCATATAAAAATTACAGTCTTAGCCTTGGAATTGGCCTGAGATTCCATCTAGTCCCACCGGTCATTTTTGAAAGGAGTGAAAGAAGAACCACAGAGGTCAGGTTGTACCCAAGTCCCAACACCAGCAGCAAAGTCAACACGGGATCCCAATTCCTATCCTTAATTCCCCCCCACTGTACCTCAGTGCTGGAGGGGGGCTTCAAATGACAACACTGCAGTATTTGTATAATCCTACACCCAAGATCAGGGTGAAATGCTTCTGATCATCACCCTTGCCTACTCCACTCTCATGATACCATTCTTTTTTTTAAATGTTTATTTTTGAGAGAGAGCGAGAAAGACAGAGTGCGAATGGGGAAGGGATAGAGAGACGGAGACACAGAATCTGAAACAGGCTCCAGGCTCTGAGCTGTCAGCACAGACCCCGACGCAGGGCTTGAACCCACAAACCATGAGATCATGACCTGAGCCAAAGTCAGATGCCCAACCGACTAAGCCCGCCAGGTGCCCCTCTAATGGTAACACTCTTAAGCCATCATTTCCGAATCAGTCGCTCAACATATCAACACATGTGCCAATTCTGTTAAAATTCTGTGATATTGCATTTGAGGTTTGTGAATAAGAAGCTCTGCTATTTAAAATAGTGCTATGGTTATATTTACTTGGTTTTTATGAAAAGGAAAATGTAGGGGAAAAAATGTGCATTTCTACCTATCAGATGGTATTACTGTATTTAGAGAGAAAAATAAGGTTTCAATAGTTATGATCACTGATGGCTAAAAACCCTAAGAAAATCACTTCCCCAATTGAGGTTACAAAGTTCTTAGTCTATAAAATAAAGGCTTAGCTGGGATCTTTCTCTGAGTTTCCTTTTATTTTCTAAATTTTTAATGTTTATTTAAATTTGAGAGATAGAAAGAGACAGAGCATGAGCAGGGGAGGGGTAGAGAAAGAGGGAGATACACATTCTGAAGCAGGCTCCAGGCTCTGAGCTGTCAGCACAGGGCCTGACGTGGGGCCGGAACTCACAAACCAGAAGATCATCACCTAAGCTGAAGTCAGATGCCTAACCAACTGAGTCACCCAGGCGCCCCATGAGTTTCCTTTTAATGTTAACAATCAACAATTCCAAACAATTCCTAAGCTATCATTCGGTTTTCACTACCTATAAATAGATGACCATTTTGAATTCATATCTTTGCTGTCTTCATCGCATCTGTTTAGAACACGGTGTTCACTAAATGAGAGCACCCGTCTGTGGTAGAACACATCCACAGTCCCCATCTTCACCTTTCTACTCTGTGACTTTGGCGTTCTTCTCACCAATGAGGCAGAAGCCACTTCCCCACCCCTCGAATCTGGGCTGAGCCAGGAGACTGGTTTTGGCCAGTATTACATGGTGGGAGTAACACTGTGCCAGTTCCCAGTTCCCAGGGACCTCAAGAAGGCTGGTGCATTTGTACACGCACACCTAGCACTTGCAGCATCGCTGTGAGAAGGGCACGCCAAGGCCAGCCTGCTGGTCCTGGGAGGAGCATGAGCAGCACATGAAGAACTGCCCCAGCTACGGTGCCCTGGGCATTGCCCCCCCTGCCGCCCCCACCAACCTACAGATGCAGGAGTCAGCCCAGCCAACCAGAACTCGACAGCAGATCAACTGTACCCGGACGGGTCATAAGCCACCGAGGTTTTGGGGTTGTTTGTTACACAGTAAAAGCTAGCTGATCACTATCTTAAAACCTCAACTCTGGAGGGAATCTGTTTGGGGAAGAACTGGCTATACAGATTTGCTATTAAATGCTTGGTAGGGAGGGGACTTGGTTTGCTTGTGAAACAAGATCCACACGTCCTTGTGGCACCACACTTCCAACCAATCCTCTGCCCACAGGTGGATAAAGGTGCCTCCCCTGCACGCACACTCTCGAACTCTATGCTCCACTCCCGTAAACGCACATAACAAATGCCGAGCTATCTATACCATACCATCTTTTAAAATCATGATTTAAAAACCACTTGTGCACCTCTATGTGAATCACAGCATTATTTACAATAGTCAAATTATGGAGGCAGCCGAAGTGTCTGCCAACAGATGAACGGATAAAGAAGAGGTGGGGGAGGGCTGGGTGGCTCAGTCAGTTAAGCGTCCGACTTCAGCTCAGGTCATGATCTCACGGTTCGTGGGTTCGAGCCCCACATCGGACTCTATGCTGACAGCTCAGAGCCTGCTTTGGATTCTGAGTTTCCCTCTCTCGACCCCTCCCCTGCTTGTACTCTGTCTCTGTCTCTCAAAAATAAACAAAAAATTATTTTAAAAAAAAGAAGAAGTGGTATACATATACAGCAGAATATTATTCCGCCACTAAAGAATGAAATCTTGCCATTTGCAATTACATGGATCGAGCTAGAGTATAATGCTAAGCAAAATAAGTCCGTTAGACAAAGACAAATATCATAGGATTTCATTCATAGGTGGAATTTAAGAAACAAATGAACAGAGAGAGAGAGAGAGAAACCAAGAAACAGACTCTTAACTACAGAAAACAAACTGAGGGTTACCAGAGGGGAGGTGGGGATTGTGAGAACGCTTACCCTGATGAGCACGGAGTAATGTGTAGAAGTGCTGAGTCCCTGGATTGTACACCTGAACCTAACACAACACTGTAGACTAACGATGCTGGAGTTAAGACAAAAAACCTTACTTAAAAAAAAACATTTATACTAGCTCTCCTCTTTTTCAGTGCATATTTCAACCAAACATGGCTCATTTTGATTAATTAAATGCAGTGCTAGTATTGGTACCATGGGAATGATAAGATTCTTTTCCAACTCCGCATTAGTAAGAAATGAAATTAGACGTCAACATCCTATAATGGGTTGAACACTCCTTCTATCCCTTTAGGCAGTGGTGCTGAAATGCAAATGTATTTAGTTGGGCCCATTTTGCTTGTTTTTAAGTCATTTCACAACTATTTATTAAGCATCAACCTGCTCTGTGCAAACACTGCTCAGGCATCAGCCCCAGGGGGCAGGCAGCGGCTGGAACCAGAAAAGCCCAGGGGGTATCACATGCCAGCAAAGAGCAGACAAGGCGCCAGGAGGCCCTGCAGGGGTCAAAGGAGTACATTGGGCCGCAGAGCCTGGGGACAGCAGAGAGATGTTAAACATGAGGCGAACAAGGTGACAGGTAAGAGGCTGGAGAGAAAACAGGGCGACAGCTCCAGAAGCCACGGGGCACCCGGTGTCACGCGTCCAACTCCAAATCGAAGACAGCTTCCTGCTCCTGTTCTGGGCTTTTCTGGGACTCCTGTGGGGACAGGGGGAAATCCTCATGGCCGTGGCCAAGCCCCACACGGCAGTTACTGGCACCTGACTGTGGGGCATCTGGAAATCAGTTCCTGGCAAGGGAATTCTGGCTGCCAAGCCCTGGGAGGGATTCCTCCCTTTCTGCTATATAAATGGGCTCACACACCACACACATTCACACCCACACCTCCCTCTCCGTCTCCCCCCACCCCCCACACAGCTGTCACGTACTGTCTGACGCACCTCAGAAATCCCACCCTCCTCCTAATTACCGGCAATCAGGCGGGCACTGTCTCTACCCGTCCCGTGGAGGAGCCCACAGGTGCGAACGGGGCCTGTGCTGCTGGCCTCTCAACCCCCCCCCCCAGGCTACCCGCCCATCAGTCACATATCTTCAAACTCGGCTCTGATCTCCTCACTCATCTGCTAGGAAGCCAGAT